>OY292395.1:29740086-29862586 GCA_958496205.1 Idaea biselata | reverse complement strand
AGTTAGTTTATTTTATTCAGTTTTAGTTTTAACTTAGTTGCTAACATTTATTGTGTTTTATAGGTTAAGTTTGGTTTCATTAAAATCATATATTTTGACAAAGACTTGAGAAAGTTGTTTTCCTGCAAGTAAGGATAATATGAGGAAGTTACTTCGCACAAAAAGCACGGAACCGATTGCGATGAAACTCGGAACGTAGATAGCTGGAATTCTGGGATAAAATATGGGCAAAATATGTAAAAAATATTGATCCGGCGGCGACTTACTTACATTTTTAATTAAGTCAGTATATCCAAGTTGTCTCAACACATAGCTGAAATACAGTAAATATATATTAGTTGATGTAAATTATAAAGCAATAATAATAAGTTGAATGTGTTTCAGCGATGGCAATGTAATTTCAAACAACCCCCGTTTGACGTAGACGTGACGATCAAAATTTGTTCTACGACTTTTGAAAAATTGATCAATTTTGAGTTTATATTTTCTCAAAAATGTAACTTTAAAAAGGTACTCATTCCTAAAAGTACTTAAACGAAATTCGTCTAATACACCACACCAGACATCTTTTAGGATTTATTACCCTCGCCATAACACATTGTATCAGTTTCTCAAGAGTAGGTACTAAGAAAGTCCAAAGAGGTTTTAAAATTTATATGCATTTCATTAAAATATAACACAAGTACAAAAATATCTAAATACTATGTACTTCTAAATACACAACTAAAGCTAAATACACAAGCAGGTACATAACGATAACATGCTTTACATAGGACATACAATGCTACAAGGCGTTTGTGTAAAACAGGGCCGCATTAAGGATGAAAAAATAGGGGGTAAAAACTATACCTTATTTTTTATTTGACTTTCGTATTTTAAAATGTAACACAATATGGTTCTGTTTCTTTTATTATAATCATTATTTTCCAGAACTTTTCAGTGCCTCTTGGTCACAGATAGACTTAAATTAATAGTTGACTAGTGCCCATATGCCACGCATACCACGTCCATCCTTTTTCTTCATATGTGCACTACTTATTGATTGTTTTTATGTAAAAGCAAACATCGCGAAAAAACCCGCGTCTTAAAATGAGACGTACAATTGCCCAATTATGAGGCTTACGTTTGTAAAACGCTCAGCAACACCTTCAACTTTTTATGAAAAGCCCAGTAACTCATATTTAATTTTGTAAACGTTATTGGTAGGTGATTGGAAGCTACATCTTTTTCTATGTCAATGGAAAAGTACAAGCCGGTAATCTGGAAAGACACCGGTTAATGTCGCTAAGTGCCTCAGTCGCAATCCCGGAGATATCCAGTCCATAAATTTATCACGACAAAACGGGCACAATTGGCTAGAGCTGTAGTAGCAGTACACGGAATGTAAAGGTTGCAGTTTCAAATCCTGTCGGTTTAAAATTTTTGGAAAGCATTACTTTATAAAACCAGCATTATTAATATAATTTTTATCCTTTAAATCCGCTCTCATGTGTTGTCCGCTCTCATGTGTTGTCTGTCCCTCACAATAAGTTGTCCGGTCTATTATCATTTCATAAACCGGTCTATCAAATTCTTCGAAAACACGTTGAACACTCTCTCAAAACAATGAGACATACGGCCATGTTTTACAACCAACGACGTGAACGAATACAAATGATTTACAATAGCGACCCATTGTCAAAGTATTGTTTGTCAACGATATTTGGAATAAATCTGTGAGATAATAATTTCCTTGTTTTATTTAAGACTAGCTGCGTCCCGCGGATTCACCCGCGTAAGTCTAGATACCGTTGAAAAACCCTTCCTTATCGGATGCCTCCCTCATATAAAGATCACACTCTCCAAGTTTCAGCTCTCTACTATCAGTGGTTTAGGCAGTGAGTTGATCCATCAGCCAGTTAGGACAAAGCATAGTATATAATTACTAGCTGTGTCTCGCGGTTTTACCCGCATAAGCCCCGATCCCGTTGGAATTTCGAAAAACCCTTTCTTATCGAATGCCTCAATCATATAAAGAACACACTCTCCAAATTTAAGCTCTCTGCTATTAG
This sequence comes from Idaea biselata, assembly GCA_958496205.1. Lineage (NCBI taxonomy): Eukaryota > Metazoa > Arthropoda > Insecta > Lepidoptera > Geometridae > Idaea > Idaea biselata. Next base: position 29,860,535 of record OY292395.1, on the reverse strand, counting down.
CGGTTTAGGCTATGCGTTGATAGATCAATCAGTCAGTCAGTCACTCAGAGAAAAGCATTTTAAGGATATGGATTGAAGGTTGTTTATTGCTTTTCTCACCCGCTGGCTTGAGCCCACCCAGTAGATAGCCTGCAAACAGACACTATCTGGTTGACAGTAGATACCTCGTCATTTTAATATTCTTCTCGGGTAACTAAATAAAATAATGAACCAAACAACTCAAATCAAATCAAATCAAATCAAAGTACGTTTATTCATTCGGATATTAGCAAGATATCTCTTTGACATGTCATTTTTTTTTTATTTAATCTACTCTACTATGTCTTCGGATCGCGACCTCCATGACTTGAGAAGAAGACACAAGAAACTCATGGGGTTTTTTTTTGTATATTTTTTTTACAGTAATCATGTGATTTACATTGTCGCATATATAATATTATTGAAGAAAAGTGGAACTGGAGCAATAATCTATACTTACTATAATAATCCTTACTAGCATTACAAGAGCGAAAGTAACTCTGTCTGTCTGTCTATCTGTTCAAATAAGTTAAAATATACTATCAAAAAAACGTGAAACATCAAAAGCGGACAAACATTTTGAAAGATGTCTACCCTAGCCGCATCCGGACAACATCGAAAACTGACCATTTTAAATATCTATTCTTGCAACGTTACAGGGCCGGATCGAGGGAGGGGGCGAAAGGGGCAACTCCCCCGTCTGTAGGGCGAATCGAGAATCCTTCTGTAACGTAGCAGGAACTTCTGGAACCGACACTGTAGGTGTAAACATCTCTCAAATGAACGCTACCTCCAAGCCGCTTACAAACTTATACATGCACGCAAAATACACTAAATATTACAACAACAGACCGAAAAAAGCAGAATAAATATAGTAAAAAAAATAGTACCGCTAAAATTCTTGCAGTTTTTTATCGACTAGGGCTATCAAAAATAAAGTATTTTCAAGCGATAAAACATGCGGTCAATATAGCTTTTAAACCATTTTTTACATGGATCGCTAAAGTTTCACAATTTTAATGTGGACGCGAGAAAACTTGTAAAGTTTTCCGGTGACCAGGACCGACGTAACTCAGTCAAAACATTAGGTTAATATTCGGCCGCGATCCGTGTTTAACATAATGCCGTTAATAGCTCCTACATGCAATGTTGTGTCAAAACTTCTATTTAACTTAAGAAGTTCTCAACTATTTTCGGTCAATAGCTACGTACTACATAAAAAACAAAGATAAATAATAAAAGATATGATAACTCATACAAAAAAAGTCCAAAAAAACATGCCCAAAGTAAACGATATGGAAGCAGAGTGCAGTAAACATCAAACAAAAAGCGCAGTGGAATGTAAGTGCAGCGTGCAAGAAAAGATAGCAGTCAAATGAGAGATGCCGACTGATTTTTGGTTTGCTGACGCGTTCTAACAACTTGGATAGTTTTAGTTTTTTTTATAAAGTTTACTATAAAAGATTTTAAGTGAAAAAAGTGTCTACACCCCATCAAGTAGCAAACCAGCGCTAGTCTGAGTTACTGTGCTGTCATATTACTGCCCTATATAACACAGCGTAAAGGTCTATTAAAAACTTCGCGTCTACGGCTGTAAGAGATCTTGACATTGGAATAAAGTACTTTGTACTTAGAATTAATTCTTGGTTATATTAAAAACAAAAAACTATCCAAGTTATATTAGCGCGTTATCCAGCTGTGCCGGTACCGAGACATGTCAGGTAGATAGGTCGTGATCGCGCCGAAACTGGACGCGATCGTGTTAAACTCCACTTGTTTTATTCGATTGTCCGGTTGCTGCATCAGGTAATCGGATCTGAATAGCCCGAGTGACATCAACTGTAAACAATTACACGAAAAATTTAAAAACTTTTTAATGTCAAAATTAAACTATTACAGACATTTTGAACTAATTGAGAAACTATATTTTAAGAATTGAATTATTGTCAGGTTAAATTGTGGAGCACAGAGATTGGTTTTCCTATTTGCTTTCAAGTGCAGACTTTTCATACCTTCTTTCTTTGTTAAGACTAGAAAATATACGAGATCATTACTGAATCTGTCTCTCTCTCGTTACAATATTACCCTTGTCCCATGAGAGACGCGACTCACTAAAATGATTAATTAATATAGATTAATCCAAAAAAAAACATTAAAATAACGCATTCCTACAACCTTAAAATTGCTAAGTGTTAAAATCGTTGTACATTTTTTACTATATAAAAATAAGTCGGGTTTTCCTTCCTGACGCTATAACTCCAGAACGCACGAACCGATTTCCACGGTTTTGCATTCGTTGGAAAGGTCTCGGGCTCCGTGAGGTTTATAGCAAAGAAAATTCAGGAAAAATTTAATTATCTATAATTTATAAGGCAAAACAGCGTTTGCCGGGTCAGCTAGTTATGAATAAAAACTTAAATTAACTTATCAAAATAGTAAACAAACAAAACAGTGCTTGCTTCCATCATCCATCAATGTGATTTACAATAAAGTCATCTTACACAGCAATTTTGTAACAAAATATTTGACAATGGGTTATTTATTTTATTGGTAGAAAAAAAAGTCATTAGTAAACAAAAACTAAATAAACTGACACTACAAGGAACAATACGTATACAAATATTAGTAAATCTAAATACTACTGCGTATCAACTATTTGTAAGTACAAACATTATATCAACTTACGGGCCGTACTTATGCCGAAACATACGTTTCGTACGAGCTCGTACATGCGGATTATGCGCTAAACTATATGTTAAGTATACTGAAACTACGATTACAATGGGATTTAAAGGTATTAAGATAACAGACAGAGGCAAACTTCGATTCGTATGGACTTTTGGACCACATTGACCTTTTTTGATTCATTAGAATGTCCAACACACTTTTTAAATTTACTTGATTTTTGCCCATTATTAATACTAGAGCTAGTAGAGCCCGTAGTTCTAATAATAATAATAGATTGTCCAAAATAAATCTAAGATCGGAGGCTCTAATATGTCCAAAATTAAGCCAGCACAACAATCGAAAAATTGCCCACACCAGACTTAAAATGAAACGTAGATACATTGATATGTAAGTACTGAGGGGGATTTTCGGTATTATTAAACAAATTATACAAAAGAGGTTCTTATTTCGCACTTTTTTTCTTATAGTTCCTTCACATTTGTGTAAAAATGATATCTGAATTGCCCCTAAAAAAGTTGCCCCTAAGCCGACTCTGTTAACATTTTTTACTTTTCAATATTTAAAGACCGCATTATTAAAGGTGTCTTAAAATTAGCTTAGATTTTTTTTCTAAAGTTTTAGGCGATTTAAGTCAAACATTTATAGCCTTATTAATAAACGTGGAGTAAGGTCGGAGTAATTTTACCACTTTTGTTTCTGTGTCAACTTTGAAAGTTCTTGTCACAGAAAAAGACAAAGCATGTTCTTACTACTCCGACCTTACTCCACGTTTATTAATAAGGCTAATTAGGTTTAGGTAGAGACGGGTTGTACTTCATAAGATTGATGATACGTATTATAGGTTACATTCCACGGGCTTTTAACTATCTCACCATGCCCGCGCAAAAGAAGACGTCATCCGTCGCTAAATGTATGAACAAAAATAATTACAACTATAGCATATAGTACAGACTTAAGAACATCTTTTGTGTACAATAGTATAAACATAGAATTACCCTTATGTAAGTCAATTCTTACTTAGAACTTAAGGCGATTAAAGGGACCTCCAGTAATTGTGTATTTATTTGACTTTTGTCAATATGGCGGCTGCGTAATATAGCATCCGAGCTATGTTCCCGGTCGCATCCCATCGGGAACCCGGGCCATACATACAGAATGTATAGGAATAGTTTTTCTTGCTATTAGCGAAGTTTCTAATAATACAGTTTAGGGCTCCGTCAAATATTAGGCTTTCCAAAAGGGTTTCGTCATCGAAAAAGTTTGAAAATCAATGTTATAAGGGTTCATTTCTATGATTTTTTCAGGTACAGACAGAACACTAAAAATAATGTAGGAGGTACCTACATTATAAATACGAATTATGTTGTAATTTAATAGCCCCTAAGTTATATGCTCAATTACTGTAGCGACCTTTTACCGTAGGTTTCCAGTAAGTAAGGGTTCCGCACATCAACAGTTCCGTGGCAGACCACCCACGCCGCGCCGTGCAACCGTGTAGGTAACTAACAGATATCCAGAGAACTGTTAGTGTGTCGGATTCTTAAGAGGACTATATGACGGGGCGAGTCGATTCGTAAAAACGTCGAATTTTTTTCACCCCTTAACATTTTCTGATTCCGGTTTTTTTGTGTAATTACCTCACAGAGAACTAGGCTTAAGCTTTTTCTTTTATCAGTTTTTCAATCCAAAATAAACTTAAAAAAAATAGGTCTAAACATTATTTTTTTTGGGTTAACCATACCTAAGAAATACTGCTTTTAAACACTTTAGTACCCGGCGGAACTGGAACCCGCGACTACTGGTATTCCGTTCCAGCGCGGTAGCCGATATGTCTTACGCGTGGCATATCGACTCTCGCCAAGACGAAATTTAGAAAGCACCTCCTCACGTTCTTGCGAGTAAGGCCAAGCCTAAAAGCAAATGAGGTCTAGTTTTCTGCGATTTTTATGACACACAAAAAAATACCGAAACTGGATAATGTTCAGAGCTAAAAACAAGGTTTTTCTATTCGTATAGACTATAGAGAATCAAATAGTCCCCTTAAATGACGCCAAAACATTAATTAGGCTATTTCTTCCGCTGACGTGTATAAAATACCTCTGAATCTCTCTCGAGACCGGGCCGAGGTGGCCAAAGCCCGAAGCTATACTGTTGATCTCGACTTGCTTCCACGAGCAGTAGGGCGTGTGCTTGGCGCATTGGTTCTCCGTGTGAGGGCATCGAGACTCCAGCATTATGTCCGAACGGAGCATCCCTAGTGACACCGGCTAGAGGACGCAATGTTACAGTGAAGCTGCAGGGTGAAGCTATTCACTTGTTCAATATTTAATACACTTTAAAGCCATATAATTATGGACATCTTCAAGCACTAGCCTGAGAATGCCAGGTCGACACGGCCAAAAGCGGTCTGCAGTAGTAGCATAAAGCTCAAAATACACGATGACATTGACACTTCACCTAAAACAGGCTACACCTACAGCACACATGCACGAATTTCCTTATATATGTGTGCTGAAGGTGTGGTCTGCTTTAGATAAAGGGTCAGTGTAAGTGACATCGTGTATTTTGAGCTTAAGAGCACGAGAATCATTTTGTCGAATCGAAATAAACGTTCCGTCTCCTTCTCTCAAACAACGAGTAAAAGAGACGGATCATTTTTGACGATCTAGCTCAGGGGTTCCCAAACTTATCTTGTCTACCGCCCACTTTGAGAATAAATTATTTTTAGTCCCCCTCTTTCTTCACCTACTGAAAAACCACTATATAACTTTAAATGAAATTAATTATTGTAAGCTCTATTAGCGGAGATTAAACTACTTTCATTTCGAAACGGAGCGACCTATTGACATGATTTTTATTTTATTTATTCAATAAAACAGGACAGATATGAGAACTACACGGGCAGAAATATCGAACTGAGTTAGTTTGAGCATTTTCATAATAATTAATATTAGTTGATGTTGATTTCACATGTTGTAGTCGAGAGCTCATTTAGTGTACTTAGAAGCGTCCTCTTAGCTAGATGAAATTTCAAAACGCCCCTCTACACAACGTCCCCATTTTTTTCTGGGTCTCTTACCGCCCCCCTTAGGCCTGCAGCGCCTACAAGGGGGCGTTATCGCCCACTTTGGGAACCCCTGAATCTAGCTAGATAATGTTCCTCGTGCTTGTATGCTAATAAATCAAAAATGTAGTGTAGATACGATTGAGTTTGCTATGTTAACTTTTTTATTGAGTTGACTCTTAGTAGACAATCTTAAATTTTATAATAATTGTACTTAGCATAAAAACAAATGTACCTATAATATAAAATATCATGTTGTCTTTACAAATACTTCATGACAAAGTTATTATTACATTTTGCTATTCATTAGCAAAATCCTTGAGTTTTAGAATAGGTGTTTAACATTATGAGTCAGTTGTTGAGATCATCATAATGACTATGCATATTTATTTATATATATCTAATCTTAATACATACTTACCTATATTAATGAGAAGATATATTAATTATTATATTATTTTTAATTGCGCCACTGTGCTGTAACTGTTTTAGTATGTGCTTGTTCATAATAATTCAGTGCAAGATCAAGGTGCTTGTTATACGAAAGAGACATTAGTCTTTTCAATTGAAATTCAAACATGATAGTGCTTAGAGATGCGTCGAATACTCGTTTATTAATCAGTATACCTACTTGGCATATTCAGCACATCTTTAGCTATTCAGTGTCTGGACAAATGTTTGGGTTCGATGCCAAATATATTCAAATATATTATTTATTACACATTTATCCCCTTACTTATAAAAGATGACTGAACCGTGATAGCTAGACAGTTGACATTCTCACACATAACGTATTTCTGTAGCAGCTATAACAATTGTAAAATACGTTGTGTAACGTTTTCAAGGATATTTTGTATTGATAATGGTATGGAACCCTTCGTGCTCGAGTCCCACTCGCACTTGGCGCGTTTTTTTAAGACAGAAAGGTAAATAATTATATTTAAAATGTAAAAGTAAAGAGAAATGGATGAAGAAATTAAATACATTACGATATAGGTAAAAATAATTATTAATTGCTGTTTGAGTACCAAAACTACTAATCTCTTAACCAAATATTTAGTTTGAAATAATATTCAGTTCTATAAGAAATCATACCAAAAATTATATAAGGTATTTGGTGATATTGGTATTCGGCGCATCTCCAATACAATGATTAATCAACTACCTAAGCATTAACTATGTATTTTACCAAGTTTATTACAATTTACCTGAGCCATGCCTTCCTTCCGTACTTTCACCCATATGTCAAACAGGCTAGCTGTAAACTCATCAACTTGTAAAGCGTTCTGCAGAGTCTGTTCCAGGAATTCTTCATCATGAGCAATCTGAGAAAATAATCTCTTATAAGTTTTATATCTGGGTCCCGCAGTTTTATACCCGTAAGTCCCGATCTTGTGGGAATATTGGGATAAAAACAGCCTATGTTACTTCTTGATATTGTATCTTTCTATTGGTGAAAGACATTTTTAAATTGGTCCAGTAGTTTGTCAAGTACAAGGAACCAAAACGTCAGACCATCTAGAATTAAAGAACATAGTATAGTCTAGCTCATTTGGCCGTGCCTGCTAATCTTGTATAATCGTGGTGTTAAGCAATGCCTAGCAAGGTCATTAGTTAGGTACCCACCAATGTTTGTAGGAAAAAAAAACATTTTTGAATTTTTGAAATTTGTCCAGTAGTTTTTGAGTTTATTCATTACAAACATACAGACACACACACACACACAAAATTACAAATCTTTCCTTTTTTATAGGAGTAAAAAGGTTTTTAATATAAGTGTAGATTTTCTTGAAATAGAATTGGTTTCTTACCTTATGCATAAGTTCATTCAGTACCGGTTGTAGTTCGACAGCTTTCTCAAATTCAGTCTTTGGGAATGTTGAAGGTAGCAGAGCAAATGGAGCAACCTGAGTTTGACAGGAATACAAGGTTCATGAGATATTCATATAACATTTTGGTCTTATTTCCCACCTTGGAGTAAGAGTATGTCCTACCCAGGGTCTTTTGATGCTGGGATGTAGAAAGACAATTCCAATACCCAACATCATACATAAATTAAATTAAATTACAATCTACATGAAATATAATTCACATTTGGTTGCACTTTAGAATCCTACGTCACGATTTTGGGGGTAGGGAGGGGTGGGGGGGAGGGGGGGCAGTGTTGTATAGCCCCCCTAAGACCTTCCCCCCTTGAGCAGATGCGTAATTTAAAAAAATACCATAAATATAATAATAATTTTGCTAAAATTTGAATATGTGTGGGCTCCAGCGCGACGCAAGGGCTGTAGCAGCAGCCCCTCAGCCCTTGTGTGACAAAACGCAGCACCAGACACTCACCTTCGCAGCTTTGGCAGCAGCTTAGGCTTCGCAGCTTAATTTTATTTATGGATAGTATTATGGCTTAGGCTTCGCAGTTTAGTTTTATTTATAGATAGCTGCATGTAATCATGTTCTAACATTAACCTAACCTATCTAAGTTGGGGTGATCCGTATATTTTTTTCGAAGTTCAAGTAAAAATGTATGAAAATTTTTTTTTTCATTGCTCAACTTAAAACTAGCAATAATGGGTAGTCCTCTTTCTCCTCTATCTCCTACAAGTCTTTTTTTATACAAATTCGTGACGTAGGATTCTAAAGTGCACCCCCACATTTTACTTCACATTTTCACACACTCTCTATTATAGGAGGCTCTTCTATTAAAGTTTCATTTTATTATAGGTATATTTTTTTACTATATTTGGTTTTACTCATAGTTTTTCACTTTTTGTCACTATAATTTCAAAAATCACATTATAATTTGCGGCTTCTCTCCATGATTGCTCATAAATATAAATGTTTTATTACTTGTTATATTGCTCTAGAAATAAACACTGGGCTAATAAACTCTAAATAAGGTATTTGTTTGTCCGGTATGGCCTATAAATTGCTGGCTTAGGTCAATAATCAATGGTGGTATTCACAAAGTGATCCAGATAGGACAAATGAAGACCTTGTCCTAAGAACATTCAATTAAATCTTACAGCGTTTCTTGTTCGAAAAATCTGCTGCAGTTTTAGGGGTAGTTTAGCTAAGTACCTACCCCCGAAACTGCATTAACTGCGAAACATAGGTGTACCATTTTAAAGCTTTAAGATGGTTCCTGTAAGGTGAGTTTTTCTATGGACTCACCTGTAAATGATCCTTAGTGAAATGATTTCTATCCCTCATCCCTACACCGTGCATCAGCCCCCAGTCCTTAGCCTTTTCGATAACATTTATCAAAGCTTTCTGTTCGAGCGGCAGGGGAATGCAAGAGGCAAGTCTTGCTTGGGCCATTTTTTGTTTGTGATTTATATAGCTGGAAGCAGTGGCGTACGTAATGACAAGAATGAAGAAAAGAACTAGTCTAGGTAACAGCTGAATTATTAAGAAATGATTATAAAAAATGAGGAAAACAAACAATTTTGAATTTTGATAAATGACTGACATTTCATCAATTTTTTTAGTGAATGAGTAGAGGGCAGGCAAAACAGTTTTAGGTTAACTCATGCATCCTGCCTGAATCTCATTCCGATGAACTCTGATGTTTGTAAAATCCCTAATTTAATAATAAAATAACATAACCGTTCTGGTATTACGTCCTTTCTTCATAATTTCTAGATATAAACAAACGTAATAGATTATATTTATTATTTATTTACGATTTATTATCGATATCCCACTTACACTCAGCCACGACTTTTATTGTTCTTTTTTTCAAGTGTATGAGCAAAACTAATTTTTCTGTCTCCATTTTTGTATCAATGTAAAAAAAGTAAATGGCAAAAAAAAACAAATATTGTAAAGGTTCTGTCACTGTCACTTTTATAAAATTGTCGTTCGTTAGCCGGTGTGGTTGTGTGATTTTTGTGCAATTTTTTCGAAGAAAACTACTTCTTCGCAGATATCTGGTGAAGTTTTCTGCAATTTCTAAATCACCATGGAAGTAACCGATGAAAACTTGGCTACATTGGCGAACTACTTGCAGCAGACGCTGAATCCTGACCCAAACATCAGGCGGCCTGGTTTGTTTTTATTGTTTTGTAGTCAATTTATCAAGTTTTCTCTTTGTTAACTATTGTTTTTGTTAAATTACCGAAGGAACTTGATTATATCTGGTTTCAGAACCTACTACCAATAATAACTCACATATAACCAACAATCTTAGCACAATAGATACTGTTAGACCTAACAGATTATTTTTTTCTTAACATCACATGAACAATGGTTACTGAATTAGAAAATGGGTGTAAGAAGGGTGCAAAACTATGAAAAAATACATACAAACATAGATTTCGCCCTGTTCACATAAACAATACTAAGTAATAGTAGAATATTCCTGTTTTTATATGTCTGCTTCTGTTTTCAGCGGAGAAGTTTCTGGAAGGAGTGGAAGTGAATCAAAACTATCCCATCCTTTTGCTGCACCTTATTGACAAGGACGTGGTTGATTTACATATTAGAGTGGCAGCTGCTATTGCTTTCAAGAACTATATCAAAAGAAATTGGCCTGTGGTAAGTCTAATAAATTGCATTAAATTGTGAAATATTTATACTAATATTGTAAGGAGAATATGTGTATGTAAATGAAAAACAAATCCCCTCAAAAACATTTTCATGTAAAATGTACTCGTCTTGGCGGGGGCACTACCGTGCCCCCAGATGAGATACGAAACTACTAACCCATTTTAAAAATTCTGTCACCAATGATAGTTACATTATTGAGGAGTAACATACAATCACAATATTCCCACAGAATCGGGACATATGTGGGATGGGGGACGTAAGTAGTTTTACAAAAAAATTCATTCAAATGTTCTTTTGAAATTTGACCAAACTGTGCCAGTAAATAATGAAATGCCAAGATGTGTGACACAATAGACAAAATAGTTATCGCAATGCTTTTTTCTAAAATTCAACACTTCAAGTCAGAGTTTAACTTATGATGGTTGCAACAGAATTCCATTAGCTTCCAGATAAAACAGTGTTTGAATTCTAAGATTTTACATTATTTTCATGGTTCCATGCCTCAAAAAGTAAAACTGGAAATCTTAAAACACTCGCATAACCATATCTTTTTGTCACAACCATTTTTTTGGCCTCCATCCTTTTAATTGAAATTGCCATACAATGTTACAGGAGGAAGATGGTATAGACAGAATACATGCATCGGACCGTGCAGCTATCAAGAATCTCATTGTCTCCCTAATGCTGAAATCACCAGAAGCAATACAGAGACAGTTCAGTGACGCAGTGTCTATTATCGGGAAACATGACTTCCCTGAGAAATGGCCCAGTCTCATCCCTGAAATGGTTGAGAAGTTTGGCACAGGTAAGATTAAAATGTTCAAATTAAACACCATTTTTTGAGGACTTTTGTAGCCAATGCAGTGTTATTATTCTTATAGAATCAATTCTGTTATTCCCCTAATCAATATTGGAGATTTAGGAGGAAAGTCTACCTATGTTTTCTCCATACAAACAAGTTGCAAACTCTAGTTCATCCATGCTTCAGAAGGCATGTTAAGCAGTTGGTCCCGTTTGTTCTCTCTAGAAGTGGTTAGGCCTTAGGGCGACATGAAAACTCTTAACACTTATTGAGCCACACTACACAAAAGGAAGAAGTGGCGTCTGAATGATCTTGTATTGTTCTGAATTCATTAATGTATTACCGACACCTGCTCTTGTCTCTCTGAAACATGTTATTAAGTTTTACATGATAAATATTTAACTATAGCATTTTCTTACAGGTGACTTCCACATGATCAACGGCATATTGCGAACAGCTCATTCTCTCTTCAAGAGATACAGATACGAGTTCAAATCACAGAAACTATGGGAAGAAATCAAACATGTTTTAGACAACTTTGCTAAACCACTAACAGATTTATTTGTGGCAACAATTGACCTAACCACGAAGCATGCAGATAACCCTCAAGCACTACGAATCATCTACGGATCTCTAGTACTGATCTGTAAAGTGTTCTACTCGTTGAACTATCAAGATTTACCGGAGTTCTTTGAAGATAACATGCCTATTTGGATGCCTAATCTGTTGAATCTACTGCAAGTTAAAGTACAATGTTTGGAGACCACAGTAAGTGTTAATTTTTTATTAACATGACGGTTGTGTGTACACTTAGTAACAGCATAGATTCTGACAACTAAACACTGCTCTTGGCTTTGTTGATTCGAAGCGCATGTGAACGATAATGTACAAAACAAAATAGTGTTGACGCGGCTTACACGCAGCGCGTCCGGACGTCTTCGCCCCGCAACTACAGCGATTCCGCTGCGCGACCGCTCCGCCCGGAATACGCCCGCAATCGGCTAGTATGATAAGGCCCTTAGGATAGTCATTAACCGTTAGTTGACTTTACGCAACGTAAGGTTGCGGATTCAATTTCCGCCGCGTGCAAATATTTATGCTTATAAAAAATATATTTGTTTATGGTCTGGGTGTTTTCTATGTACCTATCTACAATAAAAACGACTGTAACACTGATTGACTAACTGTCTGACTTGTGTAATATTAAAGGGTGTCTCTATTCCTTACATACATAGTTAGCGCCAATTAAAGCTAGTCCTCCTCACTTATCAAGTGAGGTAAGGTCAAATGCAAGCCTATATCATGTGTTAATGTTAAAGGACGAGGACGAGAAACCCGGCGTGATGGAGGATCTCCGCACGGAGGTGTGCGAGTGTGCGTCGCTCTACGCCTTGAAGTACGAAGAGGAGTTCGCTCCGCACGCACCCGCCTTTGTTACTGCCGTCTGGACCATACTGCTGTCTACCACACAACATACTCGATATGATGCGGTATGGTACTATTTACAATTACTTATGTTACTAATTGACCGAGCGAAGCATCTCTGCTTCAAGTCTGGCAAAATTCTTCTTATTTCGTCTGTCAGTATGTCTGTTGGAAATGTCAACACCACACCTGATTTAAAAAAAAACTATTTTTTTCTTAAATTTACATGTGTTATTGTAATAAACATCTAAAATGTACCATAAATCCACAGCTAATGTCAAACGCTCTGACCTTCCTTGCAAAAGTCGCCGAGAAAAACACATATAAGAGTCTATTTGAGGACCCCGCTACCTTGGACAGCATCTGCAAGTCCGTCGTCATACCCAACATGGAGTTCAGGGAATGTGACATGGAACTGTTTGAAGACAACCCTGAGGAGTACGTGAGGCGGGATATTGAGGGGTCCGATGTGGACACTAGACGCAGGGCTGCCTGTGATTTGGTGAAGACACTGGCACAGCATTATGAAGCGAAGATTATGAGTATATTCGGACAGTATATTGAGGTTTGTGCAAATCTGTATTTAAATTATTATTTTATCTCTCCTGTTCGGAAAGTTTAATTTTTGTCGGTATGCATGGTGGAACTCGTTTCATCCCATTCATTGAGTTAAAATATATCAGATAAAATGTAACAATCTACTATTCAAAAATAGAAATCATAGCAAAATAGCTCTTTTCCAATGGAAATGTGATTTGAATTTGGAACATGTATCTTTCTTAGAAATCGAACGCAATTTGTATGAATCACTGGTAGCCCGGGTTGCCGCGTCTTTCATCCAACACGTCTGGTACGTGTTGGATGAAAGGCGCGGGAACCCGGGCTATCATAAACATAAGCGCGCGAATTACGTCTCTGTTCTTCTAATCAGAAATTCTTTACTACAATTTAAGTGAACTGTATCGTGACTGTATCTAAATTGGTTTTACCTTGCACCCAGATGATGCTAGCGAAATACACGGCAGAAGGCATATCCCAGTGGCGCGGTAAAGACGCAGCGATGTACCTCGTGACGTCACTCGCGTCCCGCGGCGCCACTCAAGCCGCCGGAGTGACGCGCACCTCCTCGTTGGTAGACCTAGCGCAGTTCGCTGCTAACCATGTGTTGAACGAGCTGCAGAGAGTGCCGGGTGAGTGTAGTGGTATACCGAGTGACGTCACTCGCGTCCCGCGGCGCCACTCAAGCCGCCGGAGTGACGCGCACCTCCTCGTTGGTAGACCTAGCGCAGTTCGCTGCTAACCATGTGTTGAACGAGCTGCAGAGAGTGCCGGGTGAGTGTAGTGGTATACCGAGTGACGTCACTCGCGTCCCGCGGCGCCACTCAAGCCGCCGGAGTGACGCGCACCTCCTCGTTGGTAGACCTAGCGCAGTTCGCTGCTAACCATGTGTTGAACGAGCTGCAGAGAGTGCCGGGTGAGTGTAGTGGTATACCGAGTGACGTCACTCGCGTCCCGCGGCGCCACTCAAGCCGCCGGAGTGACGCGCACCTCCTCGTTGGTAGACCTAGCGCAGTTCGCTGCTAACCATGTGTTGAACGAGCTGCAGAGAGTGCCGGGTGAGTGTAGTGGTATACCGAGTGACGTCACTCGCGTCCCGCGGCGCCACTCAAGCCGCCGGAGTGACGCGCACCTCCTCGTTGGTAGACCTAGCGCAGTTCGCTGCTAACCATGTGTTGAACGAGCTGCAGAGAGTGCCGGGTGAGTGTAGTGGTATACCGAGTGACGTCACTCGCGTCCCGCGGCGCGTTAAGTTTAACTTTAAAAAATTATGTTTTTTGTAGGGGAGCCATCCTTAAATATTTGTTTTATTTCGTTTTAATTTGTCGTTAAAGTGGCTACAGAAATACATCATCTGTAAAAAAAACAATTGTCTAGCTAGCACGGTTCATAAGATACAGCCTGTGGAGTCTCAGTAATAGGGTCCCGTTTGTACACTTTAGGTATGGAACCCTAAAATGTATTTATTGAACTAAGTATAATGATAACTGTTTGTTTCAGTGTCTGAAATGCCGTTGCTAAAAGCAGATGCCATAAAATACATAATGACATTCAGGTCGTTACTGCCCAAAGAGCTGATACTGACATCTGTGCCGCTCATTGTAAGTTTACAAATTATCTATACTGTCATTTAATAATTAAAATAGACGAAGTGGTTAGCGCACTTGTAGTGCGCTAACCACTTCGTCTATTTTAATTAATTTCTATTTTTATTCTAAGTGCTTATGCCTGCACTGGGCTTTCATAGAAATATTTAAAGAAAAAAAAATTCTGCAAAAACACAACGCACGAATGACGCTAACCTAACCTAACCTAACCAAAAACGCATATTAAGTAATTGCTTGATTGAGTAAAGATGCGTCGTTGGTTCGGAATTTTTGAAATCGGTCTAGGAGTTTTTGAATTCATTCATTATAAACATACAGACACACACACAAAAATACAAATATTTCCTCTTTATAATATTAGTGTAGATGAAATAGGTCACCCTTATCATCAGTCCTTGTCTAAAAAATCTACTACTCTTGGATTACATTGTTACCTTCATAGTATTTCTATCCCTAGATCCAGCACATCCAAGGGTCGGGCGTGGTGGTGACGTACGCAGCATGCTGCCTGGAGAAGCTGGTGGCGGGCGGGATGGTGCCGCCGCCCGCCCTCGCCGCGCACGCGCCCGCCCTGCTTCAGGCACTGTTCCAGACGCTGGCGCACCATCACGATAAAGGGGAGCATAATGAATACGTCATGAAAGGTATGACAGCAGTGAGAGGATGAGATGTCACTGTTTCATCATCTTCATCATTCATTTCAGCTGTAAGAAGTCCACTGCTAGACATAAGCCTCCCTCATAGATTTCCAAAAGCTTCGGTTATAGTTAGTTAGTTAGTTTCGCTGAGCCTTTTCCGCACTTAACCTCACAATTGGGCCATTGTATGTGATTTCTTAGAAAGCTTAAGACGCCACGGGAGCCTACCCCGCATTGGCGAATATCCCATGCCTTAGGACCGTGGTTTATCCTAGGACATGTCGGTTTCCTCATCACGATATCACTTTCCTTACTATCACGATGTTTTCCTTCACCGTAAGAGCGATGTTAATAGCGCACATAATTTTTTCTTAAAGAAAAAGACATTGGTGCGCGGTCGGCCTGGATTCGAAACCACGACCTTCGGAATGAAAGTCGCGGTATCTACTACTAGACCAACACCGCTCAGCTTCTGTCATAAGCGGCCTGCATCCACCGTGAACCCGCGGCCTTAACCAAGTCGTCCGTCTATGTCACTGTTTAGTAAACACTAAACATACTTATGAGTTCCCCGGGCTCATAACTATGTTTAGCGGACCCCGGGCTCTCGAGAGAGATGCAACCGGGAACATCGCTTGGGTGATGGATGATGAAATATGCTTATTAGTTGAGACGGCCTCTGTGGCGCGTCGGGCGAAGGCCCGCCTGCAATGTAGAAGGTTGCGGGTTCGATCCCCGTCGGGTGCAAGTATTTATGGTTGAAAATAAATATTTGTTTATGGTCTGGGTGTTTTTTATGTCCCATTTCTATGTATTAACAAAAAAAGTGTAATATGTTGAATATCCGTTGTTTAATACCCATAGTACAAGCCTAGTCGTGCAATATTTATTTATTTATTATTTTTTTATTAATGCGAGGATGTGACGTCACCGTTTAGTAAACACTAAACATACTTATAAGTCACACAGACTAGAGAGTTTCAGTGAGTGAATGAGTGAGTGAGTTATTTCAATCCAAGCAACAGTGCGAAAACAGAAGAAAATTGTAAACACACTTACTGGATAGTAGTTCCTGTAGATGCTTTCAAAAACGAGTCTAAGTCGAAAATAGTGGACAGGGAACAACAGGGAACGTACATATTGTTATTTTCATCGCTCGGGGTGTGAACTCGTGTGGTCACGAGAGTTCAAGCCTCGCCGCCAGTGAATTTTTGAAGATGTATTTTTATTTTTTTCTTAAAAGTATTTATATTTAAAGATTTGATTAAGTGTAATTTTTTTTTCATAATTATAGGACTCTATAAAATTATATTATAATAAGACACACAAACCCAATTTCGAACTTCGCCGCAATTAATTTTTCTTTGAAAATATCTCATTTCAACATGTTTTGAAAGGTATACGAGTCGAGTGGTAGTACACATTATTGGTTTTCAAAAATTTTAAAAGTTTTCAAAATCACACTTTTTTTTAGAAAAAAATGTATTAGTGTAAAAGTAAGCAATGGTGTTCAATGGTGAAGAGGGTAATATCGGAGAATCCGTTGTTGCCTCCTCTGTAGTCGATCTCGCATTATTGACTGGAATTAAATTGTAACTAACATTAGCTAGTAAGGTATAATTGTAGTACTAACACTATTATGGGCCTCGGCCTGAAATAAACTGTTTTTTTTTAAACAAATTTGTCAAAACAATAAAAGTAATGTTTTTCGATAGTTGTACTGTTGCATGTTGCAGCCATCCTGCGGTCGCTGTCGTCGCTGCAGGACGCGGCGCTGCCGTACCTGGGCGAGGCGCTGCCCAAGCTGGCGCACATCCTGGCCGTCATCACCAAGAACCCCTCCAAGCCGCACTTCAACCATTACCTGTTTGAAACACTCTCCTTGGCGGTTTCGTAAGTTTATTGCATTTAAGAGGATAGTCTCCATTCTCTTTCTCCATACAAACGTACTTTAAATTTTCCTCCCTGGATAAAGACATTAGAGCAAATATGTTTATGCCATAAAACCTATATCTGTCCTGACAATGCATCTACCTTTTTATTTATTTTTTTATTTTCTAATTAAAATAATAATAAAAAAATGAAAAAAATAAAAAGGTAGATGCATAGTTAGTCATGTCATGACAGATGTAAGTTTTATGGCATAAACATATTTGCTCTAATGTCTTTATCCAGGGAGGAAAATTTAAACTACGTTTGTATGGAGAAAGAGAATGGAGACTATACTCTTAAAGGGTTCTTTGACTTAGATGATGCGTATTTCTCTAGACAACCAGGGTAACAAGAATAACCTCTCTTTTCATCTCATACTATTGTCCCGTTCTGGTGATTCTTTTTTTGGGTAATTAACTCAAAGAGGACTAGCCTTAAACTTTTTGCTTAAGGGCGCGACCTATGTGAAATGACGATCTTAAAAACAATTTTTCACGCTGAAACATTGCGTTGTGTTTTTGCGGAAGTATTTTTTTCTTTAATATATTTCTAAAATGAATTGATTTCCATATTTTAGCGTATAACTGAGTCAATATTTTAATACATAGTATAAAACTATATTACTCAGGTCCTCTTCATGGTGCTTTGACGAAATAATGTGCATTTTCGAGAAATCATCGTTATTTTTTTTCATACAATTCTATCACACTCACTCCTATGCAACCGAAAAAAGACAGTTGATTATCATCTATCCCCGTCTTAAATCTATCTAACAAGTCAGTAATGATTACTCATATTCTCTAATTTCAGAATGGTAACGAAATCTAACCCGAACGCGATATCCGCTTTCGAAGATGCATTGTTCCCGATTTTCCAAGAGATTTTGCAAAACGATGTGCAAGGTTTGTTTAATTTATGGATCTAAATCCTACCAATGTTATAAATGTAAAAGTTTGTGTGTAAGTAAGTAAACGAGGATGTTAATCTACACTTCTACACTAATATTATAACGAGGAAAGATTTGTGTGTGTGTGCGTCTGTATGTTTCTTACGAATAAACTCGAAAATTGCTGGATCGATTTCAAAAATTCTTTCACCATTAGAATTTCACCCTGAGTAACATAGGCTACTTTTGATCCCGATATTTCCACGGGATCAGGACTTACGAGGGTGAGCCGCGGCACGCAGCTATATTCTATAATATAGCTATATTTTAAAGTTTCTATGAAAATGTGTTTATTTATGTATGGATATGTTACTCCATTACTTAAAAACCTTTGAACTGAACGCATTGAAACTTGGAATATAGACAAAAATCCAGAATAACACAGGCTACTTTTCACCGCTATATTTCTAAAAATCCGGGCATTACACCATCGAAACCGTGGGACACAGCTATACTTTATTTTTTCAATTTCATACTACGACCTGACGTTTCGGTTTTATGTATTTAACATTTTTTCTTCAGAAAGATGTATCAAACCATAGTCTATAATTAAAAAAGGAGGTATATTTTCAAATATTTCCTCTTATTCTTCTTTTCGTGTAGGGGGGGGGGGGGGCTCACTTAGTATTAGAGTTGTCAGGTCGGTCCTATAATTCCTCTTACTTGACCTAACGACTAATCTTTTCTCTATATAATATTAGTGTAGAAGTGCAGATGATATAGATAATAAATGTATCCTCTGTTTCCCCCAGAATTCATGCCATACGTATTCCAAATGCTATCTCTCCTGCTCGAGCTGCGCGGGAGCAGTGCGGGCGGCGCGGGTGCGAGCGGGACGGACGACGCGTACGCAGCGCTTCTACCGTGTATCGTGGCGCCCGCGCTGTGGGAGCGACCCGCCAATATACGGCCGCTGGTGCGCCTGCTGTGTGCCTACGTCTCTACCAGGCCTCAGCTAGTCATTAACGAGGGGAAACTGGTGAGAATGGAAAAATAAAAAGAATAGATTATTATAGGATTAAACTTCAACGTCCTATAATGGACAAAAGTATTTAAATCCTGAATCCACAATCTATAAGTTTTCCGTGGAATAAATATAGATGCATATTTTGGGCGCTAGATGGCTAACATTTGCTCGTTTGTTGCAGAACGCGATGCTTGGAGTGTTCCAGAAGCTGATAGCTTCCAAGACGAACGACCACGAGGGATTCTACCTTATACAGACCATGCTGTACAAATATGGAATGTAAGTACAAATACTCAACTTTTACCTGCTTTTGAAAAAATGCTTTCAAAAACTTTAGTACCCGGCAGGATAAAGTTTTTGAAAGCATTTTTTCAAAAGCAGTATTCCTAATTGTGGATTAACACTAAGAAATAATGTTTACAACTTTTACCTCTTTATAATTATATTAGTGTAGATTAGCAGCGCGCATTACCCCCACACGTTACCTCCCACTTTGCAAAATTCCACACTTAAGCGGTGGCCCATTGAAGTGCTGACGTGCAAAACGCTTCATGTAAATACCGCTAAATGTAAAAAAAAATACGCTAAATACGTACTTCTTCGATATTTATAGAAAAACTAGCTGACCCGGCACACGTTGTTTTGCCTTATAAATTATACATAGATAGTAGCCGATTCTCAGACCTACTGAATACGCATATAAAATTTGGTAAAAATCGGTCGCGCCGTTTCGGAGGAGTACGATAACTAACATTGTGACATGGAAATTTTACATATTAGATGAGTTTTAATCTGTTATGAACTACATTAAAATGTGTGTGCCAGGTCCGTAATGCAACAGTACACGAAGCAGATAATGACTCTGCTCTTCCAACGGCTGTCCTCGTCCAAGACCACGAAGTACGTGCGCGGCCTCATCGCCTTCCTCGGGTTCTACGCCGCGCACTTCGGGGCGGATGAGCTGGTGGACGTCATAGACTCCGTGCAGGCCAAGTTAGTCTTCTTGCTTGTAGTGTAATGGTGTCAGGCATTGAGTTACAATACCTATAGAGCCACAATCTCTAACTGACAACACTCAAAAAATGTCCGAGCGCCGTTCTACGTACCTTTTAAAATGACATTTGCTCGAATTTAGACTTTATCCTACGTATAATAACGTTCGAAGTCGCTCGAACGAAGTAAACAAAAACTCTGCGCACGTGACAGCGTGCGCCGAGTTTTGGCGCGGACATTTTTTTTTCGGTTTGTGACTAGATATATGTATTGTAACTCAATGGTGTCAGGTCAAATATCCAAATGTAACTAGGCAAGCATCGCACTAAACGCGATTTTCCGTCAACGTTTGACCAGGTGTGATTGGGAAGTCATCTCATTGTACCCCACTACTTGCCTGACACCCTCGACGGGGACAATTATTTGGAATTCTTGCAAAACGATGTTCCTGCTTCGGTCATAAGCAGCCTGCATCCACCGTGAACGGTGGCCGCGGCCTTAACCAAGTCGTCCGTCCATCTCGTTAGTGGACGTCCAACGCTGCGCTGAACGATCCGCGGTCTCCATTCGAGAACTTTTCGGCCCCAACGACCATCTGCTCTCCGTGCTATATGTCCTGCCCACTGCCACTTCAAAGAGCTAATCCGTGCATCTGGAGATCTATGAGGGAGGCTTATGTCCAGCAGTCGACTTCTTACAGCTGAAATGATGATGATGATTTATTTATTTATTAACACAGTTACTTTTTACACTAACAGTATTACACCAAAACGTGTATAAAAGTCATTGTATTGAACTTACATATCTAACATATACATTTAAAAACTTATAGCAATAATTATAAAATTCTTTTTCATTATTACAAAAGATGTCAGCATCTACTTGCTGACTAATAAGCTCATTAAGGAGTGTCAGAGCTTGCGTGGTGGGTGCAAATTGCGCTGTCAAAGTTCTAACATTAGAAGCACTGAACAACCGTCGCGTACGCAGCCTTACCAGATTATCTGGCGCAAATAGGGAACATCTGGCTAGACAGGTGGGATTATCAACTTTATTATGTATCAATCGGTAGTAGTGATTCATTAAATCCCACTTCCGTCTTAAATCTAAAAAATCCATACCAGTCATACCTAACACGAACGGCGATGGATACATATATGGATAATAACCGTATAACTTTTTATAAAGGTACCTGGCGAATTTTTTCTGTAGTTTCTCAATCATATCCCTATACTTACGCTCATGTGGATCCCACACCACCGAATTATACTCTAAAATACTCCTAACAAATGCACAGTATAGAGTAAAAACCGTGCTTTTGTCGGTGAACCGACCGGATTGTCTCATTACAAAACCTAGTGATTTGTACGCTCTAGCACATGCACCTGCAATATGCGTGTTAAAAGTCAATTCAGGGTCAAGGATGAGTCCAAGATCACGAATCTGGTTAACACGTTCCAGAGGGGTTCCGTGCATGCTGTAGGGATTCACACATGGAGAATGCAGCCGAGTAAAAGTCATTACCTTACACTTAGCCACATTAAATTCTAGCTTATTCGCCGCACTCCATGCACACACCCTATCAATATCCCCTTGCAACGCCCCACAGTCGTCTAGATCCCCAACACACATCATCAACTTCAAATCATCCGCGAACATTAAACATGTAGTTGACTTCAATACTTTAGGCAGATCATTTATCATTATCAAAAACTGAGTAGGACCAAGGGTACTGCCCTGGCTCACGCCAGACCTTGTAATGTAAGTTTCAGATCTATGCCCCTTCAACTGTACATACTGCAGTCTGTTTGCAAAATAGCTGGCAAACAATTGCAGTAGCTTCGGCGTGAATCCTATTTCTGAAAACTTTTTTAGCAGTACATCATTATGAACGCGGTCAAACGCTTTTTTAAAATCAAAGTAAGCTACATCAACTTGCTTTTTCTTATCCATTACTGAAACAGTATAATCAACAAAGTTTATGTGATTAGTAGCCGTAGATCTACCTGCTCTAAATCCATGTTGAGCTTCACTAAGATACGGGGTGACTTGTCGTGTAATGTGTCGATTAATTATGGATTCAAATATTTTTCCAAAAGTAGATAGAACCGCTATCGGCCTATAATTAGCGATCTGATGCCTTGGACCCTCTTTAGGTATCGGTATAACCTTCGATAACTTCCATTTCGAAGGGTACGTTGTGTATTTTAGGGCAAGATTGAAAATATATAACAGTGGACTTTTCAACACCGCACAACAATCCTTCAAAATGAAAGCCGGAACGCCATCCGGTCCTACCGCCGAATGTGATTTCAATCGTCGAACAGCATGCAACATATCACTATAATCAATGTCATTTACATGTATACGGGGTGAACATACAGAATAAGTTGTTTCGCGGTCTACCCTTCCAGGGGATAAAACTGGATCATCCTCAAGAAAAACAGATTGGAAGAACTGTGCGAAAGCATTGGCTGCATCCCTACCTGTAACTTTGTTACCCTTAAACTCATATTCATCGCACGATTTTCTCGACGACTGCTGCTCTTTAATAAACTTCCAAAATGATTTTGGATTATCTTTAATCTCTGATTCCGCTTTTCTTATGTGTATGTCATATGACTCGTCAATTAATTCTTTAACAAGTTGCCTATAATACTTAAACATCTCCAAATTAAATAGTTTACCCTCTCTTTTAAACCTCTTTAAGTGAAAATATTTTAATTGGATATATTTTATTATTACTGACGTAAACCAAACCGGATACTGATAGCGTCTGTTATTACTTGGTGGTTTTCTACGTGGGACAAAACTATCAAAACATGAGCCTAATAGACTATAAAATACGTCCACAGCGTCATCAACACTGTCGCATTCGAATACCGGATCCCATTGTAAAGAACCTAACTTTTCATATAATAATTGAAAGTTAGCCTTACGAAAGTTCCAAACGCAATTTGGTGATTCATCATCTCTGCTAACCGAGGAAGGGCCGCACGGAAGGGGCGGGGGCGGGTGCGGGGACGACTGGCGCTGCTGCGGACGCTCACACTTCATTGTTATCATGAGAGGCGGATGATACGCATCAATAGGGACGACGGGCTGCACCTCACCACTCACTTCAACAAACTCGCTACACATATTAGTCAGCACCAGATCTAACATACCTCCGTATTTATTCAAAATATTATTAAATTGTTTAAATTTGCAGTAAGTACATAAACCATTATACTGTAGTTTTACATGTACAGTACACGAGTTTAAATTCAAATCACCTACCAACAGTATATTCCTATCCGGATACCTAGCAATCAAATTCTCAATAACAGTAAAAGTTTTAAAATATGTGACATCTTTAGAGTGTGGAGGTACATACACAACACAACAAATAACTGATTTAAATTTTAGCGAAACAGATGCTATGATTAATTCTACGTCGTCTGTGTAACCGTCTATGTTGCTTATTTGTCGCACCGGGTAACAGTCCCGCACAGCCAGTAGAACGCCTCCCCATCCGTGGTCCTGCGACCGGTCACGTCTCAGTACTGTGTATCCAGGCGGGAACAATTCTCCGTCATGGACACTGGTAACTAAAAATGTTTCCGTAAAAGCGAAGAAGTCAGCTGATTCAGCAATGATGCTTTTCTTACATACATCCAATTTAGTGCGTAGACCTCTCACATTTTGGTACATAAGTGTGTACAACTTATACCTAGGTTTATCGGGTTTCAGTCTGCATTGGTTTTCGAAACCCACTGCGCCAGGGTTTTATATGTACATCTTTAGCCCAGTGTTCCGGTAATAGATACACCTGGCTATTTTTCGCAGGTACCGATATTTTAAATGAAGCATAATCTCCCCGGGGCTTTAAAGCCTCGACAGTACATTTATCAGCGGGGCAAATGGTGCTGAGATGCTTATTTACTTGGTCGACTGTCGTACCAATCTTTATATAATAAAGATGCAAATAGGCCTTACGCTCGGCAGCACATAAGGCACCGGATTCTGGGTTAGCTATACCGCGAGTAATATTCACAGTTGATCGCCGCGATCTTTTTTTAGTAACCGCACTCCAGTTGTTATCCAAATTAATATCATTCAGACCTTCAGAATTGCATTCCAGAACATCTGACTGAATCGGGTGTGTGACGTTTGATACAATAACCGATTGACTCGGGGTAGGCGGCGCACTGTGTGACGTAGCCAGGCTGTCTACTTTACTCGAACCAGCTGGAGCGGACGGTGACGGCACGAGAAGCGCAAGTTGTCCCGCTCCCTCCTTGCCCCGGCGCGCGATCGTAGCCGTCGAAGCGATGGCGAGATTTGCCGAGTTCGCGCGAAGGCGAGCGGCCCGTATTGGTCGCTGCTCCTTCATTTGCTGCGGCCTACCCTCTACCATGCACATATTGATCGCAGATAATTGTTTATCACTTTTGCCTAACAACACTTTTATCATCTTGTTCTGCTCGATAATTAACTTTTCGAGTGAAGACACTTTCTCCTGTAGGTTAAGCACAGTGTCGTTTAACACGCGAATAGCACTTTCGTTCGATTTAGCAGTCATTTTTGATAAAAAAATGATTAAAATACGGAAGAGACAGATAATACGTTATCACTCGTTACAGACCCGAGGGTTAGGTTCCTGAATGATGATGTTCCTGAAGTGATTCCCCAGGGAATCGCTTGAAGAAAAGTTTGAAGAGATAAACATTTTAACTGTTTACTCTCAATACATTTATGAAAATCTGCTATACGTCCATAAGAATAAATTAAGTAAATTTCACAAATACAGTGATGTCCGTCAGGTTAATTTGAGACATAAGGATGATCTGACTGTGCCCTATAGTAGGCTCCAGAAAATAAGTAAGTCGTTCTGTAGCACTAGTGTACTTTATTATAATAAACTACCTGAAGACGTATGTGACATGTCTATTACAAGATTCAAAAGATATATTAAACTTAAATTGAGTAATAAGGCGTACTATAGCACGTCTAAATATTTTGATGAAAAGAATCCATGGACATATTGGACATGATTGTTAACTGCTCCTATTCATTTTACAGATATATGCATTATGTATGACTATTGTAATATAAAACATGATAAAAAAAATAATTGAAAAAAAAATCCCATGAGTTTCTTGTGGTTTCTTCTCATCGGAGGGCGCGTTCCGAAACCACAGTAAAATAAAATCTCGACGTTTCAAAACGTACGTATGTGTGTATAACATACGTTCTAAATGAATAAATGAATTTTTGATTATTTTTTTTTTGATAAGCGACGTGCCGATATTTCATGAAGATCGACCAGTAGTATTTTAAAATGATTTTTAACTGTTAAACTAGCTATGTTCCGTGACTACTGGACTTGTTTTATTTACTTTTCAGTTTTAATTATCTATTAAGTTTTTTTAGGCAGGCGGGTTATTTAAATTATTATTTAATTTTTGATCGTTTGTTGTTCTGTTTCGAACCTCTTTTGTTTCTGTTGCTAATCGGTCTTTTGTGTCTGTATCGATCGTCCTTGGTTTTGGATTCCATCTTCAGTACAAAAGCTTGGCGAACATCCTGGGTCAAAAAGAGGCTCTTTTTTACACCTAGGTGCAAAACTGAACATAGCTAGCACTCTCTGTATGAACAGCTTGCGGCCTTGTTCCTCAAAAAAACCGTGTAACTCGCGAACCGTGTAGAAGCTAACCGGTGCGGGTTAGCTTCTACACGGTTCGCGAGTTATTTTGTATTCTAGACGCGCTAAGAAGTCACGTGACGTGCCGTGTAGAAACCTGCGGGCTTTTTGTTTTGTGTGACAGCATTGGCTTCTAGAATACCGAGTTAACGTCACAGGTTTCAACGTAGTTTTAGAAAAGTTGACTGTGGTCTACATAGGATCTATGTAGTTTTTTTTTACGGAATAACACCCCTGGACAGTGGACAGCCCCCATGCAATTTTAAATACCAAATGAATAACGATCGTTTTGTCCATCAGTATGTTCGCAATGTACTGCGAGCGCGTCCTGGTCCCGGACCTACAACGTGTGAGCGGAGTGTTGGAGCGCAAGGCGGCCGCGGTCGGGTGCGTCAAGTTGCTGTGCAGCTCGAGGCACTTCGTGAGCGGCGCGCTGGCGGCGGTCTGGCCGAGGGTCATGCAGGTATGTTGTAGTGTCGGACCTACAACGTGTGAGCGGAGTGTTGGAGCGCAAGGCGGCCGCGGTCGGGTGCGTCAAGTTGCTGTGCAGCTCGAGGCACTTCGTGAGCGGCGCGCTGGCGGCGGTCTGGCCGAGGGTCATGCAGGTATGTTGTAGTGTCGGACCTACAACGTGTGAGCGGAGTGTTGGAGCGCAAGGCGGCCGCGGTCGGGTGCGTCAAGTTGCTGTGCAGCTCGAGGCACTTCGTGAGCGGCGCGCTGGCGGCGGTCTGGCCGAGGGTCATGCAGGTATGTTGTAGTGTCGGACCTACAACGTGTGAGCGGAGTGTTGGAGCGCAAGGCGGCCGCGGTCGGGTGCGTCAAGTTGCTGTGCAGCTCGAGGCACTTCGTGAGCGGCGCGCTGGCGGCGGTCTGGCCGAGGGTCATGCAGGTATGTTGTAGTGTCGGACCTACAACGTGTGAGCGGAGTGTTGGAGCGCAAGGCGGCCGCGGTCGGGTGCGTCAAGTTGCTGTGCAGCTCGAGGCACTTCGTGAGCGGCGCGCTGGCGGCGGTCTGGCCGAGGGTCATGCAGGTATGTTGTAGTGTCGGACCTACAACGTGTGAGCGGAGTGTTGGAGCGCAAGGCGGCCGCGGTCGGGTGCGTCAAGTTGCTGTGCAGCTCGAGGCACTTCGTGAGCGGCGCGCTGGCGGCGGTCTGGCCGAGGGTCATGCAGGTATGTTGTAGTGTCGGACCTACAACGTGTGAGCGGAGTGTTGGAGCGCAAGGCGGCCGCGGTCGGGTGCGTCAAGTTGCTGTGCAGCTCGAGGCACTTCGTGAGCGGCGCGCTGGCGGCGGTCTGGCCGAGGGTCATGCAGGTATGTTGTAGTGTCGGACCTACAACGTGTGAGCGGAGTGTTGGAGCGCAAGGCGGCCGCGGTCGGGTGCGTCAAGTTGCTGTGCAGCTCGAGGCACTTCGTGAGCGGCGCGCTGGCGGCGGTCTGGCCGAGGGTCATGCAGGTATGTTGTAGTGTCGGACCTACAACGTGTGAGCGGAGTGTTGGAGCGCAAGGGCCCCTTATAAAAGGATCCGAGGTAGGCGGGTCTGGGGTAAGATAACCAAGGGCCTCCCCCTTTGGACAAGGGTTCCACGGGGACATGGTCCGTCTGTAACTGATCACCTAAGGTGACTCACGGTTTTGGCAAGTATAGCGGTCCTTCCTCGAAGGACATTAAGATCGAACAGTTAGGTTAGGACGCTAAATCATAAACTGGAATAGATTTGTATTTGCCTTTATATTAGTATGCTACATCTTGGATCACATCGTCTCTTACTATGTATAAATTGAAACGTTAAAAAGCTCACCTATCAATTAAAACGAAAAATTCCTGCTCACAAATTTCCTTACACCTTCTCGTCCTCCTTAATAAGTATGCTACTGCTTCGTTACACAACGATTTCTCCTGTGTAAGTCTCCCCACAATCCGCTGACGGTCACCATTTCCCCCCAGGCTCTGATATCGCTGTTCGAGCTGCCGACGGACGAGACAACTCTACCAGACGACCACTTCATAGAGGTGGACGACTCGCCCGGCTACCAGGCGCAGTACGCACAGCTCGCGTGTGCCAGTCGACGCACGGACGATCCTCTAGCTAGTAAGTAAACGACATTTATTGACTTACCGCGTCATTTTGTCAAATCGTCGTCGATAACGTCTTTGTGTCACAGGGGTTCATATATAACTAACTATCTAAGTATATAAAAGAAAATCGTGTTAGTTACACTATTTAAACCTCAAGAACAACTGAACCGAGTTGGCAGAAAATTGGTGAAAATGACTCGCCTATTAGTGACATTTCGCTTATGGTGCCCTCTTATAGTTCACTTCACGTAAAAAGCTGACGTTCATTACGATAATAATTCGTTCATTACGAACGAAAGGTTCATTTTACGTGTGCGAACTATTTTTAAAAAAAATCTGTTTGGTTTGTATTTAAAAAAAAAGCTTTTTTTCAAAACTCCAAAATAAAGATCAAATATTTCTCCTACAAAATAAAACCTTCGATCTGTTCGGTTATTTAGAACATGGTTTGTATGAAGAGTGGGGAAAAACTAACCCAATCCAATGTACTCTTCAGGTGTGGACGACCCGAAGCGCTACCTGGCACAGTCCCTGGGCGAGTTATCCCGCGGCTCGCCCGGCGTGCTGCCGGCGCGGCTCGCGGCGCTCGACGAGCCGCACCGCAACGCGCTGCATGCGTACCTGCAGGCGTACAGCGTGCAGATATGCTGACGGGAGCGGGCAGATATGTTGATGTACAACGTAACGACAAGCCCAACTTATTTAAACTGTTTGTCGACTATATTCTGTTTTGATTTTATATACAGTGTGTTTCGGAGACGGGGTAATTCTAGAGGTCTAGGCAAACAACTTTAGTTCTACGATTTTTATAAATTCGCGAAGTCTTTTCGAAAATTTTAAGTTGTTTCACATAACAGCTGTTTTTTTAAGGCCACAAATGCCCAAACTAAATAAAAGGTCAACTAAGGGTCAATGACCTCTTACTCGTAGAAACAGATGATTTCAAGTACCTACCTACACTTTAAACTCGAAATTTTCGAAAACAAATTTGTATTTCCAAGAGTCGTAGAACAAAAGTTGTTTGCCTAGATACCTAGAACAACGCCCTTTCGGCTTATACGACGCTGTATAAAGTGTTTCCTACATTTGAGAAAATAGTTTTTTGAAAAGCAAGTTTTGGATAAGATTTTTTTCAACTAATAATCAAGTTTTTTAAATCGATTTCGAAAAGGAGTTCTAAGAGGACCTGCAACCTTTACAATTGGAATGTAATGCATCTTCCGCTTGGGCTACAGGTGCATGTACGGTCGAGTTGAAATTAAGGACTGAATTTTTTCGTGTTTTCGACTGAGACATATAGCGACATGCGATTTTTACAAGTGTAGGAAACACTTTATAAAATAAAATCAATCTAAAATACCTCTTTTTTTTTCAAATTAGAAATCACGTCGATCTAATACTAAAATTAATTTCTTAGTTTCTACTACTACTCCTTTAGTGAAAAGGACTATTATTAAAAAAATGTTGAAAAAAACTATTTGTAAGAGTAAGAATGGATGTAATGTCTGAACGAGTGTAATAAATGAATGAAAGATGGAGTGAATGAATGAATGAAGATTGATGGAGTATGTTTGTTTTAGATAAAACTCGAAGCTGTAAACGTAACCGTGCTTTTAAATTGTGACATATTTTTTGTAGAATGTACCAGAATGAGGCGAATCGCACTTTGGAGATATATTCGTCTAACGAATTGATAGTTAAATTATTTTTCTCTTTTCACAATGTTGTATTTATAATAAACGGTTTTAATCGCATTGCATTTATTATATCTAGCATTTTATCAATGCCTTTACGTTTCGAGATGTTCACAGATCTCTTTCTCGCTGTATATCTGTAAATATCTTTTCCTCAGGGTACGGTAGGGCATTTATAAAATTCTAAAAATAATAAAAGCAATGCGATTAAAACAGGAAAATGGGTTAAATTTGAAATTAGCCGGTTTTCTGGTTTAATAGCGTCGCTTTTATTATGTAGGTAGCATTTTTGAAATGCCTCACGTTTATCTGAAAAATCTAAGCATCCTCATTCGCTGATACACTAAAATCTTAAACGAGCAGCAACCCGGTGTTGTACAAAAACGCGTCCAAAGTGCGGCTATAGTCCGACAAGAAAACTCGTGGCCTCACCTAGGGAATGCCACCCACAAGTCATCTCGTTGCCTGCTTTACCCAGGAAATCATTTTTAGGGTACCGTACCCAAAGGGTAAAAACGGGACCCTATTACTGAGACTTCGCTGTCTGTCCGTCCGTCTGTCCGTCTGTCCGTCTGTCACCAAGCTGTATCTCATGAACCGTAATAGCTAGACGGTTGAAATTTTCACAGAAGATGTATTTCGGTTGCCGCTACAACAACAAATACTAAAAACAAAATAAAACAAATATTTAAGAGGGGCTCCCATACAACAAACGTGTTTCAAAAACATCGAATCGAGTAGGTCATGAAATTCAAAATGGCTGCCCTATCTGTCAAATATCTGCCTTCACTTACCAAAGAGTTTCTTAATTATAAGTTTCAGATTGTCTTTGTGCCAAAGTTTTTCATTTTCATTTTTTTTTAGTGGTGTGGTCGTATGATGGAAGTAAGAATCGAAGCTAAATATGTCACATTTTCCTATTAAATTTTAAAATTGGTAAACGATTTTAGGGTTCGGTACCCAATTGTGATAGTGGTACGGAACCCTTCGTGCGCGAGTTTCGCACTTGCCGGGTTTTTTTATTAGGCACAGGTCTAGATCGCGTTATAGATAGATAAGAGCGGTGTTGGTCTAGTGGTAGATACCCCGGCTTTCATTCTGAGAGTCGTGGGTTCGAATCCAGACCGACCGCGCACCAATGTCTTTTTCTTTAAGAAAAAGGTATGTGCGCTAATAACATCGCTCTTACGGTGAAGGAAAAACATCGTGAGGAAACCAACATGTCCTAGGACTCACCACGGTCCGAAGACATGGGATATTCAGTGTTTTCTATGTATCATATGTATGTATTTACAAAAAAAAAAAAAGTATAATATGTAGTATATCCGTTGTCTAGTACCCATAGTACAAGCCTAGTGCTTAGTTTGGGGCTAGATTGCGCTGTGTGTAACGTCGTGCAATATTTATTTATTTATTTATTATTTATAGATAATCATTGTTTTTAATTACCTCGACGTTTCGGCAAACGGGTCACACCGGCCGTGGTCGCGAGAAGACTTCATAACGCGATCTAGACCCGTGTCTAATATTAATGATGGACGGAAATCGTGTAAGTTTAAAAAGTGTTTTACCTAGAAAATGTCATGAGTTATTTCGTCGCCGGCGTTAACTTAGGAAGGCTACGAGTTATCTCGTCGGACTACAGTTATTGTATGTAAGATAAGTTTAGACTGAAGATTTGTGAGGAGTTTGTATGTAAAGTTGTTTGTTTTTGTTAGTAGTGACCGCTGGTCTGTCTGTTTGTTTAAATATATTTGAATGCAATTCCCGTTATTTTAATAAAAGATGTTGGGATAACTGTATGTTTCGATATTTTTATTTTAATGGCGCAGTGCGTCTCGTGATCAATCCCTAAAATCATTATCAAATATAACTACATTGTTCGCCAAGATGACAACACCCTGGTTAAAAAAACAAAACAACAAAAACCAAAATACAAATATTGTGTATTTTATGATTAGAACGAGGTTTGTAACTAACAGTTAACTATCATAGTTAATGTTATAAAGGTGAAAGTTTGGGTGTACGTGTTTATTACTTCAACACGCAAAAACGACTAAAGCGATTGCTATGAAACTCTGCGTGTAAACAGCTGAAGGCTTGGAATAACACAGGATCCCGATATTACCTCGGGATCGAGACTTACGACGGGTAAAACCGCGGCGCTCTGAGTTATGTAATAAATAAATAACGTAATTCGCAGTTTCTTACTGTACAAATAAAATATTTTTAATATAAATTTTTGTCTCATTTTATTTATGTAGGTACATATTTTTTGGAACAGCCAGGGTCAAGTTTTTGTATATTATTTCAAGTTCCAGAATATTTCAAGTTTTTCATTTTTTTTCTTGCAGTAATCATGTGATTTACATTGTCCTCTAACCAATATACCTACCTATCCAATAATATAATGTACTTACCCAAAGTAGTTTTACTAGATTATAAAAAAATGGTGAACGTCAAATAAAAAAAGTTGCGTTGTTTTTTCAGTTAAAATATTAATTGACAAGCAATCTAAGCTGAAATTAGTGCGTTATTAACTTTTATGTGTATACCGAGCGTATGCGAGGTGCTAACCCGTGATTCGTAGCGGCGAAAACAGAATCTCTACAAAGTTTTATAACTTTGTGTCAGTGGTGGGCGCGCGAACATTAAAACTTTTGGCGGCGCGCACGGGCGTTGTGTTGTGTGTAGTTGTGTACATTTGTCGGATCCGGACTGCGAACGTTGGATGGTGCATGGCCGGTTGGGAGAAGTCGCGAAACTGCTTTTGCAAGTGGAATTACCGGTGCGGCGAGCGGCGTGGGTGACGCGACGCCGCCCGTCGTGCATAGGTCTTGCGAAGGGCGACAGGGCACCGGCCTCGCAGACGAAGGCAACGTAGACAGGACTGCGTAGGTAAGGAACCCGAACGATACAATTTATTTAACCACAAGATGGGAACCTGAAACCCATCGGGCTTCGGATAGTTCCAAATCTATCAGGATATTTAGTTTATAATAACAAACAATTTTGTGTTTTTAAATTTGATAGAAATGTAAAATCAGTAGATTATTTAGCTTCGATTCTTATTCCCATCGGTGTATGATGGGAATAAAATGAACGCACCTCTCAAAATAAAATGAAAAAAAAAATCTTCGGTATAAATATAATCTGAAACTTATAAGAAACTCTTTGGTTACATAGTGAAGGCAGACTAGTATATTTGACAGACAGGGCAGCCATTTTGAATTCCATGACCTACTCGATTTAACTCTGACCAATCAGAAGCGACTTACCCCTAAGTCACATATTACAACAAAATACCCTTGTTTTTGAAACACGTTTGTTGTATAGGAGCCCCTCTTAAATATTTGTTTTATTTTGTTTTTAGTATTTGTTGTTGTAGTGGCTACCGAAATACATCTTCTGTAAAAATTTCAACCAACTAGCTATTACGGTTGATGAGATACAGCCTGGTGACAGACGGATAGACAGACAGACAGCGAAGTCTCAGTAATAGGGTCCCGTTTTAACCCTTTTGGTACGGAACCCTAAAAATAGTGCGTAACTTGAAGTAATTCATATTATATGTATAGTTCGCACAAATCTTGTTGGCCCCTGTGAACTAGGCGCAAGTAGTTGCGCAGAACGCGAATTATAGATGCGTCAGGTAAAGGTGCGGTCGTCGGGAGGGGACCGACCCTCCCCGCGCGTCGCGCGTTCCCCGCGACCATCCCGCAACGCATACAGCTGTGTGAGTGCTACGTTCGTGTACTAAACATGCGCTTTTTCATTTTCGTCTCGAAGTACAGTCGATTAATAAAGTTGTTTTGTTCTTTTTATTCGTTGTTGTTATTATTTTTTGTTAAAGTTATTCGTTATTTTTGCTAGGTAATTATTAATTTATTATTTAAGGTGTAACACCTTTACGCAAATAAAAACGATGTTTTTATTCATAAGTGGGTACATAACATACCTAAGATTGTAATATTTTGTTATCTTTCAGTACACTATACCCTGTGTTACTCAGGTATAGTAGCTACAACGCAGGACGGCCGCGGGCGGCGCGGCGTTGTCTATAGGTTCAGAGGTGTATCTGGGTTAATTATACTGTACTCGACTGTGCCTGCGAGGGTTCGTACTTCAGCCTATCTTCAAAGGGGCCATTAACTTCTGTGCGAACATACCGTGTGTATGAATTTATTTACGGATCTTGGTCTGATAATAAACTATTATTATTTGTAACGTGTTGGTTACACATGGCTATGGAGCCCCGACCCAGGCGTGCGTGGTGCCAAATCCAAGACGTAGAGGCCCGTTTTAGTAACAATTTTAATCATAACGTATAAAGGGAAGACCAACCGGCGATTATCCCTGTCTACACTATGAAATGCAGTCAAGGACAACCCACCGTTCGGAAAGAACTTATTATTATAAGTGTGTGGGACTCGAGTTCAAAATTAGAAACAACAAAATTAAAGACCAACATTTATTTAAGAAGCAATTTGCTATTTCGCGAAATCTATCTACCGGTGATACGTAACACAATGTTAACTTATAAAGGTGAAATGCATCATCAAAAATCCTGCCGTGACAGGATTCAAACCCGTGCCCCTTGCTTGCCGGGCAAGTGCGCTAACCATTGCGCCACACGGGAACCCAGGTGACACGGTGAATTAATGATTATGCATGTTCCCCTGTTTCTAAACTTCGTTTTTTAATTCTAAACTACAGTCTCATGTTTTGGTTCTTTGTTTCTGAAATTTCTTCTTCAGGAAGATGAGTCAAATCGTAGTCTTCAATTTAAAAAACGAATTTTAGGTAGACATTATTTAAAAATAAACTAAAAACCACGTTGATACTAATCATTAAGCTTACACTCATTAAAATTGTATAAACAATATTTTATGTGCAAACTACAATTTTAACCACCGACGCAAAAAGTGAGGTGTTACAAGTGTGGATGAATCGATTATGACAAGTTTTTTTTACCAAAAGTGAGTTTGACAAGCGTGTTTCCCACTGTTTGGTCGAAAGCGGTTCATCCGTTTAGAAGACTTGCGAGTCGGGGTTTTTAATTTGAATTTCAATATGACAAAGTCAGTTAATTACGCAAAATTCAAAGGGCAATTTTCAACAGAGACAAACTCTTTTGAAATTTGGGCTAAGATGATTACATTTACCTATATCAATGAGAAAATTCCCCGTTTAACTTATTTTTTAACTACATTTGATTTTACTCCAAGCGACATTAATAAAATTAAATACTTTAGGCAGTTGCAAATAATTCGAATTGCTACAGTAAACGTACAACAACGCACATACAAATGTTCTAATTTTAACGTTAGAGGTACACATTCAAAAACTCTTGATATCATTTTTTAAAACAAAAGTTAATCGGTAGAGAAAGACATAGTTACATTTTCCCGGGTCTTAATCGCGTATTAGTATTAAATACTAATACGCGATTAAGACCCGATTAAGGGCCTACTCACACTTATTCAGCTTCATTCGCGTTTCGCTGAACGATTTTAGTCACACTTATGCAGTTCTGCTTCTGTCAGCCGCGTACGGCGTCGTAAGAATGATAAAAGCTGGCATAGCGTGCTATCTCCGCTGAAATGCTTCTGTCTACTGCGTACAGCGCTGATTATGCTGCGAAGACGGTAAGCTACTCATTCAGTACTGTACTTATATATGCTGTATAATGTATGTATGTATATGTATGTATGCTGTACTTGTATATACTGTATAATTACTATAAAACACGTCTGCACTCTTTAATCCTTGCGTGCATAATGATTACGCAATAATAAATCATATCAATGCGGGAATAATACAGGTTGCAACTTGTCAACAATGAGCGGCGAAACATCGTTGTAATGAGCTGCGCCGTCGCGTTCGGCGGTGAATGCGGCGGAACAGCGCTGAACGCGGCGGAACACCGCTGAACGCGGCGGAACACCGCTGATCGCCCTCTATAGCATTCGCATGATAAAACACATTTATTCTTATTTTATACTGGTTTGCCGCGAAAGCTGAATAGACGCGGAAACCTGAATGGATGCGTACACCTCTCCATACAAAATCGTTATTTTCTATGGACAAAAGCTGAAAAGCGGTGAATAAGTGTGAGTAGGCCCTAAGACTCGAGGTAAGAGAATAAATTTTATTCTCTTACCTCGACGTTTCAACCATGTTACAATGGTCTTGATCGCGAGGGGACTAAGGCGCGTTAAGACCCAGGAACATGTAACTATGTAAGCAAATCGTGTGAATTTAAAAATGTAACAAATTATTTTTTTATGATATGATGACAAACAAATGTTTTCATTTTAGGTATACATGTTACAAATTTTCAAATTTGTAGTAAAAATAATAATAAATGTCAATAAATGAAAAATAAAACAAAAAGTGAAGCGAAGTGTCCACTGGCAAGCAACTTTAGCAATTTCTGACAGAATTTATTCATTTATCTCAAACGTATACAATATACAGCAACAATACAATACATAATTATCTTGTAGCATGATTTTGGGTTTCTAAAAACGATGACAGTATTTACCCATTGGTCAGTGGTTACTTTTGGTTAATGTCTGACCAATGAGAAACATTCAAATCTTAACCAACGTTCGTTGCCTTAACCAAAATTACTATGATTTATGATATGACCGGTGCGCAATAACTTGTGGTGGATACTTCGCTTTATTAAATTGTACCGTAACTAGAAAATTGCGTCACCCCCTAAATCGAAAGGCGTAAAATAAAATCACAATTTTAACATTTCATTCAATCAATAATTGGAATATATCAGATAAATATGGTTGCACATGGTTTTCACTAATTTAAGTACATTGGCAGGACAGCTTGCTAAATACAGCGATGGATATACTAGTAGAAGAGATTTTAAATCCAAAGTGAGGACAACAAACAACTCATCTTGCCACATCTCAGCGAAGTTTTATCAAAATATAAACAGACTTATACTCTTTGGAGTTAAAGATTTCTTTTCTAAATATGTGTTACATAAAATTGCACTTTATGTTGTCGTAGCAAGAGTCGCAATTTATTTAAACGTATTCAGCACCTAAAGCCATTTTTAAAGTGGGAATGTCACCTTGTACAACCATTGTTTTATAGGTCATTTCGCAAAAGAAGTCCCGCGGTTAGAGTTAGACAGATTGATCCTATGTAGTTTGACGTGTTTAGAAGAAAAGACAGTAATAAATTGCGGACTGAATATTAGTAGCAAAGTAGGCTAATTTGTATCACATAAGAAATGTACTTAGATTACACTTTTTTTCAGAATAAGAAGATCAAACTGCGAGACTTCTTATCCGAGATCGACCCTGAATCGTGAATCAATTTAGCGCCAAGTCGTCGAGTTATAATCAAAACGATATTATGACCAAACTATAACATTTTGAAGGTGGTACTCCGTTCATAACTTTGACAACACTTTTTTATGCTCCTATTTGAAATCACACATTTGAAAACTGATACCCTGAGTTATATGGGAATAGGCCCATATTGGAATGAAACACCATATTAGAGGAAAAGCGACAACGGGAAGAAACCCAAGATTTTTGAAACGACATAGGAGACGTTTTAAGATTGATTTGATTGATTAATTCCTTATTGTGCACTGTGTGCTAAATATGAGCCCGATCCATCCATTGGTTTGAGCTGTACGTTGTTACTCAGTCATGACAAAGATTTTAAAGTATAGTCTATGTGCTTTACAAATAGGAGCATCAATAAGTTTATTTGAAACCGCATTTCATCTATTTAAAATAATACTTTACGATACGATATTGTCATTATCATTTATTATTGTAATTTTAAAAATATAATTTCGAATAATTTTAAAATGTTCAGGCCGCTGATCGTAAATTTGTAAGACTGCATTTTTTTATACTGGTGATTGTAATAAATATTAGAGAAAACACGTTAACCCAAAGTTGACCGTAAGTATATTTTATGATTGGAGGTTCGGAGGACCTCCAAATAAAATAATTACAATTTTTATCTGAGCGCCTGGTTGAGATGAAGCGAAAGCAAACTGCTGGAGTTTACAGCATTTCGAGAACTTTACAGGTCTCTTCTTAAGGATTGACAGAAATGTTTCAATTCAATGTTGGGCAATGAAACAATGCTAAAAATGATAAACACTACGCGATTAAAACCGGAAAAATGTGTTTATTTTATTTGTCAAATGTTACAAATCCCAACCAGCGGCCCTGTACCGTTTACCGAACCGAGCACCACCCCCAACCACGTACAGTAACTAGTGAATGTTTCATTTGAGAGCGCACTCGATGAACACCTGGGAGCTCTCGAAGGGGGAATCTTGTGCGGGGGGAGAGGGGGGAGGGGAGACGAGAGGGGGAGTGAGGGGGGAGATCTCCACCGAGATGGGGGGGAGCTTATCCTTTAGGAGATCCCTGGAACAATTTAAAGATTCATGTTAATATTTTTGCTGATTCGTCTATGTTTCAAAACGTAGGGCGGTGTAGCCGCTTTGTTCTACTACTGTCTATCTAGATAGACAGATTCAGCAGGCTCATCTAGATGAGATTGCTAAATCTGTGTCACCAACAACAACTGATGTTGATGATATATGTTATAGCGTCCGTCCTCAACAGTATCCAACGTTTAGGCATCCAGGAGGGATCCGCTGTACCGTTAGGTCACTCCCAGGAGCAACCGTCCGGGATCAGTTATAGACAGATCGTATCTCCAAACGCTAGTGTTCGGTTCTCTATAAGGAAAGCTGCCACGGACTTACCACGTGCCGTGTAGGCACGTCTTTGCAACAGATCAGGCCATCTTTTTTGCCAACGAATTTGCGAACCACCTCCCATTTAATAACACACGCAGTTGACGAATACGGATAAGCATTTCATTAATAACTCACCAGACGTGGGGGTCTGCGACGTAGCGCACCGTGGGCACGGGGAAGCCGTTGAAGGGCGAGGCGACGGGCAGCGTGTAGGCGCCCATGTCGCGCCACACGAGCCACGCGCCCAGCGGCTGCGCGGGCAGGCGGCCGGCCGGCAGGATGCAGTCCAGTCCGTCGCAGGACGGGCCCCAGATGGAACAGCTGATGGTCTTCGTGCCGTACTCCTGGGGGATACATTACATTTGATCAATACTTTGTTGTACAACATTAATAAAAAATATGTCAGCCGCTTCAACGCATCGGGCTCGGGCATCGGAAAGCGGGCATCTGGGGATTGTTGGTTCTCGGCACTCGGTGTGACAACACAGAACTGTCTCTCCGTTCTCAGTTATTTTGTGAAAATACCTACGCGGTCGATACCTAACTTAAAGTGATTTTCTTTATAAGAATTGTCAATTAAATAAAGTGATTCTTGTGAATAGATTTAGTCATTTTGCACGTTACCCACACACGCCCACACTATGTGACATCAGAAGTGGGATTAATCGTGCAAAATTCATTTTATAAATGCATTCTTCGAGGTCCAATAGTTAGGTTTTGTCAATTAAATGCTTTCAGCACTTTTAACCTTAATTAAGTTTAAGCAAATTGTGCTGTAAATAAACATTTTTTCATTTTTTTCATTTCCTAAACACATTATTCTCAACTGCTTCAAAAACATGATCTCGAGTAAAAATGAGGTTATTTGTATGTAAAATGATGTATGTTGAGTTTACCCTGAGCGGCTTGGTGGTGACGTGCTGGTGGTCGTAGAGGATACAGTTGAAGGAGCCGTACACGCCGTCGTTCACGAAGTACATCGTGTGCTTCTCGCCGCCCTCCTCCACTGGGGGAATCTACCAAACAAACATATTTCATATTTATTGTCTTTATTGCTTAACGCATTTTTACTAGAAATACAAGGAACAATGCCTTGTCATAAATTCTCTCGTGGCAGGATTCAAACCCGTGCCTCTCGCTTGCCGGGCGAGCGCGCTGTCCCCTGCGCCACACGGGAACACAAGGCAAATCTGGTCCTTTAAGTCAAATAATAAGGATAACTGCTCGTGTATCGTGATATTGATATACGTTTGGAGGTACGAAGTACTGTGTATCTCGAAAGGGATGATCTTGCACCGGGTAGGTGGTTTAGCCCGCGGTAGGCCGCAACCTGACAATGTTTCGTCGGGAGTTGTATGTCAGCTATATGAGCAACTGTTACTGTGGAATGATGGTGAGAAGGTAACCCACCTCACGTATGGAGTGCAGCATGGTGGCGAGCGTGTACGCCGCCGCCGCGAAGTAGCGGCCCGGCTCCGCAATCACCGACACGCCGCAGTCGGAAGGAAAGTGGACGTCCAACGCAGCGTTGATCACCTCCGACACCTGAGGGGTTCAGTACAAGTGTCAGTACAGTAAGCCAAAACGTTAGATTATAGTTTAAAATAAAAAAAAAAACGCACTATAGGTATTTTTACCTTAATACATACATAATATAAGGCAACATTAAATATTTTAGAAAACTCTCCTATAATGTTCGAAAACGTATGTTATTTACATGAATAACATATTTCAGCACACAATTAATGTTAATAGGAAAAAAACTCTTTTTACTTAAAGTATTTATACTTAATGTAAAAAGGATTTAAAATTCGTGCCAAAACAGCCGTCGTCGGTGTAAGTAACGGTTAGGGCGTGACGTCACTGACGTAAACAATTTGTCAACTTTTAAGGTTTTCAAACGCTCATTGACTAATTTGTGATTTTTTAAATGGAAGTGATTAGTAAGGGGTATGATTTTAGTCGCGAAGTTCTGAAACGTCGAGGTAAGAAAATTAAAAAGTAAAAATCACCCGATTACGAACCGGGAAAATATACAATTAAGAGTTCCAATGATGTCCGATAATCTGAGACTTAAAGAATTGCAGGCATTCCGAGATATGCCTACTAAAAACCCAGAGTCCCCCCTGGATTCACCCCCTGGTCCCGGCGAGGGGAGAGGACAGACAGCCGTACCTGCAGGATGTCCGTGCCGGAGCCCCCCGGGAAGCCGCCGCCGAGGTCCAGCAGCGTCATGCAGTGGCCGAGCGAGGCGGCCTGCGCGAACAGCGCGCGGCACGCGGCTATAGCACGCGAGTACACGCCGAACTCCATAGCGCCGGACCCCACGTGGAACGATACGCCGACCACCTGCGAACACACACACATACCTTCATTTATAACATCTAATATATAAAATTTCCATGTCACAATGTTAGTTACCGTACTCCGCAGAAACGGCGCGACCGATTTTTACCAAATTTTATATGCGTATTCAGTAGGTCTGAGAATCGGCTACTATCTATAATTTATAAGGCAAAACAACGTTTGCCGGGTCAGCTAGTAATACTATATTTATTAAACAGGAATATAATTAGATAGACAGAAACTAAATTAACGGCCGAATACAGAAACGCTACTCAAAATTTGAGTCTCAAAATTATGTTGACTGCATTTCCCCGCTGAATCGTCAAAGAAACATTTTGCGCCAAATAGACACCGAACCGAGGGTCATGCATGGCTCCTAAATAGACTTTTTGGTGGGCGGGTTGTATGTTTGTGGATGTAATAGTGTTTTTTTTTTACAAACTTATTTTAACAGACAAACAATTGCTTTCGCGCTTACAATGAAGACACAGCTCGGATGATGGTTAAGATTGCGTGTCTATACGTCAGTAGTATAGTACTCACGTTCAACTTGTATTACTACATTTACAGAATTCTAACAAAATGAGCCTAATAGTTTTTTTGGTGGGCGTATTGTGTGTTTGTGATAGTGTTTTTCTACGCCAGTGCAGTACTCACGTTCAGGTTGTACATGGCAGCCAGTTTGAGCAGCAAGGGCGCCTCGCGGGTCGCGTCGCAGCCGAACTTCATGCCGAGCGGACACTGCGCGGACTCTGCATCGCAGCGGATACGGATCACCAACCTAAAACACACACAGACACAATATAATAAGTTTTTGATGTGAAACATCTACAGGCGAGGGTAAACCTGATTATTA
Source organism: Idaea biselata (assembly GCA_958496205.1). Taxonomy (NCBI): domain Eukaryota; kingdom Metazoa; phylum Arthropoda; class Insecta; order Lepidoptera; family Geometridae; genus Idaea; species Idaea biselata. The sequence goes on along the minus strand of OY292395.1, from coordinate 29,818,922 downwards.
ACGTGGCGATACAGCCCGTGGCGACGCATTGCCCCGCTATATTTTATGCATTTTTCTTATATATCACTTTCGATGTTTCAGATCTGCCAGGCGTCCCGTGACGGCTCACATTTTTTAATCTACACTAATGTTATAAACTCTCTTTATGGTTTCCAAAAACCGAAAAAAAAGTGATTTTATTTTTTTATTTGTGGTTATGTTATGATTTTCGACGACTGTGGCGTGTTGTGCGTTTTTTCTCAATTTATAGTGTGTATTTTTCGGTATATAGATAGGTATAGATAGTGGTACTCACTGCGCATGCGGCATGAGCTGCTTGATCTTCTGCAGCTCGATCTCGGAGTCGAAGGTCATTGTGGTGACGCCGAGCGCGGCCGCGCGGCGCACGTGGGAGCTCATCTTGGCGGGGTTCGCGAATATTATGCGTCTGCGCAGATACAACAGGAACAGTTAACATTTACAAAAAAAACATCATTTTTCGATTTAAATCGCGTTGTTTTTGTTATTTTTAGCATTGTCTACCCCGAAAGAAGAGATCTGTAAAGATCTCGAAACGTAGGGCATTGATAAATTGTTAAAAATAATGACAATGAGTTTCATTTCAATCCAACATCGCAGGAACAGAAGAAAAAGAAACAATTTTTAAATTTGATAGGAAAATGTGAAATATTTAGCTTCGATCCTTACTCCCTTCATACGACCACACCACTCAAAAAAAAGAAAAAAAAAACTTTGGCACAAAGAAAATCTGAAACTTATAAGAAACTCTTTTGGTAAGTGAAGTCAGACTGGTATATATTTGACAGACAGGGCGGCCATTTTGAATTCCACGACCTACTCGAATCCCTTGTAGTTTTTGAAACACGTTTGTTGTATGGGAGCCCCTCTTAAATATTTGTTTTATTTTGTTTTTAGTATTTGTTGTTGTAGCGGCAACCGAAATACATCTTCTGTGAAAATTTCAACCGTCTAGCTATTACGGTTCATGAGATACAGCCTGGTGACAGACGGACGGACGGACGGACGGACGGACAGACAGACAGACAGACAGCGAAGTCTTAGTAATAAGATCCCGTTTTTATCCTTTGGGTACGGAACCCTAAAAATGAACATTAAGGGGTGTCCCCATACAAAACTTAATAAACCAGTGTAAGTAGGCCTCTGGCTTAAATGAGCGCCTATACAATAGGAAAGTCTTTGATAGCTGGTCATCAATTACAGACCCTCCGCCGCCGAGGGTGCCGTACCTAGGGTTGCCAGATTGCCGGGATTTCCGGGAAAGTCCCGGAATTTAACGTATTGTCCCGCGTCCAGTAATTTCACTTTACTGTCCCGGAATTCATGAGCACTAGTTTTTTTCCCACAAAGTTAGGTACGACACCACGGTGCGGCGCGAATCTAGCACCAAAGTCGCAAAATTGGCAACACTGTGTCGAACATTCCCATTTCACACTGTGAATGCGCGAGTCCATTTGTGTTTTTGCTAGGAAAGTTTTGGGATACCTAGTTCTGTTTTTTTTTCCTATTTCTATGTATGTATTTTGGGGTGCTGAATCCGAATCTGAGGTTGGCGGACCAAATTTCGTGACGCAACATTTAAAAAATCGCAAAAATTGTGTATTTTTCTATTTTTCCGGTTTGTTGCTTAAAATTCAAAAACTATTACTATTTACTAATTGCCAATAGTTTTTGAGTTTTTTAAGTTCTTTAATTTCTGTAAGCAGACCATTTACTAAAAGCTAATACCTAGTTTCCTAGTTTTAAGCAAAAAAAAAAGGAAAAGTAGCTTTTCAATGAGGCGTCACAAAACATTTTCATCAAACCTCAGATTCGGATTTTGGACCCCAAAGTAGGTATAATATTGTATTTTGGGGTGATGAAAGTAATTGAAAAAAAAAAAAAACATTAGAACTAACCCAAAATTTTCTCACTAGACAGCTTTTAGAGTCTAATTGCACTGAATTATAAGTTCTAGCTACCTACCTATAGATTTTATGTCTATAAAGTAATTTGCATATTTTAGTTCTAAAATAAGTACATACCTAGTAATTTTGTAATATTTCTGCTATTGCCTGTTCAACGGCAAACATTTGTATTTGGATTTTGACTCTACAACTCCAACTCCGTTTGTTAAACCAGAAATGTCCAGGAAATTATAAGCCCGTATCTGGCAACCCTAGCCGTACCCATACGACTGGTTTTAATTAGTTTTCTAAAAATACATTTTTTTTCCTTGACACTCAAGAATTAAAATCTTTGAATATATTTTCGGAACTTATTAAGTCTCTATTTATCTATCACTTACTCAGGGCGTACGCCAATTGAGGTAACCAGTTCGATTTCCGCCTTGGAAGCGCAGTCAAACCCGGTACCCAGAGCAGCTAGAGTGCTCACCAGAAGCTTGTCGTCGTTGCACTTTACGGCTGTGGGGAAATTGATCTTATTAGCGAGGGGTTTAGGTTAGAAATCGAGTGTCGGGTTGCAGAAATACAAGATGCCAAATATCTTCTTATTTACAAGCATTCTTTTCTCGATACTTGAGTGCTAGCTAGTCCCCATCCCGTGGGAATTTCGAAAAAACCCCTTCTGACCGGATGACTACATCAAATAAAGAACACTCTCCATATTTTCCTTCTGTACTATAAGGGGTTAGAGGGGGAGTGGTTAAATAAAAGGTAGAAGAGTTACGTTGGAGAGGATATAGGCAAAAGGACACATTTCCTACCCAACGTAAGAGCCAGAACTTTACAGGGCACAGATTGGAGTGGAAAACAATGACATGCTGTGCCAACCCTACATTGAAGACAATAGCTGATATAATCAGACATACCATAATAAGGCTTCACCCTCGGCATGAGCTCCACCCACCGCTGGTACCTCGCGACCACCTCTCCCATGTCCATGACGTAGAAAGGATCCTCTTGCCCCGAAGCTACCACCTCCTCCATTACAGACTCCACGGTCCAAGGGGCTTGCATCACGCGGACGTGGCTCAACTCTACAGTCTCCGGTACCTACACGAAGGGAGAAATAAACAGGGTTAGTTGGATGATATGTGTGTATCATGGTCATCCTATGGTGGTCAATCCCTGATACTACTCAATTACATATTATATGTTTAGCATCCCCAACTATAGCCAACATTATGACGTGCAGGAGGAGTCCTAAATGGTGCTCAGTTCATTAATTCAGAGTTCTTTGGTCCGATACTGAAGATTGACCTAACATTCTTGTCACTGTTATATTGAGCCATACTGAGCGAGACGGAGATACCTTTCCGACATCGGATTTGGACCGAGGTTCTCTGAATACCTCCTCAAATCAAGATATTTGATAAATTTGCCAACAGGTTATGGGGAGCTTGTAAAGGGCTCTTAAAATCGGTGGTCGCTGATATTAGAAGTATAACTGAAAATCCAGGCAGATTGGGGGAGTCGAACGCATCCCAAACTATGTGCTAAGATCATCACGCATTGGCTTGGGTGCCAGAAGAAAGGCTTGGGTGCCAGAACCAGATCTCGATGCAATTGACAAATACTGGCCAAACCTAGCCCTAGGACCGGATTGCTTAGTAAGAATTTGGGCCATTGGCCAGTGGGACAATGTAGGTTAACAAAGAAAACTGATGCCAAACTGGTACATATCAGGGAGAGGAGAAACTTGTCAACAATGTGTACTAACCTTCATTGTGTTATCGTATAACAGATCAGTGAGTCCGTTAGTCTGTGTCACCAGTGTGGGTCAGGCCCTTGCCCCGGCTTAGCCGGAGCTGTGCGGGCGCTATGCTGCGCCGAGAGTGCTGGGTCAGGGGGCCGGGCCCACCGCTGGGGGCCCACTAGCGCTAGTCCACGGGTGTCAGCTGGAAATTATACATTGTATAATTACATTTACCTCTTTGTATTTGGGGAACTGAAAAAGGAGCCAAGAGTGTCTGTCCAGCAATCAAGACTCATTTAGCCTTATTAATAAACGTGGAGTAAGGTCGGAATAATTTCACCACTTTTTGTTTCTGTCTGTCAACTTTGAAAGTTCTTGTCACGGAAAAAGACAAAGCATGTTCTCACTACTCCGTCCTTACACCACGTTTATTAATAAGGCTAATTAGGTTTAGGTTTGTACTTCATAAGATTGATAATACGTATTATAGGTTACATTCCACGGGCTTTTAACTATCTCACCATGCCCGCGCAAAAGAAGACGTCATCCGTCGCTCTGGAGGGTGATTCTATCGCGGGAGATTTATGTCGTGGTAGAGATATATCGAAAATACGTGTCGGATAACCTGTTTTCGACCATGGTTTTTCCGACATAGATCCAACTCGACATAAATCTCATCTCGATGTAGAGCTCTGTTTAAAAGCTCGTAAGAGAAACAGCACGTGGGAGGGACAACTTAGTAGAACCCTGAGTTCATCAGAAGCTGTTGGTCTTTAAATGCCTTTTACCAAACTCCTGCATTGTATTTAAAACTCACGGATCGGGCGTGGTGGTGCGTCAGCGGGCCCTCAATCGGCGCCAGGGCGGGTCTACGTTGAGCGCGCGTCGCCAGCACCGCGTCGCGGGTCGTGGCCGAGTGCAAGCTGAGCTTGCTCGCCTCTGCCCGGCACTGTAGCACGCGCCGGACTCCTCCGGTGCTCCCTGTCGTAACAACAAACACAATATTTTAATAAATTCACTACAAATAGGTTAGGCATGGGCATACTTTATTAACAATCGCTAAATGCATCGCTAAGCAAAACGGGATTGGCGGTTGTCTCATGTTTGTATTTGTTATTATGATAAGAATATTGTAATAACAGTCGATATTATCGATAGTTTTGCCCCGATCTGTAGTCGGAAATACAGTTTATTATTATCGATAGCGCAAACATATCGATAGTGCCTATCAAAGGTTACAAATATTCCCAACCTCAGACCGCTCCCAGTTCACGGCAGGTAAATATGTGTTCTGCGCTTTAGAAGAAGTTAGCGGATCTCTCATTCTGATATTATAATTTTTAATTTTGGAATATTAAAAAAGCCCTAAATTATGCAAAGTATTTCCTATCGTAGCTGTAGACCTTGAAAGTTAGATAACATTTCCAACGCCGCGCTCCTCGACGACAGTTATCTTTTCGAATTAACCTGTATATCATAATATTATAGGTATTACAGATAGATAACCTATCTATATGAATACAGTTTATAGCAACAAATCCGCGGCGTGTCCTCAACGCACCCTAATGCACCCTATTCGTACAGTACACCCACCGTGTAGGGCGACAAAGGCCGGGCGCATTTTGGATACGTTTTTGTCCAAATTTAATTTGTGCCACCCTCCATCATACTTGGGAGGATGGGATTGTCCATACGATACACGCCATAATGTATCATTCAAACAGTGATGAATCGGCTTTAAAAATCCGTGCCGTTGTCCACCTGTAGTGGTTAAGCGGGTGGTGGACATCGAGGTTAACACATTATATACCATTGCGCTCAGTCAGGCTTCTAAGATAAGATAGTAAAAATCACACTTTGCTTTTTACGATCTGGATATTGGCACCGCGCAGTGTGAAAAGTAATATAAGATTTTCTCTAGTGTCAAGAGTCGTGATAAGTCAATCGATCATTTCGGCGAGGATGACGTAGAGAGGCGCCATGGGCGTGTACATTGTTGACTCAAATGCGCAAGAGCAAGGTCAATGGTAGTAACATTCCATAACCGCGCAAATCGCGCTATATGGACATAGGCTAATTTGGAAGACTTGTAGAATTTCGGATTTTTTTTTAAATTAGCGTAAATTCCTATACCTACCAATCTTACTACTGTTCTTAGTTTGTGTTGTGTCAAAGACAAACATACTTTACTATATTTGTATCAGCATAATCCCCACCAACCAGGATTAACAAGAATAGTAAAGATAATTCCAAATTGTTTTTAAAAATTAGCATAATCTACACCGGTGGGGACCTTTTAGTGGGGATTTTGCCAATAAATCCATTAAGGATTTTGCCCAAAGCTTTGCGACGCATACAGCACTAGGGCATGCAATATCGGAAGGTTTTCAATCTCGGGACGATATCGATATTAAGAGCTCAATCCCGGGATCCCGGGATTGATACTGAGATTTTAGATATCGTTAAAAAGGCGAATTTAATACAATAAAAATGTGTTAAATTTAAAATATTTAATATATTTAAGACTCTAGTGGTTTCATTACGTAAATAAGTTACCCCGAGGGCCGTCCACCCCATCATTTTGGAAATATGGCGGACAAATACCCTAAACCCGAAAGTGTCTAAACTTTCGCGCCAAATTCTAGGCGCACCACTAAAATGATGTTAGCAGAAAAAAATTGCATGCGAGCTTGTATAAAAAATAATTGTCTTAAAAATTGCAATGAATCACGTTACTTTTATTGTTTTAAACATTTTACCAATTCCCTACGCTTCTAAATCTTTACAGATCTCTTCCTCAGGGGTAGACTAATTTGGGTTTAATTTGATGAGGAAAAATATAGCTGAAAACCTTAATTTATACCCAAATAGTAAATTGCTCAAATCTCGATATCGGATTACTCAATCCCGGGATTAAAATATCGAACTTTTGCGTCCGAGATCCCGGGATTACGATATCCCGGGATCCCGGGATTCATGCCCTATACAGCACTATCCGATGACGACGATAAGACACATGGAGCACGAAAATGTTAAAAATCTTACAGCATTATTTATTAGGTATTGTGTATGGTATAGTCGTCAGAAATAAGAAATTAAGCATTCAAAAGCAGGATTTGATTTCAGCACAGAAAACAATTAGGTAGGTATGATTTCTTGTACCTACATGTAAGAAAGAACCCTATATATACGAAAACACAAAAAATATGCATGAACGAGACATCTGTATGTAGGTTCTTAATTGAACTGAAATAAGTACCTACAGAAAACTTTATCACACACAAAAATACTGCTTACACCAAACATGAAAATCACCAAGTTGATTTAGATGCAACGTGAAAAAATCATTCTCTATTCCTTTTTCCCATTTTACGTACGGGAATATTTATTGTTTGTAGTAAAAACAGCACATTTCACCTCCACGCGACCACTGCTAGTGAAATTCAGGCGAAACATCGTGGTAATTATACAAAATTACCATCCGAAAGTACCCATAGACACCTCATTTAAGGGCCCTATAGGTACTGAAAAACTGAAAATCCATGTCGGGCGCATCGAAAATTGTTCATTATTTCATGACGGAATGTCGTAGAACTTTTTTTTGTGTACAGATTGTAGGCGACATTGTTTCCGACATTTTAGTGCAGTTTCCATACAAATATGTCGAAACGTATTGCAGCCTATCGACATTTTAGCCAAATCAGACATTTTTTGTCTAAAATTTGGATAGGCTTTGCACCAATAGGAGGTTCTTGTCTTAAAATTACACCAAAATGTAGGATACAATGTCACCTACAATCTGTGCACAAAAAAAAGTTCTACGACATTCCGTCATGAAATAATCAACAATTTTCGATGAGCCCGACAGGGATTTTCAGTTTCAAGGTCGTTGGCGTTGATACTCCTCTTAAATCACGTAAGTTCAAAAACTTACCTTTAACAGCGAAATTCTCGAAGCTTTTAACAACTTGTAAGCAACAACCTCTAGGTTGTTGCTAAATTAAATCAAAATATTTTACGAAACGAACGCGAAAAACAGGTGTCTCCACCATAGAGTCCGATAGATCTGTCGCTCCCGAATGACAGAGGCAAACTGACCCGTATCAGAACACTCCGTCATATATACGTGGCCTTATCTAAGTATACTAATTATCAGAATATCCCTGTACAAATATCGTGGCCATATTTGATACACACTCGTAAGATGTCGGTGAAGTCATTTTTTTCTTATCAGTATTGGCGTATTGTAGGTTCGGTCGACAGATTATTATTTTTTTCAGGCAAAGAAAAGCTTAACAAACGAGTGGTATAAATTACGAGATTATCAAAAGACGCGCGAACATTTTTCAGGACGTAATGAGCTTTCCTGTTGAATCGATTTTGATGAAAATTTCATCCGCTTTCATTTAAATTTTTAGCAGTTTTATCCGATCCCGTGACAACTATTGTGAGATAAAAAAATAGCTTCCGATAGATTTAGTAGAATATATTTTACAGACGGCAACAAAACAGGTTAAATTGCTATTATTGGAATATATTGTGTTGGAGAAAGGACTTTAGATCTAAATTGATGTCTAAATTGCAAAACTGTAAACCTATATAATTTAAAGGTCTGCTAAACAAATTGCGAACCTGGCAATCTGCGGAACAATCTACTATATAAAAATAAGTCGGGTTTTCCTTCCTGACGCTATAACTCCAGAACGCACGAACCGATTTCCACGGTTTTGCATTCGTTGGAAAGGTCTCGGGCTCAGTGAGGTTTATAGCAAAGAAAATTCAGGAAAAATTTAATTATCTATAATTTATAAGGCAAAACAACGTTTGCCGGGTCAGCTAGTCCTATATAAGTAGTCTAATAGAGTATGATAAATTGCCAATTTAAAAACTCTACGATCTCATATCATCAATATGTATTAAGCGTAAAAGGGAAGATCCACAAAGTGTCGTCTTTTTGGAGCGAAATTCCTTTTTGGAGTCTGTTAATTTACCACGTGGCGCCAAAAACGAGCAAGCGCTGTGGTCTTAGACCATTGGACTCGTTGTGTAATAATCATGTGCGTAGTAACAGCTATATACAAGGTCATGACTAGGGAAATCGACCGAGACAAATAAAATTACACAGTCGCTTTGATGTGCCCCGTTATTATAATACATGCCTACATAAACACAACATTCAAATAAATATCGTACAGTAAACGCGAGATTTTGTGAATATGTATGGATTGTATGAATGTTTGTTGCTTTTTTTACAGAAAATCTACTGATATTAAAAATGTTAGCATTCCATAATCTAACTTACAGTGTACACTAGGGCATGAATCCCGGGATCCCGGGATATCGTAATCCCGGGATCTCGGACGCAAAAGTTCGATATTATAATCCCGGGATTGAGTGATCCGATATCGAGATTTGAGCAATTTACTATTTGGGTATAAATTAAGGTTTTTAGCTATATTTTTCCTCATGGAATGATTGAATAGGACTATTAAAATTAAACCCAAATTAGTCTACCCCTGAGGAAGAGATCTGTAAAGATTTAGAAGCGTAGGGAATTGGTAAAATGTTTATAACAATAAAAGTATCCTGATTCATTGCAATTTTTAAGACAATTATTTTTTATGCAAGCTCGCATGCAATTTTTTTCTGCTAACATCATTTTAGTGGTGCGCCTATTATTTGACGCGTAAGTTTAGACTCTTTCGGGTTTAGGCTATTTGTCCGCCATATTTCCAAAATGATGGGGTAGACGGCCCTCGGGGTAATTTATTTACGTAATGAAACCACTAGAGTCTTAAATATATTAAATATTTTAGATTTAACACATTTTTATTGTATTAAATTCGCCTTTTTAGGGATATCTAAAATCTCAGTATCAATCCCGGGATCCCGGGATTGAGCTTTTAATATCGATATCGTCCCGAGATTGAAAACCTTCCGATATTGCATGCCCTAGTGTACACCAAAGCAAGTGACATGGGGTTGTGCACAACCCCTTGTCACAACAAAACTAACAATGTGTTATAGCGTGCCCACTTGACGGCCAACATTTAGATTTGCTGGCGGGGTCTGCTGTACCGTAAGGCACCGTACGGGATCAGTTGTAGACAGATCGTGTTCCCAAAGCTAATGTTGAGACTGGTACCGGGGCAACAAAGTCGCTCAACATTCGCACCTCAGAAAGGAGCTAACGACAACCTCGCTGAGGCCAGTAGAAAAGCCACATCTCCAGTGTGGTACCAGAGCCAAATTGTGCACATTGCGTCAAAATCATGTATAATGTGTGGACGAAAAACTAAATCTTCGGGCAGTTTTGTCAGCAGCTTCATGCTAGATTAGCATATTGGACCACAGTGTGTAGCAGGCTCAATAGCAACATCACCGATCTTCCGGCAAATTTTCAGCTTTAGTTCAGATAGTACCAGTTACAGCCGAGCTCGCCGGACTATGACGTCACGGTGCGCACGCGCGTCCCCTATCGGTAGCGTGGGGTATTATCAGTTGTTTAGTCGAGTTCAACGAATAAATAGGTACTCTTTTATTTACATACAGATTATTTATTTTATTGGCTAATTTAATAATTATTTAAATTTGTGACGTTCAATTAGATTCGAAGAATTGGTGTCAAAGGGTATTTACTAAGAAAGTAGTCTCGCTTGTTTTGTTCTAGCTTACCGTAGATTTAGACACGATTATGTAATGGTGTATTAAAAGTGTATCAAGCTTTACCAGCTTGATTCGTCTAAACTAGAATAGCAATTAACTTTTTAAATTCACACGATTTGTTATCATAGTTACATTTTCCCGGGTCTTTATCGCGTATTATTTTTTATTTTCTTACCTCGACGTTTCAACCATGTTACAATGGTCTTGGTCGCGAGGGGACCCTCGCGAGGGGACCCTCGCGACCAAGACCATTAGCAACCGATGCGGAGAATGCGATTTAAGCGGAGAATAGCAATTCTCCGCATAAATCGTCATTTTTTCCATTGAACAGCTCGAGTAAAATCAAATTTTCAGTATTTTCTTGCTGTTTGTACTTAAAAACAATTTTAGCCGTTGAGGAAAAAAGATTAGGTAAGTACCTATTCAAAAAATTGTTTTGATTAAGTTCAAAAGTGGTAAAAAAATGGCCGTTTGGGCATAAGTCAGTCTCTCAAACAAAAGACGATTTATGCGTAGAATTGGCTTATTCCAGTTTGGTAAATAACACAAGTACATTTAGTAAGAAATTCTAGCGAACAGAGTTTTTGAAAAAAATCTTTCTTCATTATCTAGATTCTAAAATCATATGGATACGTTATGTATGAGAATTAACGCAAGTGAAATCGCGGGGCGCGGCTCTCGTATTTACGTCAAGAAGTCATGACTAAGTAAAACCACCCCTACTACTGAATATAAACCAGTACATGTTAGGTATAAGTATAGAGAATCGTAAATGAACCCTACTTATCTATTTAAGTCCACGCCCTCACGTAAACAAATAACTAAGTCCATTCTAATCAAAAATGTTCTAGATATTTTGACATTTGGAAAATACCAGCTACATATAGTATAGGTAATCATTATTTTATGTAAAAGGGCACTGTGTCATTATACCCGTTTAGTCTCTAAGTACCTAAACCGCAGTCTGTCAATTTCGCGTTGTGCCTAGACCTAACGAGAAATGGGCATATTGATGTATAGACTTATTGCGTATTAGTTCATGAGCGAAGTAGGTAAATTGAGGTTTAGTCATAGTGCGCATTAGCCCTAAAGCGAAGTAGGTTTAGTTATTGGCGAGTCAGGTCTAAAGTTTAGACCTAACTCGCCATATAACTAAACTCGTTTTGACTCTAAACCGAAGCAGGCAAATTGGGATTTAGTTTGTAAGTTAAGTAAGCAAATTAAAATTTATTTTTAGTGCGCTCTCTAAATCAGTAGTACCTACCTAAAACGAAGTCTGCTAATTTCGCGTTGTGCCAAGACCTAACGAGACATCAGCACATTGATATTGAACTTGAAAAATAATTCTGTGCGAATATTTCTTACGTAACTATTAAACCAATTTTTTGTACTTAAGATTAATTCAAAAGAAATACATAATCTGTGAAAATTTCAACTGTCTAGCTATCACGGTTCATGAGATACAGCCTGGTAACAGTGGTAACAGACGGACGGACAGACAGCGAAGTCTCAGTCAGTAATAGGCCGGGACCCTAATACTAAGACTTCGCTTTCTTCTTTTTACCCTTTGGGTATGAAACTCTGAAGAAAAAAAATGAAAATTCGAACGTGCTGGAACGAATCTCGACTTAGTCGTATCGCTAAATGGGCACTATGAGAAGTAGACCTATTGCATCATATGATAGTCATATCGCTAAATAGGCAATACAAGAAGTAGAATTATTGCAACATAGTCATATCGCTAAATAGACACTACAAGAAGTAGACCTATAGCGACTTAGACTAAACGCACATTTTAAATGACAGTGTGGCACAACGCGAAATTGACAGACTGCGTTTTAGGTACTTAGAGACTAAACGATTATACCTATGTTGTGTAGCCCCGGCTCGGAATAGAGCCATAAGATAACCCATTTCTTTTCGTGGGTAACCTAAAGGCGACTAAGGGTACTGGGTTAGACTGGACGACGAACCTGGAGTTCACGCAGCGCGGTGGCGGTAAACTGCTTAGCCCCAAGAAAGGTTTGTTGTCAGACATGCGGCAAACCGTAAAAAACATTGCCAAATCTATTGACTTAAGACGTTTTTAGAATGATTTAACTAGACCGTGTCCGGGCAGGGGCGAGGACGGGCTACTTTTCTAAGAAGACAGCTTATTATGTTTTTCATGTTGTCCGTGGCTGCGTCCGTGCTATCTTCATACAAAAGTAGCCCGTCCCCAACCCGCTCCGGACACGGCCCGGTCTAGCATAAATCATACTTCAGCCATATTATACGTGCCCTGGTCAGTGATGATCACGTGTGAGACGACTAAAAGAAAACCCTCAAAACGTGCGCGAAACAGTCCCCCAAAATAAATATTTACAATACAAAAGGGTTCCTATTATCATACCGTAATTTCTGTAAACATAATTAAATTCCAATCTCATTAACTGCTTGACAATACTCCTAAGTACCTATGTCTTCACTAAGTAAGTACATTAGAAATTGTGTCGTTTGATATAATTTTCTATTGAAATTACTCGTATCTTAATTGTGTTTAGTCAACTGAACAAATGGGTACACGGAACACGTGCCTGTCGTTAAACCTATATTGTTATCAAATTACATGTTTATTTAATTACAACAGGGTAGTAAGCTGTGGTAGTAAGTATTATCTTTTGCGGGAATTAGACAGTCAAATGTCAATAGAAATCGCGATCCATTATTGTGATATCGCGTTCGGTTTCGATATCTATTGATTCTTGATTCTAATAGCCTACCTTGGTCTCAAGTTTGCTCTCACAATCGTGTCTCAATAGAGTGTCGATAGAATAGTAATTCTCATATTTGACATGTATTTGCCCACATTATGTCAAATAAACGTCAACATATGACAATTACTATTTTATCGACATTATATTGAGACACCATTGTGAGAGCAGAGTTGGGAGTAGTTTTGAACCCAGGCTATAACTATCGCATTTAATTGATTTTACCGACTTCCCCAATACCGAAGGGGGTTCACAATTTGTCGCTAAATTTGTGTTTTGAAAATTACAGCAGGGAGGACTGCAAGTATTGTGAGCGACATTACTTGATAACGCGCTGGGCCTTCATTTGTGAATCGCTCTTGCCAATTCGAGCGGTTTAAGTAGCTCGATTTCTACTGGTTTTCATTCGGATTTCGCAAATATTTATACGTGAATTGCACCACAACAATTAGTCACAACCACACAACGCGGAAGTCCAATGCCAAACGAAAATCAGTGATCTATTTCAATCGCTCAAAGTGTTTTATCCACTTTAATGTATTGCTGTCAAATGTCACAGCACAGGGAAGCTACCGCGGTTGGTTCGTTGACAGCAACTCGATGCCGACGCGGTAGTTTGACATATCTGACAGCGGGGTTTTCAATTTTAAAACCGCGCATCCATGGCCGTCAGCCGTCGATTTGAAGATTTTCTGTCAAAATCTTCAATTCAATTCAATTCTGTTTGTGTTTCATTCATTCAATTTGGCTTCGGCATCGATATGAGTAATCGACGCGTCGATTTGAAATTTTCGCGGTTCGAAATTCGGCTGTCAACTGTCAAATGAATTCGATGCCGATGCCGACGGAACAACCGCGGTAGCCTCCCAGTTTGACATGTGGCGGGAAGAGCCGACCGACGACGCCTCGCTGTGCGCAGGCTCCAGATGACGTTTACATTTTTTTTCGCTACTCGATTGTCAACTAGTGATTACTGAATAATATAATAATAAATATAATTCTCTGCTAAATTATGGCATATCGTAATTTTATCATAAATAATGATATGGATAAATGTATAAATTTCGTACTTACGTATTAGAACGGTTTGGTTACTAAACGAAACTGTAAACGATATGGTATCCACATCCGGGCGCCTTACTCTTGAATTACTCGTGCCATTTCGGGAAATTTAAATAGCTCGAATTCTATTGGTTTTCGTTCGATGTCAGACTCCTGCGGCGAGTGGTTGAAAACGTGTTGAGACCACTCGTTACGGTCGTGGGATTCTACCGTATAGAAAATATTCGAACGAAAATCAGAAGAAATCGAGCTATTTAAATTTCCGAATTGGCACAAGCGATTAAAAAATAGAGCCCCAGTGTTGTCGCCAATAAATCACAAGAGAATCGTGTGTGGTTTGCTTTTTAACTCTTTCATAAGTATTAATAATTATTATAAATTTGGTAGTTTAATTACACATTTCTGGGTGGCAAGAAGTAATCAGGAAAACCCCAATCAATGAATCAGATATTATCAGAAACGTACGATGAATAAAATTAATACCGGTTAATGAATAGAATTATATCGATTAAAATTATTGCAGACTATTATCTAACATTACATTACGTAATCGAACATCAAGATGGTACGACTACGGTAATACGGTCTCAATGCCAATTAGTTTATTTTTATCAATTAAGTACGATAAATAGCCAAAATTATCGATTTAATATTTCGACGACTCTATTTTGGGAGAGATTGGCCGCAGCTGCTTATCATTATCACCCACCGACGTAAGTCGTGTCGCTAATCATAGCAATTATAGGGTAATTTCGCCTGTTCGCGTCCATCACCCTATTCGCGTCCATTTTTCGGACCTCCCTACAAAAATTCTTGAAAATAGGTATATTAACACACTAAATCACCGAAAAGTCGTTCCCACCAATACCTCATCATATAAGAGGCACACACAAATAGACAAAAGTTCTGTGTGCCCAATCAATCATGTGTAGAAAAAATAGTTAGTATCCGTTCTTCAACAAAGAAGCGCGGATGCACGGAATGTCGGCAAAAAAATAGTGTGCAGATTCGCGTTCGACGGTAAGTATTTTATTGTTTTATGCGTATTTTAGAATTCACAGCTGTTTCTAGACATAAAGCATGAAAAAAGGAGTAATATTAATTATGCATTTTCTTGTTTTTTATAAAGTTAACAGTTAAAATAACTATACCGAATTTATAAAACTTCCACTTTGCGACCACAATGGACGCGAACTCGTCTATTTATGATTTAGTTAGTGTTTATTTTTATGTGATTAAATTCTGAAAGGGATTTGTTTTTATTTTTTATTTATGTATTAATATCATACAATTGTAATGAGCAATTTGCGTCCACAATATGATTGCAGAAAAAGATACAAATACCGTTTATCACATGTGGACGCAAACTATACCAACAGGGAAATAGTATTGTACCAAATTGCGTCCATTATATTTTTAAATATTTTTTTTACTTATTTGTAAAAATAATTTAATAATAAATAAATCAGAATAATATTTCGTTTTTTAAGTAGTTTTGTTTTAAGTTCTATCAATGTTGAGATAAATAAATAGGTATTCTTATTTTCTTTATAGTGATAATATTATGAATGATAATAATGTTGATTTTCAAATAACTATATTCTTGAATAAAGAATCTGTTAAAATACAATTTTTCTTTTGAATATCTTAAAAATATCACCTCTACATTCCTTTTCTTAGCTGGTGGACGCAAAATGGTCTATGGGTGGACGCAATTTAGATTTTTTGGACGCAAAGTGGGTAAAACGCGTATTTTTGAAGTTTGTCTATTTATAAAAAAAACACAAGTAGTTTCGAACAAAAGTGAAAGCGAACCCTATAGAAGACTATATAATGAACACATTACATAACTTTTTCATTAGAAACTAGTCCTGGAACATTTTTATCTTCTCCTTCAAAGTTGCCAACTGCACTAAATGGACGCGAACTGGCGAAATTACCCTACTAATACAAATAAAATGTCTCATGCCTTAGTCCTTTTTACCCGGCTGCAAAGAAAGGGTTATGTTTTTCGCGCCTATCTTGTACGTCTGTAATATTCTTCATTCCCTCACATCTTCCAAACCACTCGAAGGAATTTCTTTAATTATGGTATTGTTAGATTCGTCTCATCGGTCCAATGGTTCTTAGATGGGTGACATTAACAAAATGGCCACCAACAGGCGCCATATTGTAAAAGAGAAAAAAAAAGTTGACAGAATATGTAGAGTGGGATAATGTTGAATAGGTAAGTATTTGTAAATCGTTATTATTTCCGAAAATGGTTTCAATTTTCAACAATAATAGTTGGTAATTTTGCAAGAAAACACTTACACAAAAGCTTCAGGATTTATTTGAATTAACAGGGTTGAGACAAGATTGAGACATTATTCAAGACATTTTATATTACAGAATAGATGCCTAGACGTTACGTAGGCCGTGGCAGCCACAAAGGAAGCCTAGCAACAACATCTGACAACAAATAAGTTAAACGCTCAGCCCAGCAGCGGGGACATTAAGGAGTCAGTTTAGCTCACAACGATTACTTTATTTAACATCTTATGATAAAGTCGAGTACGTTATTAGAATAGACTATCATCTGACAACCCCTGCAACAACTGATCTACATCTACATTATATGTTATAGCGTCCCCAACTGTATCCAACGTTTATGCATAAATGAAGGGGTCCGCTGTATCACATGAGTACCTAAAGCTTTACTCATGTGGCTGTACCGTCTGAACACTTCCAGGAGCCACCATCCGAGATCAGTTATAGACAGATTTGTCCCCAAATGCTACCATCATCTGACAATGGCGGCAGATGGTAAGAAATGAAACGGGGGAAGATTAATAAGGTACCAACGGCCACCGTGCCAAAGCAGCCGATGGACATTGGGAATATACGATCTTTAATAGACATACGACTCTTTCGAGATCTGTAAACAATTGTTGTGAATTAAAAGGACTCATTAATGAGACTCCGCTCCGTTCGCGGTGACCAGAGATTAAGGCACATTAAGGGGAAAGTCTATCTACTCTTTTCTTCATACAACGTTTACAAATGTAGTCGACTGTTTTTCCCTGAATAAAGGCATAAGCGAAAATATGTTTATGCCATAAAACCTTTATCAGTCATGACCATCCCCTACGTTTTGTTTTTTTTTTTCATATTATAATTTTTCTAAGTTGTATTTTTTAAATTAATTTCTAAGTAGAAAATTAAAAAACCAAAACGTAGGGCAGATATTGGTTTTATGGCATAAATATATTTTATCTAATATCTTAATCCAGGAAATAAACAATCGACTACGTTTGTATAGAGAAAGCATAGGTAGACTTTCCTCTTAAAAGTAATACGATAACATTCGCGCAAACGCAAAAGCAAACACTTCTAAACAAGAAAATACTCTAATAAACAAATTACCTTGTCACCGCTCACAATACACATTCCTCGGTCCCATGCAAAACATTCACAATGGGCGCACATATACAGACAAACTTACCACTTCTAGCGGTTTTGTCAAACCTACCAACCGTAGAGACAGTAACACCACAGTTTACCTAACAGTTACTGCGCCGCGGGACTGCGTAAGTGATAGTCAATCTAGTTGCATAGCCGCCAGGGCACTGAATGATTGAAATTAGGTAGTTATTGGAGCCTAGGCTAGCTAGATATGTCCAGGTTCCCTGACACCGCGCAGTCGCAATAGGCAGTCGATAAATTGCAACCATGCTTCCTGTAATATTTCCTGGAATGCAGCGGGTGGAGGCTACGGCCGGGCGGCCCGCCGCCGCGCCGGCCCCCTCGCTGCGAACTCCGGATGTTGAACTATTGATTGTCTAGTTACTAATAAAACAACAAGCTATAGGTAAATGATAACACCATAACCTTTCATTGCGTCGCGCAGTCTCGGGTAAAAATAAATATTTTGCATGACGAAACACACAGCGCAATCTAGCCCCAAAAAAGCACTAGACTTGTACTATGGGTACTAGACAACGTATACACTACATATTATTCATTTTTTTTAATTATTACTTCTCCAAGCAACGTGCGTAAAAAGATAAAACCCTTTTTTTCTTATCGTTCCGATTCCGGTGTTTTTAAGCTATTGCATAGCTTTTATCGCGGGCTGTGATCTTTGAATGAAGAAATTTCGTAACCAAAAAACCTAACAACCCCCCAATACCATGTTGCCATGGTTCGGGCGAGCTAAATGGGAACCATGGCAACGTGGTACAAAATAAAAAAATAATTATTATTGTAGATTCTTCTTCTGTTTTCGCGATGTTGTATTGAAATTAAAGACCTTTCCAGGTCTCTATAGGTCTCCAGGTCTCTTCTTCAGGATAGACTATAGTCTATCCTTTCCAGGTCTCTATAGGTCTCCAGGTCTCTTCTTCAGGATAGACTATAGTCTATCCTTTCCAGGTCTCTATGGGTCTCCAGGTCTATAGACTATAGACATAGACTATAGTCTATCCTGAAGAAGAGACCTGGAAAGGTCTCGAAACGTTGAGCGTTGTAACAATGCTAAAAGTAATAAAAACCACGCGATTCAAACCGAAAAATGTCTTTAATTTTAATTATTATTGCATAAGTTGATTTAAAATGCTATGCAATAACTTTACTGCGGCAGTCCCCGAGTGCCACACGTTTTATTTTTTTGTATAATAACCTCATATAAAACCAGGCTTAAGCTTTTTCCTTTTTTCAGTTTAAAAAAATATAGAAAATGCATACCGGTCGGGCATGCGTACAAGAAACCTAAATATGTAGTAGGTATAGAACAAACTGCTCTAGAAGCGATTTCTGGGAAAACACAGGGAACTGAATACGTTTTACCTATTAGGGTGCAGGGGGAGCTCGGCTAAGTTCTAAGGCAGGGGTCAGCAAGTAATTTTAAGTGAGGTACGGATCGTGTCGAAAATCTACACAGGTAAGTACCGATTCGGAATTACATAAATTTATCATTATTATTAGAAACACGGGTCTAAATCGTGTTGTAGATAGTCGTTGTTATTAATTACCTCGACGTTTTGGCAAACACACACCGGCCGTAGTCGCGAAAAGACGCGACCACGTTCTCTCTACAACGCGATCTAGACCCGTGTTTCTAATAATAATTATGGAAGGAAATCGCGTAAGTTCAAAAAGTCTGTTACATCAATTTACTTCTCAATCGGTTTAGCAGTTTTTGCGTCAAGGAGTAGCAATCATAGACACTCTCGCATATATAATTTTAAACATTCGCCTTTATAATTTTAGGATAAAAGATTTGATTTTGATTCAGAGATTGTGCAACATCCGTGATCGCATCAAATATGTCGCACGTATTTATCTTAGATCGACACAATTCCTAAACAAAATCAACAATGAGACAATCATTCCGAGAATCCTATCTTATTATCGTGAGTAATCAACAGTTATATTCTGTAAACATTAAATATTATAATTTTCCTTTACTAACCCTTTATAAATAAATAGCGGCGTTTGCGGTTTTACCCGTGTATTTTCCGATCCAGTGTGAATTTCGAATAATCCTTTCTTAGTGGAAACCTTCACGCCACAAAGAACACACTCTTCAAATTTCATGTCTCTGGGACTAGCGGTTTGGGCTCTACGTTGACATATAATATAGTATAGGTAATTCAGTGACTTATTCCCAATCGGGCCACTCCTTCAATTGTTTCACTTTTTTGCTTCCATACATTGAGTTCCCTTTGAATTGACTATTCAATGGACGACTATTTGTAACTTACAATTGTGCTATAAAAGCAACATTTATTAAATTTAAATAAGTTTGGTACTAAGAGCGCCGCTACTGGGTAAATTGTGGTAGCACAGTCAGAAAGTGGGTAGTCTGAAAAACGTAAACGGAACACGTCACATCCAGGGCACCAAAAATAGCAGCGACATTTTAATCATAGAAGAATATAAGATGTCTTGAGCTTACACGCCCGCGCCCCGCCCGCCCGCGCCGCGGCGCGGGCGTGTAAGCTTTGGTCATTTTGAAACGTCTTATGAGGTCAAATATGTTTCTGCCATAAAACCTATATCTGCCATGACCATGCCCATATTTTTGTTTTTTTTTTTCATATTCTAGTTAGAATAAAAATAAACATATTTTCTATAATGTCTTTATCCAGGGAGGAAACAGTCGACTTCGTTTGTAAAGTCAAGAACAATCAAAATGACATTGTTATAACATAATAGAACCTCACATTTTTAAAATCGGTTAAACCCTAAGTACCTAACCTACCTATAATAAAGGTGGGCGTGGATTCTATTAAAATAGAAACTAAGTACCTAGGTACATCTACGAGGACAAAAGACGCCAGAGCATTCAGACACGAAGCAAATATTTACTTTGTATTCTGCAGATTAGTTAAAGAACAAAATTTTTAGGAAATCATGATTAAGATAAAAACCAAGAAAAGGTTTTGAAGATAAAGACAATATAAATAAAAAATAAAGACGAAGCCAAGGTCTGATTTCCCACAGACTAAGATTCAAGATACCTAGTTCCACCTTGTGTTGTGTCATATACCTATATAATAAAACTAGCTGTGTCTTGCGGTTTTCCCCGCATAAGTCCCGATCCCGTGGAAATTTTCAAAAATCCTTATCAGATGCCTACATCATTATGAAGAACACTCTTTCCCAATTTCAGCTCTCTACTATCAGCGGTTTAGGCTGTGCGTTGATCAGTCACTCAGGACAAAGCATTTTGTACATATAGAAGATAAATAAATACATTTCTGTGAACATCACACGCTGCCATCTAGTTCCATGGTAAGCTACCGTAAGGCAAGAACCCGTGGTTCTGATATTAATGATAGACGTAAATCGTGGAAGTTTAAAAAGTGTGTTACACGCAAATTTTCGCATACATAATATTAGGAGGATGTCTGTGGCTGCCACAATCAGGGAGAGTAATCGGACGATTTCAATGTATTAATCCACTAGTCGTCAACTAACAATTATAATTATTTGCATTGCCGACTAGTCGGCTAGTCTGCTAGTCGGCAAAAACCATAGTCGCTCCATCTTTAGTATTTAGCCAATGCAAATCTGACAGGGCAGTTAGTCTGTTAGAAAGGTACATCCGTTTACATGATGCTTTTTTCTGGCTTTATCATTATTATAGAAGCATAATAGAATTCATCGTCGTAAGTCCCATTATCTTTTTGAATTTAATACCTACTAGGTATAATATAATTATAATCTGTACGCGTTACATACAGATAACAATAGCAAAGTATGTAATGACAAAATATTATTATTTGTAAGAAAAAAAAGACTTTCAAGTATTGTTAGAAAATAGATCGGACGTACAGACGACGAAACAAATCTATGAAAATGCAAAATCATAGAAAAAAAAACGTTTTCTAACATTTTTAATAACTAAACTATTCTATACTAGGTACTAAATTGTTACATTTCTTTGGTTATCAAATTTTGCTGACAAAAATGGAGATCAAAATTGTCTTATTTTCCCATCTAGAAATGAAAGTGCAATATTCTTGATAGTAGTAGAACTAAGTCAGTTAACTGCTTTACTGCGTCGTAAACTATAGCAGACGTCTCTCTCTGCGGATATAATAAAATACTACTGTAGTTTGCGGTTTCGCACGCTTTTTAACATTTAAGGGGAACAGATACCTACACTCTTCACTCCATACAGACTTTACAAACGTAGTCGACCCTCCCAAGACCATGCGAGACCACGTTTTCTTTTTTTTTCATATTCCATTTTTTCTATTTTTATTCTATTTAGAAAATGAAAAAAAAAAAAACAAAGCGTAGGGGTATGGTAATGGCAGATATATAGGCTACGGCGAATATTCGTGTTTACGCAATGTATGTGGCCGGGTAGATTGTTGCAACGCGAATTCGGGCGAAGACGATGTTTTGCTTGGGTGGCTACACCTGCGTCATTTCAGTCTCGGCCGCACAACAAACTGAATGTACTGCGACAACGCGACACGAGTCTTCGCTCACTAATGAAGCCATAACATTTTACAAACAAACAAATAATTATTTCCTCTTTATAATATTAGTAAAGAAGATTCTGTTACCTAGCAAAGATTTATCATAAGATGAGATGTTTAATATGTAAGTAGAGCGTCTTAATTTATAGATAAGACAACGCGTGCCTATTGTAAAATGTTTTATGGATACTGTCTGTCTAGCTAGGTAGTAGGAAGAGCACCGAAGTGGAGATAATGATAAAGGACTTCAAGGTTTTTGAAATGAGATCAGTTGTCTGAGTCTGATTTTTAGGGTAAGTATCGTCTTTGGGTTCAAAGGGCTGTCTGTTTTTATAACAATATTTGTTTTTTTTAGCTATTGCATAGCTTTTATCGCGGGCTTTAAGCTTTGAATGAAGAAATTTCGTAACGAAAAAAACCTAACACCCCACCACTCCGCCTACCATGTTGCCATGGTTACCATGTCAATGTTATACAAAAATAATTATAATTGCATAAGTTGATAAAAAATGCTATGCAATAGCTTTACCGCGGCAGTCCCCGAGTGCCACACGTTTTTCTGTGTATGTCTGTCTGTCACCAGGCTGTATATCATGAACCGTGATAGCTAAAGAGATGGGAGGAAGGATAAAAACCTGAAACGCGATTTATTTTTACCACTGGCACGTTTGTAATATAAATCTAGATAGGCCAGCCAGCGTTTGACTACTATCACACCTGATGGTAAGTGAAACCGCGAGACCCAGTTAGAACATAAATAATATCATACATTTGTACTTTGTTATTAATTACCAAAATCACGACCGTCCCCAGTGACCATTGACGTCGAACCAATTACCTACAAAACTCCAGGATATCGCTCATCATTATTTATTCACGTGCATTTCATCAGAAAGTTCAATAGTGTATCTCCATGGCGCCGAGATTTAATAAAAAGCTCTAATGTGTATTACGCATCGTCTCAGGTCAAAAATTATCGTGAATACAAGTCCATTTTGCAAAAGAATTCTCGCTGCATTTGATGGAATTTGGAATAATCAGGCTTCATACCATGACAGTTTATAACATGACCTAACTGACTAAACTACTCTGGTTATCTGCTGCTTTTCTTCCGTGTGCAGGTGTGCAGCGGTTTTTTATGGCTTAGGAGGAAACTCACATACTATCAATCTCACACGTTCGTTAGTTGCCCACGTTCTTATCAGACTTAGGAGGCTACTCACATACTAACAATCTCGCACGTTGGTGAATTGCCTACGATCTTAATATGTCAGGGTAGTTTCACAGGATTAGACACACAATGTCCCATTCGCAAAAAGTCACCTTGAAAACTAGCCTGACATATTAAGATCGTGGGTAACTCGCGAACGTGTGAGATAGCTAGTATGTGAGTTGCCTCCTAAGCCCTTTTTATTACATTTATTTATCGTACAAGTAACATGGAATGTATTTGAGACACCACCTCTAGTGCTAGTACATAATAAGAGCGTTGTTGGTCTAGTGGTAGATACCGCGACTTTCATTCCGAAGGTCGTGGTTTCGAATCCAGGCCGACCGCGCACCAATGTCTTTTTCCTTAAGAAAAATTTAAGTGCGCTATTAACATCGCTCTTACGGTGAAGGAAAACATCGTGAAGAAACCGACATGTCCTAGGATAAACCACGGTCCGAAGGCATGGGATATTCGCCAATGCGGGGTAGGCTCCCGTGGCGTCTTAAGCCCTGTAAGAAATCACGTACAATGGCCCAATTGTGAGGCTAAGTGCGGAAAAGGCTCAGTGAAACTAACTAACTAGTACATAATATTTCAATAAACAACCAAAAATGTCATGCTACTTCTTATATGAAACTGACTGTACCTTGGATTCTGCGTTGTCTTGGGTCAAAAAATATCAATAACCTATTTATCGAGACTGAGGTAATCGCACGGCACGCGCTTGATAAATACTGTTGCTAATTGACAAAAATAGAAGAAAAAAATATTGAGATAAGGTTCGATCAGAATTAAGTAGGTAAGTACAGCTGAGTTATCGCTTTATTATTATCTGCTGATGCCGGTTTATTTTTAGCAATATGCGATATTAGGTATTACGTTTTCAAAATCGTACGATTTCCATTATTCATAGCTTATGAAGGCTTTATCTTTTTATAAAAATTCTAGCTGACCAGACAGCCGTTGTCCTACACTACTGCTACTCTATCCTACCCTACTACTACTACCCTACCCTACTACTTACCATACCCTACTACTTACCATACCCTACTACTTACCATACCCTACTACTTACCATACCCTACTACTACTCTCTAAAACATATGTCTCCTATGTCCTGCTGGTTTTACCATCGCTAGGGACATAATTTTGGATTGATAAATTTACTATTTAACTAGGTTTTTAAAAATTCTTCTTGCCCTTTTCTTACTTTTCATTAATTTAAAACTAAAACTTATATTAGAAATTAAACTCATTTTCGGTTTTAATCGCGTGGTGCAGCAGCGTACGTTTAAGAGACCTTTACAGGTCTCTTCTTCAGGATTCAGGATGTCAATCCTGAAGAAGATACCTGTAAAGGTCTCGAAACGTTGAGTGTTGAAACAATGCTAAAAGTAATAAACACCAAGCGATTAAAACCGAAAAATAAGTTTAATTTCTATCCAACATTGGAAAAACAGACGAAAATCTAAAACTTATTATAGAATTAATAGGTGTGTACTCACAATTAAAAACAATTTATTTTCAAAAACAAGCAACAGCACGTGTCCAAACAATTCCATACAATAATGTACTACAAATCAATTTCAAGTGAGCAATTTTACGAAAACATAAAAAGAAATAAAACTCAATACATTAATCTGAACGAAGGTTATGGCCATTACCAATGCTAAACAGGTTGCAGTTATTAGGCAGATTTGATAAGGTGCCAACTGATTATGATTGATTATAATAGGGTTCCGTACCCGAAGGACTCTTTTATCAAGACTCCAATGTCCGTCCGTCTGTCTGTCACCAGGCTGTATCTCATGAACCGTGATAGCAAGACAGTTTTTATTGTAATGATATCCCACCTTTTAATCAAATAAATAAATAGCCCGTTAATTTGTCCCACTGCAGGGCAAGGGCCTTCTCTTAGAGGGGTTATGCAGTAAAACGCACCAGGAGCCTACTCCGAATGTCCCATGCCTTCGGACCGTGGTAAGTCCTAGGACATGTCGGTTTCCTCATGATGTTTTTCTTCAACGTAAGAGCGATGTTATATAATCAAAAAGCCCGAAAAAAGAGTACTTACAAGTTTAAGCGAAAATCTAAACATTCCGATTTTTTTATCATGTTGAATCACCTTGATTTTGAAACATCTAATAGAGACCTCAGTATCTGCTATAGATTTTTACTTGCTAGGTTCACCCGTTCCTGAGAAAATTGGCGGTGATACACAACACAGACGGACGGACTTACAATGTAAGTGATCTTAAGATATGAGTCCGACAGACGGACAAAAGGAAACACTAAAAACTAATTTATTTAGAATATTTGTTCATTTTGACTTAATAAAATGCAATAGGTAAGTATGTTTCTAATACCATAAATGCTAATTTAAGGGTAAATGGTGCCATCCCCCCCATCGTCCGTCGCCCCGACGGGATTTTTGTTTGTAGAGATTGACACGTCCCGTCCGGGAAACGTTACGCACGCAGATACCCTAACACTGAACCGACTGTGACAAAACTTGATAAGTTAATAGTTGGAATGAAGCCTATTATATCGGGACTTGCGCGAATGAAAGTGTAGGGCGTAAGCTAGTACATAACAAGCCTTACAATTAGGTTGTAAACTAACTAAATAAGTGATAAAACAAATAGAACAGTGAACAATTCGTAAAGCGCAGAACACATACCGGGGGCGCGGCCGATCCATGATACAATAAAATGTTAGATCAGAATAAAATCAATTAGATCATGGGCTGATATGTTGCATGATTCATAGAAATGCCCTGAATTTCCCGAAAAAATCCGATAAATAAATACCTATTTTCACATCAAATAAGTATAGGTATGTGTTCCGTGTTCAGTCTTACGGCCGTTTCAGACATTTTTAAGGGCTTTGAAAAAATGCATTTTTTATACAATAGCCAAAGTTTATATTTTGTTACCCCTTTTGAATCTTCTCCAAAAGTATCTCAAGCCTGCCAGTCATAACCGGCTGCCCTTTCTTTGTCTTCTTACTTAACTTCTTAAACCTATCATGCTTCTTCTTCTTATACTCGTCCAGCTTCTGTTTCCTCTCTTCTCTCGCTTTCGTGATCTCCTGCTGCTTCATTTCTTTGTCCTGTTTCATTTTATTAAACTGTTCTTTAGCTCTCTGGAATGGATCTCGCTTCTTTACTACTGCTAAGTTCTCTTTCTCGACTAAGTCTGGGTGTCGAACGTATTTGCCGATGTTAGAAGGGTTATCAACAGTATCCTCGTCAAAGGAAATTGGTTTATAAGACCCTGACATAGGGTCGTTTTTTGTATCTCTATGGTATTCACGGAGAAGACGCTTCTTCCGTTGTTCTTCCCATTGCTCGAGCTTGTATTTCTTGCTGTACTTCTTTAGGCGATAAGTTTTCTTGTCAAACGGTTTCTTCTCTGTGGTTTCTGGCTGCTGCTTTGCGATATCTTGGTTCTTCTCTGTGATGTCTCTCTTCTTATCGAAGTCTTCTCGCCTCTGTTGTCTGCCATTCTCTTGGCTGTTTATTCCTTTTGTACCTTTACCTGCCTTTGTTTTCTTACTGGTCAAAAAGAAGGAGTCACGTTTCTTGTCCATTTCAGATCTAAAATGAAACGAAAATGCGTGTTCGGTTATGGAAGAACTGGTTAAAGATGTAGGTACATGCAAAAACTTAAATGTTACGTTGGAAACTCTTTTGGCTTCAAGCCAAAACTGTCGCCAAGGGCATGGTTTCAATTACATGTCACATCATTGCAACATTAAATGTACCGTAGATACATAGAATAAAATATTCCATGCAATGAAATTCAGATACTGTATCTGATAAAATAAATTAAACATTACGTAATAGAGAGTATAAAACACGCTTTTTCATTTCTAAATAGATTATAATAAATATCTTACACAGATAAAAGGAGAATGTAGGTACAATATTGATGTAATAAAGTAATAAAATAAGATTAAAAAAAATATAGTCCAATTTAGTTACTATTTCTTTGTGATTTTGCTAGTACGTATGTGAAAAGGGCAGAAGATTTAAGACAGAAACGATATTATGGAATAATTAATTAGAAATGAGCCGACTATAGCTTTTCCCGAGTAGCAGACTATCCGACCTGACCCATCACACCATCACCATCACACTATTTATATATATACAATACAATATACATAAAGAAAAGCATTTGGTTGAAGGAATTTTCCATAAGCCCAAAAGATTCAATTTAAATTAAAAATATTAATGGCTAAATCCCAATTAAATAATTGGTTTTAAGATAAAACAGCTTATAGTAGACTAGCTGTGTCCTGCAGTTCCCACCCACCTAAGGTCAATCCCATGTCGTTTCCATGGAAGATTTCAAATATCCTCTCATATTGGATGCTTAACATCATAGTAGCACTTTGTGTGCAGTCTTCTTCTTATTTTCGTATAGTGGTGTGGTTTACCTAGAGTTAAGAGTTTTCAGTTCGCCCTAAGGCCTCTAACTTGACTTAATGACTGCTATCAGAGATAGCAACCGGGACCAAAAGGGCTTAACATGCCTTCCGAAGCACGGAGGAGCTCGAGAAAATGAATTTTTGCCAAACAAATTATTAGTCACCCATCCAAGTAATGACCGCGCCAAGCGTTGCTTAACCGGCACAATTGTTCATAATAGGCAGGTACAGCTAGGCCAATGAGCTACCTATGTTTACATTTTTTTAGTTTTGCCTGTCATGTGAAGACGCTATTTGATGATGATGGTACATCGATACTGATGGATCAGTAGATTTAATTATATTTCATTAAGGGTATAATTTAGCTAAAGTGTATTTTAAAGGCGTCCATATATTTTTATGGCAGTCATTGATACGAAAAAATTGTTTTATTTCATAATATTTTAGGAAACGTAATTTGGTGACCATTTATCCATTTTGGTAACTGTTTAGAATTTTTTGGTAATAAAATAGGTACTTTTTTGGGCGGTGTTTAAACACAAGCCTTTCATTAAATCTCATAGTTGTCAAAACCCCTGTCTGTGTCTAGATAGACTATAATTTTATACAATTTAGTCTAGCATCGTCCTGCAGTTGCACACGCATAAGTTTCGTTCCTGTGGAAAAAATTGTCCATGCTACTCCCGAGGATTTAATGTTAACCAACATATTAAGTTTTGTCAAAATCGGTTTGTTAGTTCTATAGATGTCCTACAGGCCCTACATCAAACATTTATTCAAACTCTTTGTAATTTTAGTTTAGATTGGTCACCAATTTATATTATTTATTTATTATCATCACATCACTGTAAGTTGTGATATCAATCAACATTGATTACACAATATTGAATATTGACATTCTATACCTAATATTATGGTTCAAAACAATTGACCTAGGCCGGCTTGCAATAACAATTCCAATTCCTAATTCCCAAACTGTCAAAGTATCACAACTTAATTGCCATCTTCTACCTATGAAAATAGAATCCAATTTTTGATTTTCTGTAAATTAATTTTAAATTGATTAAGGTAATATATTTTTAAACGGTCTTATGCCAGGCTCCTCTAGTAATTTTAGTTTAAACAGTTTTTATGCACTTGTTTATCATCATTTTGCTATACATTACATTCAACAGCCTGACTGATTGGTTGACTGAATGACTAAACTCAATATGTAAACATAACATTATTTCTAAGTGTTAATCCACACTTAGGAAATACGACGACAAATACGTCACTACGAAGCCTTACTCGCAAGAACACACGAAGAGATGCTTTCTTAAATTCGACCTGGCTGGAGGGCTACCCGTGGCGAAGCGGTCAAACACGTTGGTTCGGATTACCAATAGTCGCGGGTTCAAATCCCACTAAAGGTACTAAAGTTTTTGAAAGCCTTTTTTCAACTCAATATATCAATGCAGAGCCCAAACTGCTAGTCCTAGAGACACGAAAATCGGAGAATGTGTGTGTTCCTTTGATTAAAGCCATTTCTTTCTGTTTAGTCTTACTTATTCTTTTGGATCATGTGGCAATTAAAATCATACTTTATTACAGTAGATGTGTACATACAAGAGATAATTTAGTTACATACATACAGCTAATCATTATTAACTATTTACTGTTGACAGATTGGTGTATAAAAGCAAGCAGATAGTGATTAATGTTTCATTAGCATTTTACAACTTCTTGTGCGTAGAACACAACTGTAGTAAAGACAGATAAAATTGAAAGATCAGTTATGTGTATTTCATTTTATCTGTTTTTGTGTAGTTCAGAAATCTGTGACACACTTTTGGCTGATATGGCCTAGTCTTTTCATTCTTTTAAAAAGTATAGGAAGTGAGATACTAGTAATGTTACTTTTAAGGTAATAGCCACACTTAAAGAGACTCTCCTAAGCAAGGATTTAGGGTTTAGAAATTTCTTGCTTTTGTGCATATTCTACATCATTGAATCGGATAGAGAGCATTTCTTAAATAATGCCTCACTAAGGAGTGGTGCAAAGTACAGCTAAGTATAGAATATAAAATAAATAGGTGTGCAAGTGATTATGTAAATCTCAATATAGGAAGTAGGTGTGTTACAGCAAAATTTTAAGAGAACATGCTTAGAAGACCAAACATCCCCAGCTGTGGGTCCTTTTCGCCTCTATATTAGAGCCAATGCCTCAGATGTAATTGTGAAAAGTACTAGTTTTGTATGCAACTTGTTTGCAAATGTCAATAATAAAATGAGCCTTTAAGGTTGATATTACCTCAACATAATATGACTTATGATGTCACATGTACTCACAGGACTTGCCTTAGGGAATCCTAAGGAGCTTAAAGTTGTAAGTAGTTGTAGTAAGTATTTCGAACTTTGGCCTTCCCAAGCAGGTGCACTATATTTTTATGACATAATTTCAAAAACAGCACACTTGTATGAAAAGTTTTATAAGAAGTTCCTCTAAGTATACCTACCAAAGAGACACACATCATAGTAGATTCTTATAAATAAGCCAAAAAGTGGTTATATTATGTTATAGAAGTTTTGCAGCGAATAATGACGTTATGAAGATATGAGTCAGACATTTTGCGTTTCAAGAAGCATGTAATCGCGATAAAATACGAATACATGAATTCCAAGGCGATGGATGTAATGAGATACGTAAAATATAACCTAGCTTCTATGAAAGATGAGAGAAAATTCATTCGATTTGGAGATGTAATAACGCCGATGAGTTCCAGTTGTCCCAAAGATAAGCTACAGCTAAAATTATGCATACGCAGAGCTGAAATCATGATGAAATATTGAGGACTTACCAAATTCCGCCACCCACTGGGTTGGCTTTTATTTTTCGACGGAATCTTGATAGTTTACTGGCACTTGGCACTAAAAAAGCGAATTACAGTAGATATTTTTGTTGAACTTTTTACGTAATTAACTTTGCAGACCATGCCCTAATGTGGTTTTTAGATTATTTTCACGAGAACCAAGTGATATGGTTCGCAAAACGTCACAAAAGGGACGAAGATCAAGGAAATTGATGACTGGATATCGCGTAGAACGCCCTCTGCTCGAGACGGCTCGAGTTGCGATTTTTTGCAGCCAAAATATTTCGCAATGCGTTTCGATTGGTGAAACGGAGCATGCGCGGTGATATCGATCTAGGTTTATTCTATGCCTATTGATAAGATTAATATTTTAACTATTCATTTTCTAAATATGTCTATGTTAGTATTTAGTTTGTTACAAGATTTTACTTAGTTTAGAGTAGAGATATCGAAAATAAATATTGTTCCATCTTTTAATTTCTGCGTAGTAGGAACGTAACTGGAATGTCACTGTCGCCACAATTCTAATGCAGTTCTTAGAATCAAACATAGATGACGCTTTTCTCAATTTGTTCTGGTTTGAAAAAAATAAATGTAATGTTCTCAAAATATTTGCGTATAACACAGATGGCGCTGGAATCAATAATATTTTAATTAGCGGCCCGGGCCCCATGCGAATTCACGTAAATCTAGGATTACTCCTAGATTTACGTGAATTCGCACGCATTCGCATTACTATGTGATGTAAAAAATGCAGAACTTCGGGGATGTACAACATGTACATGTAGTCCTCAAATAATTATAAGTAGGTAGATTATCAGCACAGCTATCGTAGTGTCAAGTCGATTTCAGGGCAACTTAACAAAGTTCCATCACAATCGGCTTAGCAATTAATGTGAGTAAGTAAATGAGCATTCTAGGAAGGATCAATGGTCACATTCATTTAATAGCCTACAAGTAGCATAGAAAGTCCTCAATAGGCTGCATAGTACTGTAAACTAGGTAGGTCTAGTTACCTATCTTATATATGGTGATTTATGAGCTGGATTCGACTAGGGTTGTCATTTCTGTTAGCGAGTTCAGAGAGTTTCCGATTACGTTATTGTAATTTTTGTAAAATCAGTATACCTAGGTAGGTACCCCTAGTCTGGTGCGAGTTATTTCAAATGTCGCTACAGTGGCCGGCAAACAAGTTGGATAATTTTGACGTGGAGTGGAAGGGGAAAGTTCGCGCAGTACATTTTACATACGACTTCTAGAAAAATCGATTTCTGCGCATCCGCCAATTTTTTTTAACTTGTTTGCTGGCCACTGTATCACGTTGGCGCAAATGTCAAAGTTGTGTTTTTTGTTACTACCTTCTTATTTTTGTGTAGCGGTGTATGTGGCTCACCTAGTCTAAGAGTTTTTAGGTCGCCCGAAGGCCTCTAACTTGAACTAGCTCGTAAACCAATTGGTTTGGGTAAGGAAGGTGAACCAAGTGAAATCCGTGTACGCAACTAGGACACACGTTTGCATGTTATCTTTACCACTGTCGCTAGTTTATCACAAGATGGCGCTAGTGGTTAAAGTAAATCGCGCTTACGTTACGTTTTACCGTGAAAAATCACGTTTGTTGAATAAGAGCCCTTAAAAATTTGTTTTATTTTGATTTTACAATATACCTAACCTACAGTAGGTATATACAGAAATAGCCGTGTAGCCCCGGCCACAGATCATATATTCCCGGCATAGAATAGGGCTACCTCATCTCCTCCCGTGGATGTCGTAATAGGCGACTAAGGGATCTGAGGGAGACTAGCAAACCTTAAGTTCTCTCCGCGCGGTGGCGGATAAACTGCTTGATCCCAAGGAGGGTTGGTGTCAGGCAGGCGGCCGGCCGTAAAAATATTGGCAAATCTATTTGCAGAAGGTATGATGAAGCTATGGTGGTCAATGATGACTTACCTACTGCGCCGACCCCAAATTAATTTGGGGTTTAGCGGACCCCGCGGGCTCCCGAGAGGGATGCAACTGGGAACATCGCTCGGATGAGAAGGAGAATGTATGCAGAAATACATCTTCAGTGAAATTTTTAACCGTCTAGTTATTACGGTTTATGAGATACAGTCTGGTGATAGACGGACAGACAGCCAGACGGACAGACAGTGAAGTCTCAGTAAAAGGGTCCCGTTTTTACCCTTTGGGTACGGAACCCTAAAAAAGGCAGCGCTCTAAGTACCTATTTTACTATCAATATTAAATCTAAAACAGCAAGAGAAAGATGGCAGTAGCCATATTGTGTAGACAGGCGGTCAACGATCGTAGACCGCGAGCCCTATATTGAATTACGGAAAGTACACTCGCGTACACTTGGCGTTGTAGGAAATTTATCAAAAAAAAACTTATTGGCATTAGGTACATCTAAACTATTTTGACCAAAAATTGTCTGTGGGGGTCAGTCGGCTGGTGCACAATCTGTACAGGTAAAACCCGTTTACTTAAGCCTTGGGTAACTTTAGCCAAAATAAATAAAACATTTTCAAACAATAAAATAAAGTGCATAACGTATGTAGGTACGTAGCTATTTTCATCAAAATTTACATGTCTACAACATAATATTATTCAGTTCCTTTATATCCCTAATGTACACAATTTTTTTTAAGCTATTGCATAGCTTTTATCGCGGGCTTTGAGCGCGACCACCGAGTCAAGAAATTCCGTAACGAAAATAAAACCTAAGACCCCCCGCCTACCATGTTGCCATGGTAACCATGGTACAAATAAATACCTACTTAAAAAATTATAATTGCATAGTTGATCAAAAATGCTAAGCAATAGCTTTACCGCGGCAGTCCCCGTGTGTCACACGTTTTTTTAAATATAAATCTAGTGTCTGTACAGACAGCGATGTAGGTATAAAAGAAGAAAAGTATAAATAGTTTTGTCCGAAGTTACCTGGTTTTACGTATTGTAATATGACCTGTTTTATGTATTGTAATATGACTGTTCTATACTTTAAGTTGTGCAAATAAAGCGTTCATCTATCTATCTATCTTTACTCCAACGCAAGCTAATTTACCCTGACTTTTTGTAGCCATGAAGAATATCTAAATCATCTAAAATTATTAAAAAAAATTGACACATCACTGAGTAAAAGATAGATAACTTGTGTCAAAGACATAGGACATGTGAAAAAAATAATTAATTATTTATTAATAACACTAAAATAAAATTACAATTTAAAGAAACACATGGGCTTAAAGCGATCTCTTCCAGGCAACCTTAGGCCACCCATTGTGCCACCTAGTTTTAAGTAGTGTATGTTTTCTTTGTGATATAATTTATTTGGTGTGTACAATAAAGAATTTATTTATTCATTCATTTATTCATTCAACCTTTGGATGGACAAGAAGTGAAGAAAGATGAAAGGTATGTTACTCCGTAGAAAAAAGCCGGCCAAGTGCGAGTGGGACCCGCGCACGAAGGGTTCCGTACATTTTTGAATTGAATGAAAGGAAAATTGCGATTTATGGTTTATGACGTATTAAAAAAAAACTACTAGCTAGATCTCGTTCAAACCAATTTTCGTTGGAAGTTTGCATGGTAATGTACATCATATATTTGGAAGTGTCTCTCGGGCAAACTATTCAGTTTAGAAAAAAATGATATAAGAAACCTCAAGATCATTTTTAAAGACCTATCCATAGATACCCCACACGTATAGGTTTGATGAAAAAAAAAATTTTGAGTTTCAGTTTTAAGTATGGGGAACCCTAAAAATTTATTGTTTTTTTTTTCTATTTTTGTGTGAAAATCTTAATGCGGTTCACCGAATACATCTACTTCCCAAGTTTCAAAAGTATAGCTCTTATAGTTTCGGAAAAAAGTGGCTGTGACATACGGACGGACAGACGGACAGATGGACAGACGGACAGACGGACAGACGGACAGACGGACAGACGGACAGACGGACAGACGGACAGACGGACAGACGGACAGACGGACAGACGGACAGACGGACAGACGGACAGACGGACAGACGGACAGACGGACAGACGGACAGACGGACAGACGGACAGACGGACAGACGGACAGACGGACAGACGGACAGACGGACAGACGGACAGACGGACAGACGGACAGACGGACAGACGGACAGACGGACAGACGGACAGACGGACAGACAGACAGACATGACGAATCTATAAGGGTTCCGTTTTTTGCCATTTGGCTACGGAACCCTAAAAACTGAAAAACGTATACCTACCTACCTAATAATAATAGTGTGACATAGTACATACCTACAAAAAGTAATGGCATATTTTAAAAAATCACTTTTTAAACTTACACGATTTCTATCCATATTAATTTTAGAACTTTGGGTCTAGATCGCGTTATAGACAACTATGTTTTTACTTAGATACCTCGACGTTTCGGCAAACGTGTTACACCGGCCGTGGTCCCGAGAAGACTTAGTATAAAAATTGTTTGACAAAATGGTACAAAAAAGAAAAAGATTGACATAAGCAAGCACTTTTCCACTTGTCTGTACACTGATTAAAGAACATGGTTTCGGGGTACGTATACGGTCTACTGCCGTGGTGACATCCAGTACCGACCCAGCCGCCGCGCCGCGCCGCCCCGCGCCTCCGGTCCTCGATCACGCCAAAATGCATTATAATAATTTCAAAACTTGTTTCTAATATTTCGATAGGACACGAGCTCGGCTCAGTTAGAGAAGTTTTAAAAATTGAGTGGGCTCATGTGTTTTTAGCGTTATCTGTGATTTTAGTGTAGTTTTAATTAATGAATAGGAACATATTAGGTACTAACCCATACCTATAGGTTACTACACCTTGGGGTGGATATAGTTTGGTGAAATTTGCCCATGCGTGAGGGGTAAGTAGCTTATATTGTTAAGTTAGGTGTATAGTTGTACCTTTGTAGACGATGATCCACTTTAAAAAGTACATAGGTAGGTACGTATTCGTTAACTAAAAAAGTGTCAAAAATGCTTCAGCATTGCTAGAGACTATTGTTTAAAAAGTGTTTTTTTTAATTGTTGAATCATTTTCGAGAAAATTCAAACAATTCTGAGGCATTGTTGAGACGTTTTAGTTAAAGATTGCGTGCCCAGTTTGTAAAAATAGGCTTTATTTACACACCCGAGAATAAAACCGGCTGAAACCCGAAACTATAAGAGCTAGATTTATTTCTATATTGTAGCCGCAATAAATAAATCTCTCCAACAAATACCTAGTGGTTTGTAAACCAGCGGGTTTACCCTCGTTAGTTCCGATCCGGTGGGAATTGAATAGGTAAAGAATACACTCTCTAAATTTTAGCTCTCTACTATCAGCGTTTTAGGCTATGCATTCATCCATCAGTCAGTCGCAAGACAATCTAAAGACGTAGAAATCATAAAAAAAACTATAAAATCTTAAAAATGAAATAAAACTCATAGGACGTTTCTTTAAAAAATAAAGGAAATAAAGGTATTCATAAAATTTCACCCTGTACATGCACTATTATGTATTCTGTGACCCTGTACCTACCTATCTATTGGTTATAGGTATGGTTAGTAGTAGCATGGAAGAATAGCTGCTACTTTGGCCAACGAATAGGTAGGTATATGCTGTCTAAAGAGCCAATGCAGTCAGGAAGTATTTTGTGCACCATACCTAGAAATAGGTATTAAAGAATATAGAATATGGCTAATTAAAACCCTAGTTATAATTTAAAATTGTATATTTCGAATAGGACGGTTTGGAACGGTTTGGAATAGACCAAATATTTTTTAAAGACCAACCATTGGCTAAAGTATCAGGACTTAGATAAGATAAATAAAATAGAAATACTAATGCATATTAATTTAAAATGTTTAATTATTCAGATTTCAATCAATTTGAAAGTATAATCAGACCACCAAATATACATAATGGCATTACTTGTTTTTTTTGTGGCGTTAGGCTTTTCATACCTGCCAGATACAGATACCTCATATCACACGTTACGCCTACTGTTATAAGGCTGTATGCTCACAGGCGGCGCGGGCGTGTCACCGTAGCATCGCAAATTCTTTGTGACTATCGCCTATTCTGTTATGCCTGTTAAATGAAAGGAAGACGCCAGTATTATAATAAATTATATAGTACGTATTTTAATTTCAGACTATAATCTGACGTTTTGGTTCCTTATATTTGACATTTTTTTGGAACGATGTGTCAAATTGTAGTCTATAACTAAAAAAACGAAGTATGCATCGGTTATATCATCCAAAGAAGTAATGCATACCAGCCAGCTTTTTACCGAGTGCCCTGCCCACAAGTTTAATTAATGACCGTATATTCATTGTAACCCCCAGAAAACATAAACAATGAAGATCCTTCGGACAGACTATATGGAGAAGGAGGGCGGTAACACAGACAAGGAGCCTCCCCCTGCGCCCCCCGGACTGGCTCGTGGGGGACTCACCGTGATCTTCACCATCATGTGCATTGTAGATCTTTTTGGAGTGTTTCCCGTTATAGCGTTGCCTAAAAGTGTCATCAGTTGCGGTAAGTGATGGGTGTTGAATGATGAGTAATGATGACAGTTCTTCGTTTTGTGAAGGGAGATATTCGATAATAGGAGAAATAAACTTGTAGATCTCCCGTGGTCCTGCTAGTGAGACGCAATGGTAGATCAACGAGAAAACGGCCCGTAATTTAAAGTACGGGCCGTTTTCTCGTTGTAATTTTAAGTAAAATTGTATGCATTAAATCAGTTTAAATTCCTAGTCTAGTTTCCTAACTTTAGCCCACAATCAAGATATGACTCTGGGCCAAAGTTAGTCAGTCTCGTCAAAGACATCGACTCAGAGCAGTTGACCACAATTTCACCAAATGTGCAGTGAAATGAGTTCCGATCCGACCAAACATCGAATCGGAACACAGAGGAGCGAAATGATCTTAATAAACCTTCTGTGCAGGTGTCTATGGAATCCCGATGGTGATCGGGGTGATCGGCTTGCAGCTGTACACAGCAGTACTGCTCGGCAGAAGTTGGCTCCTCGCTCAAGAGATCACACCACTGATTAAGGAGAAAAACAGGTTTGTATCATAGGTACATACCTATATACCTACTTACTAGAGAACCTATAAGAAACTAGAGTCTTAAAAACTTCAACTTTTAAAACTCTGTGAATAAATATGTACCTACCTAAAAGCTGATTTTGTAATGTTCCAGGTACCCGTACGCTGCTGTAGCTGAATTGGCTTTCGGTCCAGCTGGCAGACGAGCTGTCACCTTCATACTGAACGCTACGGTCTTCGGCTCGGGGATACCGAACTTTATTTTAGGTGAGCTTTTAGCTTAAACGCTTCTAACCTTCGTATTTGAAGACAAGTCGAGTGCCTTAATGCCCTCGCGCTCCTAACCAAAGAGGCATTAAAATTGAGTTTAGGGGGTAATTGGCCCTTGGATGGATCTGTCTTCTTGTAAAAAGTTTTAAAATAGTTGTCTGGTGGACATATATAAAAATGGAGCATCAGAATTTACGTAAAGTCGAGTAATTATTTTGGGAGCTTTAAAGCGACTGCAAAGCAATACGGCCGACGGAAAGTGGATGGGAGTATTGGCGACTTATTTTTAAGTACATTACCTAAAATATACGTGAAAATCAGCTCGGAGAATAACCGTGAGGTAAGTAATTTTTTTGTGTATCTTGATGACCTGATATCTCAGAATTGGCCGTCGCAGCAGGCTAGCAAGTAGGCATGCGTTCTGAGTACATACTAACACTACTCAATCGACCACATTTCGTTCGTCAGAAAATACGTGATGTCTGCCACTTCTGGGATCTCGGTCTATATTATTTAAATGACGTTCAACAGGGTAGCTTCTGTACATGTACTATTTATGTATTCGGTGCCCAGAGTAATTACCGGTCATCGGTCGTGGTCCACCTGCATAGTAATTACTCGATTCGTCTATAAATATGGGCTTGAGCCTACACTAAAGCGCCAGGCGCAAGCAAGCCTTAGAGGACATGGGTTGTCCTAAATATTGCTTCAAATGCTAAGATAAGATTCATAGATTTTTCTTCGGCTTTGGCGATGATGTTTTATTTTTTACGCACGATAGATAAACGTTTGACCACTATGTATCTCACTCACCTGATAGTAGGCACAGTAGGTAAGTGATGCTATTAGTGGCTGCACCGGGCAACGTATCGGAAAACGGACGAGTCCGCTTGGCGACGACTTACACCTGTGGGGGGTGGTAACAAGCCGCGGCCAAAGCCCTTTTGGTTGCCTTTTACGACGGGCAAGGGTGAGAGAATACCGTACGTAGCCATATTCTTTTTCACCTCACAACCTCGGAAAGGATCGTTTTGCACGCTGTATTCTGCGTGCCAAATCGCATTTTGCGCCCTAGCGTGGAAAGAGATTTTAAAATTCGAATCTGTCTTCTCGATACTTTTAAATAGAGCAAGTCCTTTGAAAATGCGCTAACCGGAACCTCATTTCTTTTTTTTTGTTCATGGCATCGAACCACGAAGTATTGTTGCACATTGCCAATGTAGTATTTATTGTTTATTATTATTAGTATCAAGCAGGTTTTTTCATGAAATATTCAATTTAGAGATTGTTTGCTTATTTTTATTATTTACGGTACAATAAGCGGTATATAATGCCGAATTGAGTTTTCTACCGGAAAAATGCACCTAGCGTTTTCCTCGCTGTAGTGAGGTGAAAAATTGTGTGTTTCACTCGGCAGCAAAGTTTTTTGCATCTCGTACCTTTGAAACCTTTGCGACGCTCAGCCAGCATTCTATATTAGAACCATATTATATTAGAACGCTTGCGGTCGTGGTTCAATCCTAGAATGCTTCGCTAGCTCAGGTTTCAATACAAGTACTCGCTGCAAAAACCAACTTTGCAGCCTTGCATAACAAATAACTATTACACCCTTCCTTCCTTCCTATATAACATGAAATTAAAACCATTTTTCTGTTTTAATTTTATCTGCCGTGATATAAAGACTTCGAAACGACGACGGGCGTTGTGAAAAATGCTTGGATAATATAATATAAGCAACACGATTAAACCGTAATAAAAAGTGAGTTTATTTTCATTTTAGAATGTACTAGTTAAAAAGGGCGGCCTTGCTGCCTGTTTTTTTAACATAAAAAGAACCTATTTATTTACATAATAAAAACCTTTAAAACCATACTTAATTTATACCTAAATTCATATACGCCTATAATTAACCTAGATAGAAACGACAAAATTCTTTAGGCCCAACACATTAGCATATTAGACATTTTTATTAATTTTATAGATTGCCTTGAACTTAAAGATTTGAATACCTAAGTAGGTAGTAATAGTAAATGAAGTCGTTCAAATATTTTTTTTACTTGAGAAACATTATTATTAAATAAAATTTATAAACAAGTTATAAAATATCATGTTTGACCCCAGAAAAAAAGAATCCTATTTTGTGTTACTAGCTATCTGCATACCAAGATTTATCGCAATCGGTTCAATAGTTTTTGCGTCATTCACACACAGACATCTAAACTTTCGCATTTAAATTAAAATATTATAATAGGTATGATACATAATGAATGTTTGTGTGTAAGTAAAACTCCTTCACACAAAAACTACAGAATCGATTACGATGAAACGAGGCTACTTTTTGTCCCGACCCGACATTCCCGCGGGATCGGAACTTCCACGAGTGAAACCGCGGCGCCCTGCTAGTGAGATAAAATTCTACGTCCTATCACATCGTTTTGTACACCTTTTCTCTACATCTAAGTATAATTTAAATTAATTCATGTATTTGGCCTACTCGATCGATGTAGGTAATAACCACAGTTCACCTTATAGTTGGTACGGCTTGGCGATGATGTAATCACCATACTAAAACATGATTAGGTACCTATAAGATTAAATTGGTTTTCAATGTTGAAAATTAACGTAGGAATCAAATTTTTAATACTGAAATTTTGTGTTGGTACCTTAAGTTAACCTTATGTAAAACCTTATGTTGCTACCTAATTTTGTAAGAAATTAATCCCTTCAAAGGTTTAGCGAAACTCTACATAATTTTCAAACGTTGTTGTTTCTCCCGCGAGAAATTTGACAATGCTGGAGCGATGTTAAAACGATTTAGTTTTAGAATACGTGCCAGCTCGCCCAATACAATCAGAATATGAAAAAAAAACATAGAAGCATGGTCATGGCTTATGTAGGTTTTATGGCATAAACATATTTGCTCCAATGTCTTTATCCAGTGATACAGTCAACTACGTTTGTATGCAGAAAAAAGTAGGTAGAGGATCCTTACCCCTCTAGCAGTTAAATCCGGTTGTTATCTCTGATAGCGGTCGATAGTTAGGTCAAGTAAGATGACACTAGGTGAGACACGCACAAAAGAGAAAAGAAAAAGAGCGCCCTTAATTTTTAGTCACTAATTACCTCACTTATCCTGTCCACCAGCTGCCCAAAGTCTCCAGATATTCTGGTGGAAGATCACAGGAGGCGGTGTGGGGATCACCTACTGTGTCTGGATGCTGTTGTTGGCTCTGCTACTCTGTCCTGTCATGTGGCTGGGCTCGCCAAAAGACATGAAGTTAGTATGGTCATTTCTCGTTAATTTAACCAACCTGGCTTTTGATGGCTGGTCAATAAAATCTTTAAATTTGAAATTAAAGACATTTTTCGGTTTGAATCGCGTGGTTTTTATTACTTTTAGCATTGTTACAACGCTCAACGTTTCGAGACCTTTCCAGGTCTCTTCTTCAGGATATACTAAAGAGTATAGTCCTTCAGGATAGACTAAAGAGTATAGTCCTTAGTCTATCCTGAAGAAGAGACCTGGAAAGGTCTCGAAACGTTGAGCGTTGTAACAATGCTAAAAGTAATAAAAACTACGCGATTCAAACCGAAAAATGTCTTTAATTTCAATACAACATCGCGAAAACAGAAGAAGAATCTATCTTTAAATTTCTCAGAATATATTATGGGTAGAATTTTTATGCTATAACCAGCAAATAGCAATTCTTGAATAACATCACTATACGAAAAGAAGAAGAACGCCTTTAATTTTAAATCACTAATTGCCTCACTTATCCTACCCACCAACCCAAAGACGCCCAATATTCTGGTGGAAGATCACAGGAAGCGCTGTGGACCTACTGCGTCTGGATGCGGTTATTGTGTCCAGGTGTTTTATTAATTTGACTCTTATATAATTTCCAGGCCAGTGGCAATCAGCTCAGTGTTGATAGTGATTACAGTAGCCCTCTCCACCTGGATCTGTATCCTGCAGGACGACGTGACTCCACCATCTGCTGGCACCGTGTTGGACTACACGCCTAATGTTGAAGACTTCCTCATTGCGTATGGGATATTGGCTTTCCAGGTGAGGATATGAAGGTTGTATGCAACTCATACAGTTTCCAGGCCAGTAGCAATCAGCTCAGTGTTGATAGTGAGTACAGTAGCGCTCTCCACCTGGATATGTATCCTGCAGGACGACGTGACTCCACCATCTGCCGGCACCGTGTTGGACTACACACCTAATGTTGAAGACTTCCTCATTGCGTATGGGATATTGGCTTTCCAGGTGAGGATATGAAGGTTGTATGCAACTCATACAGTTTCCAGGCCAGTAGCAATCAGCTCAGTGTTGATAGTGAGTACAGTAGCCCTCTCCACCTGGATCTGTATCCTGCAGGACGACGTGACTCCACCATCTGCTGGCACCGTGTTGGACTACACGCCTAATGTTGAAGACTCCCTCATTGCGTATGGGATATTGGCTTTCCAGGTGAGGGTATGAAGGTTGTATGCAACTCATACAGTTTCCAGGCCAGTAGCAATCAGCTCAGTGTTGATAGTGAGTACAGTAGCGCTCTCCACCTGGATCTGTATCCTGCAGGACGACGTGACTCCACCATCTGCCGGCACCGTGTTGGACTACACGCCTAATATTGAAGACTTCCTCATTGCGTATGGGATATTGGCTTTCCAGGTTAGGACATGAAAGTTTTATGCAACTCATACAGTTTCCAGGCCAGTAGCAATCAGCTCAGTGTTGATAGTGAGTACAGTAGCGCTTTCCACCTGGATCTGTATCCTGCAGGACGACGTGACTCCACCATCTGCCGGCACCGTGTTGGACTACACGCCTAATGTTG
Source organism: Idaea biselata (assembly GCA_958496205.1). NCBI lineage: Eukaryota > Metazoa > Arthropoda > Insecta > Lepidoptera > Geometridae > Idaea > Idaea biselata. The sequence goes on along the minus strand of OY292395.1, from coordinate 29,776,137 downwards.
AAGACTTCCTCATTGCTTATGGGATATTGGCTTTCCAGGTGAGGATATGAAGGTTGTATGCAACTCATACAGTTTCCAGGCCAGTAGCAATCAGCTCAGGGAGGGATGGAATATTGGCCAGGTGAGGGTATCTACCTTATTGACCAAGTGAGCAAAGCGACTCTGCTTCAAGTCTGGCCAAGGATATACCAGAGACTTAATAGGTCCTTTTCTTTCATTGTTCCTCCTCAACAGGTCGTATTCTCAACCGATGTTCAGGAAACTTTGCATAATAGGTACTTTGAATTTAAGTTATATTTTTTATCATTCACCCTAAAAAGCTTATTTATTCACTAAAAACTGAACAAACTTACTAGAAATCATAAGTTTTTTGTTTTTTTTTGTTTTCGTCTGTTTTGTTTTTATCTAAGTAAGCAGGTAATATCATCTATCCCGTCTCAATAAAATTAATTCTCCACTTGACTATTGCAGTTAGGTACACGTAGGAACTGCAAAAACGACTAACTGCAAAACGGATCTTGTCTTACAAGCTTTTAACTTCATTGAAATACCTACTCTCTTGAAATATTACTATTTCACAAAGAACCGAATACGTTGTGTCTGGTTATGAAGAAGTTTGCATTACAAAATGACTGGCTCCGAAGCTAAAAGAAAAATTAAAATAATAAATCAAAATCTTTTTAATTTGGTGGCATATTTTTCTACTTCATTCAGCCATTGAGCTTTGCTTAAGTTTTACGAACTCTGACATTATGAAGAAGTTTGCATTACAAAAATGACTGGCCCCGAAACCTCCCCGAAGCTAAGGGCTAAGCTAAGATAGGGGATAAGAGGGTTTATTTCACCCTCTGCTGTTCGCGCTCATCTTTGCAGTTGAATATTGACATAAGATGAGTTTAAAGAGGCCAAACTTGTCATGACAAATTGAAATTTAACTCATTTTTCGGTTTTATAATCGCGTGGTGTTCATCATCATCATCAATCATTTATTGAGAATATAGGTATAAACATGGTCTTAAATAATAATATAATAAGTGACAGCTATATTCTGCCTTTTCGGCATTCAATAATTTTACATAAAAATAAAAAATAATGTCAAACTGGAGAGATTAAAATTCATAATAAATTAAGTATAAAAGCGCTGTCATTTAAATTACAATATCTAAGTCATAAAATATAAAATTAAATACATATTATGTCCAATTCATTAAGTAACAAAAAAAAAAAAAAAAAGAGAAAAAAAAAAAAAAAACCCTATTCGATTAGCTCTCTGACATCATAGAAATTCTTTTCCTTTAACCACTGTAACAATTGTTTTACAAATGGCCTTAGTGGCAATTGTTGTATATGTTGTGGTAATGCGTTGAATACTTTTATACACATAGCATAAGTTTGTTTGTGAAGCAAATGCAGTCGAACCTTGTAATCAAGGACCAGTCGATTTGAATTTCGCGTGTTCCGGGGAAAGTATTCTCCGGCCGTTTTAAAGTACTCGGGGTAGGTCTTCACAAATTTAGCTAGTTCAAATATGTACATACAGGGAAGAGGAAGAATTCCCAATTTTTTAAATATTGGACGGCATGACTCCCATGGTGGCAGTCCAAATATTGCACGTACGCATTTTTTTTGAGCTCGGAATGCTTTCAAGATATCAGTACAATTTCCCCAGATCAATAAACCATATCTGAGAACAGAGGCCACACATCCATGGTAAGCTATGAGAGTGGTGGCCAATGAAGAAGTTTTCCTTAATCGACTCAGAACATATGTGTATTGGTTGAGTCTACTACAAACGTAATTTACATGAAGTTTCCAGTGTAAATGTCTATCTAGTATTATGCCTAAAAATTTCGTTTGTTGAACTTCTTCTAGATTTTGACCATTATAATTAATGTTCATGCTTATCTTTCGACTACCATAAGTCTGAAATTGAATATAATTAGTCTTTATCAAATTTACCTTCAAATTACTGTCATTTAACCATGTCATTAGATTATTAATTGTATTATTTATATTTGCCTCTAAGTTGTCAATATTGTTAGACCTTACAACTATGGAAATGTCATCAGCAAAAAGAATACATTTATTATCAGTGATGTCAGGTAAGTCGTTTATGTAAAGAAGGAACAGCAATGGTCCCAAAATGCTGCCTTGTGGGACTCCGCAGCTATTTATTCTACTGTCTGAGTAACAATTGGTAATAACGGATTCCTGATTAATAGCTGTAATTTCCACCTGTTGTGAACGGTCTTGCAAATAGGAAATAAACCACGTTAAAGCTGGGCCTCGGATTCCATAATTTTCCAGTTTAGTCAAAAGTAGCCCATGAGAGACAAAATCAAAGGCGCGTGACATATCAAAGAAAACAACAGTAACCGGAGTTTTCGAATTGAAACAATCCAAAATGTCTCTAACAAGATTATAGGTGGCTAATGTTGTTGACTTATTATTCTGAAATCCAAATTGCTCTCTCTTCAAAATATTATGCTTGGTAGCGAATGCCATTAGCCTTTTATGCATTGCTTTCTCAAAAACCTTAGATAGTACTGGAATTAATGTGATCGGTCGATAATTATTGAGATCTGTCTTACTGCCTTTTTTATGTATCGGTTTTACTATAGATTTTTTTAAAGATTCCGGAAAGACCCCCTGTTCTAGTGAAATATTAATTAGGTAAGTTAATAATGGAGCCAATTCGTCAACACACGACTTAGCAATTATAGTCGATATCTCATCATAACCTTCTGCTTTAGTATTATTTAACGAAATAATTATTTTTTTAGTTTCTTGCACAGTGCATGGGGCCAAAAAGATGCTATGAACGTTACGGGTCGTATTTCGGTTTCTTAGAACATTGCTGTTAGTAGAGTTATTGATTTCGATAATACTGTTATTAAATAGATTCGCTATTTTCACAGGGTCTGTAACAGATACGTTTTCATGGGTTATCTCTGTCAGTAAATCGTGCCCCTTGGTTCCATTTCGCTCCTCATTCACAATATCCCAAGATGTTTTTGACTTATTTGTAGATCGAAACATTAGCTTTTCATTGCTTATCTTTTGAGAAGTAAGTATGCACCGTTTAAGAGTCTTAGCATATTTTTCATAAGTCTCTTTATTTTTTGTACATTTTTTCCTATAAAAATTATACCTCAGCGTTCTCTTCGTTCTACAACATGATTTTATACCTTTGGTTATCCATCGCGATTTTTTAAATTTATTAGATATCTTAATACGTCTGACTGGGAAGCAGAGCTTGTAAAAAAGAATAAATAGTTCGTACATGCTATTCATCGCTGAATTTACATCAATTTGGTTGTATACTTCACTGAAGGATAGGCTACGAATACATTCACGAAATTTATTAATATTTTCCGGCGAATAATCACGTTTTGTAATGTAGTATTCTAATGGTAATACTTGTTTGTCGTGAACTGGGACATCAAGCATTTGCGCAGTATTATGGTCGGAAACACATAAATGTAAGAGTCTACCATGAGCACCTCTAACGTTACTCAAGATTAGATCCAAGCATGATTTTTTCCTAGTCGGCTCTGTAATATGTAACGTTAAATTATATCTTTTAATAATGCTGTCAAATTTTTTAGCGTTACTATCAGATTTCAAAATATTTATATTGAAATCTCCAGCTAATACTAACTTCCGTTTGGATAATTTAACCACTTCATGTAGCATATCATCTAGTTTCCATAGAAATGCATTAACTAATGTCGACTCAGGTATTCTGTACACGCAAACTATTAATAATTTATAAGTCGATATATCTATGCCACAACATTCAAAAGTATTAACAGAGGCCATTTGCTTTATGAAAATCAGTTCCTTATAAGCTATTCCCTTTTTTACAAATATACACGTTCCTCCGCGCTTCTTATCTCTACAATAACAAGTGGCTAGACTATAACCTGCTATGTATAGTACATTTTCACTGTCTTTGTCTACGTAAGTTTCAGAGCAGCAAATAATATCAGGTTGGATACCTTTGTCGTAGAGTTCACACAGTGTAATGTTAAAGGTGTCCTTTTTTGCTTTGAAACTCTCCATATTTTGGTGTAGAATTCTTAACTTAGGTCTAGTATCATCCAAACCTGTATTACTCACGAAAAAACTGTTTAGATCCCGGTTTTTCAATGTCATTCTGAGTGTTAGTCGGTCGTAAAGTAATATTATTATCTAATCTATTACATACCTTGATGCTTTTGGTCATCATCCTAAAGTAATACGGTATTGTCCCCTTTTTTAATGATCCCAGTTCGGGTTCACTACTAGATTGGTTCTTCTCAGTATTATGTACATATCTAAACAAAATCGGTTTTCGCGTGTTATAACTTAAGTATTTGCTGTCGTAATCGTACTGGTCGATGATTTTGTTAATTTTTAGGCACAAGTAATTTACAAAGGAAATTTTATTATTTTTCATATAGGAATAGTTGTCGATTTCTAGGTAATAGGCATTAGAAAATTGTTTACAAATGCATTGAATAGAATAGTTCAAAGTTTTTACATTTAAGTATTGATTTTTAGTTACGCCTAAGACTATAACACCTAAGACATAATACATGTCTTAGTGAGTTTTAGGTAAGCGCTAAGTTCAACCATAAACTTTGTAGGGTTCATATCTTGTTGACCAATGGATAGTATAATCCAGTCGCCTTTTCGAGGATCGATCCAGTTGGTGGTTTTAAGTATATCTTCAGAAAAAGCATAAGATTTAGTAAACGACTGTATTTCATAGTTCTCATACCTAGAATTTTCTCGGGATAAACTCAACTTGGTTCGAAGCCCTTTACATTGCTCTCCTCCTATAATGTAAATGCGTTTTTTTACCTCGGTTATATTACTCGGTTTGTCTTCAAATTTTCCCGTTTGAGTTGTTGCATCGGTGTAGTTAGAAGAATCCTGAAGGTTTAGCTGGATTTCCGGTACTCTATCTTCGTTAGGTGTACTTGCAGAGTCTTGCTCCGCGAAATATTCACATCTTCGTTCCTTATCGGCGGTGCTCGGCATACATGATTTCAACAATTTGTTTTGTCTTTTCTTCCTAGCAGAATTTGAAGAGATATTCAGGTTCTGTGATACAGGAGATGTACAAATTGTTTTAAGCGCAGTTATTTGTTGTTGTAAGTCAAGTATCTGGTGTTCAAGATCAACTTTTTCCAGTATAACTTTGTCTAATTCATTTCTCGTACTTTCCAATTGACATTTCATGTTCTGTAATTCTTCCTTCATATCTTCCACCACTCCTATATGTAGGCTAGAAAAGTCGTAACTTTTTGAGGCTTGTTCCGTATCAGTAGAGTCAAGAGTTAGATCTTGGTCCAAAGACTCAGTCGAGCGTGACTTAGCTCCCCTAAGGATTCTGGGAGTTTCCAATCTAGGTGATAGCGTGACAAGTCGTTTTGAGCCAGAAACTGTGGCCTGTGTTGGCATTGTTTCTTGTTTCAGTTTTTGCAGACACTTCCGACATTTCCATCTTTTTTTATCCTCTGGTCCTAGTAGTAGATACTTACTGGTGCTCATGCTTAGACATTCATGATGAAAGGATAAAGCACAGTGGCTACAGCATAGTAGGTCCCGTTTAAGGATCAATTTCTTGCAATGATCACATTTAGCACGTTTAGAACTCATCCTGGCTTATTTATGTATGTACAGGTTTAGATACAGGTTTCGCCCTCTGTAGTTGAGTAGCAAAACTAATAACCAATGTTGTTGCAGCGCCCTCTGTTTAGGCACAATATCATAATCATACAGGTTCTGCTCTCTAACGTCGAGTAGCGGAACTAATGTCCAATTATATGTCAGCGTTTAATTAATCGCTTGGTGTTTAATTAATACATTATTAGCATTGTTTTAACGCTCAACGTTTCGAGCTTTACAAGACCCTTCTTTAGGATTGACTGAGATAATATATGTCATTCTAATAAATTAAAAAAGTGAAACTACCGTCTTATCAAATACTAGCTACGTCCCTCGGTTCACCCGCGTAGGTCCCGATCCCGTGGAAATATCGGGATCAAAAGTATCCTATGTTACTCAGGGGTAATGTAGCTTTTTTTTTTTTTGAAATCGGCACAGTAGTTTTTAAATTTACCTATTCATTACAAACATACACACAAAAATACAAATCTTTTCTCTTTATAATATCAGTAGTATGTGTAGATGTAGATTAAAAAGTATCAAAACGTTCCGTTCCTGTGTAGGTATATAAAGACTTTAGATTGCAAAGACTAATACCTATTTTATTATTAACTATGCACAAATCACCTTTACAACGGTATGTTTTATTACTACGTGACTTCGGAAACGCGCACATACCTACTTAAGGAGAATTCCAAATAGGCAGCATTTCGATGGAAAAATCCTACTAAAAAAATAATGTAGTCCAGCTATCAGATTCACAATCTAGACAGGTAGTATAACTGCATTGTTAATTGGACAATTAAAAAGCTTAAATACGTTGTCGCCTTCCGCATTAGTTGGGTGGTAGATATAGGTCTGTCTGCACTAGAAGATGGGCCTACTAGTCGGGACAGCCGACTATTCGGCACCTTTGCCGACTAGTCGCCTCACCTGCATTTGTAAGTGGCTGATGAGCACCACCTGCAGAATTTGATCTTAAATCTTTTGAGAAAAATATTGGAAATTTGATATGCGAAATAGACTTGCATTAGACTGCATCTGAACCGAAGTCGAGTTCGACGATGTACCAAGTTTCATTGCAATCGGTTCAGAAGTTTTTGCGCTAAGTAATAATAATTATCATACCTATATACTTACTCTCGTTTACATACTTACTTTACACTTTTTACGTACATACTTTACACACAAACTTTCACATTTATAAGTAGAATTTATTTTAGATTGCCAATATTTGTTATTTCATTGATCGGCATTGACGTTTAGTCGGCCGAAAACCGACTAGTCTGCTAGTCGGTAAATGCCATAGCCGGCACATCTCTAGTCTGTACGTATAGGAACTGCTTACAGGACATTAGATCAAATCAAGTTTGGATCAGGTGCATCTATACTTAGGTATTATACGTATACCTAATTTACAAACTTAGATAACGTAAAAATAATAAGCCATACAAATTCAGTCGATAGATATCATCTTAGTATTAGTATACGTAGGTAACTGACTGAACCAGTATTTTTTACGATAAATCTAGACAGGAGCAAGAACGTCACGTGTGGTAGATACGCCTTCATATCATAATCTTAGTTTAGCCACAGAATACATAAATACGTTTAGCTAGCATAATACTGTTTACGTAACTATTTTGCTAACAAATATTAATTGAAAAAATGAAATTGTTTGATTAACTTAAAAATTACACGTCATTGTTCGCGTCATTCAGTCGCTAACAAATTGCCATTGCAATTAAAACTAGCAACTGTAACTGGTAAAATGTATACCTATCCGTAAATGCAAAAATCAACTATTTAAATTGTTTCAATCGAGATTTGTTAGCAACGGAGTAACGTAATCAGCTAGCAGGTTTAGTTTAGATTCACTGAGCTTTTTAGTCTCATACTTGGGCCTTTCATGACTTTAATTCCTACACTTTTCGTGTTTTAGAAAAAAAACACATTATTTGTTTCAAAATTCAATACGTACCTACCTACCTACTTGAGAATGGGAGGAACCTACTCACTCCCCTTCTCTAGTGAGGAGAAACCGCTCTAACCATTTGCGCCTAGTGAGCTCAAGCCACGGGATTGAATTTAATGTTATCACAACTAAACAAACGCCTCCAATTTTCTTATAATTCTCCCTAAATTAGAAAGAAATTTAAAAAAAAAAATCCAAGAGTCGTTGTTACTTTGTTTCCAGTTCGACATCCACCCGATGCTGTTAACAATCCAAGTGGACATGCGAGACAGTAGACAGATCAACAAGGCTGTTCTGGGAGGTTTCACAGTGACGGGCGTCATGTTTACTGTGACCGCACTGCTGGCTGCTAACCGGTACGGCATGGATCTGCATAGCAACATCCTTCAAGGTACGTCATACAACAGGTTGAGTTTTTAAACGTTCGGGTCGAGGTGGGTCGAGCACTCGATTTCTTCTAATATTCGTTTGACATCGAAAATCGTCTCCATTACTTACGATGGAAGGCGATATGCTGATAGAATCAATTTGAATAGAAAGCACAAATATTGGCGAAAAACTAATAGGTGCAATACTGTCGGCGGATCTAGGCCCGTCTGAAGTTAGGCTTTCCGAAAATTGTTGTCCCCATATTCCCGCGGGATTAGCACTTATGCGGGTGAAAATATTAATGTTGTAAAATATGTGTCATGTTGTACTATCTGTAAAGTTAGAGCTGATTTACATTGGCTCATGGCGGGAATATGGGGACAACAATATTCGGAAAGCCTAACTTCAGACGGGCCTAGATCCGCCGACAGTATTGTATATCTGTACAATTACAATGTACATACGACATATTATGTTATACGACATATTATGTTACTTTTAAAGCTTTTGAGATAACTTTTAGAGCGATAAAATACAATTGTTGTTTTTCCGCCAGAGTTACCAGATTAAAGTTAATGTTTTTACTGTCTGATTCCGCAACTAGCCCTATTAGGTACTGCGGGATTCGAGTTTCCTCACGATGTTTTTTTTATCGTAAGAGCGATGTTAAAAGCGCGCATAGATTTAAGTAAAGAGTCTTGACAGGACGAACGGACGAACAATAAAGTGATCTTATAAGGTTTCCATTTTACCTTTCGAGGTACGGAACCTTAAAAAGACATTGGTGCGCGGTCAACCGGGATCCGAAATCACGATCTTCGGAATCAAAGTCGGGGTATCTTCCACTAAACCAACACTGCGATTTCTAGAGATTTCTAGTTAGGGGGCGTCCATAAATTACGTGAGATGTTTAAGGGGGGGAGGGGGTCGAGTCAAATCTCATCTAATCTTACGTTGGTGAGAGGGAGGGTCTCGGCAAATGTCACGCATTTTTTTTTCTGATCGAAACAAAAAGAAATATTATACTATTTTGGTCCATTTAATCCAGATTGTACACACTGAAAAAAAAATTCTGCTACCGGAGCTGTATTTTACTGCTCCAGTAACTGAACACACTCTGAAGCAATTTTTTTTTCTTTTTACAATAACAATCCAACGCGTTTACGTAAGAAACCCACATTTTGAAAAATCTCACGTGAGATTGGAGGATGGGGGAGGGGGTTAAATAAAATCTCACGACATCTCACCAGAGGGGGAGGGAGGGACAGAAAATTTCAAAAAACACCTCACGTAATTTATGGACGCCCCCTTATCTTTTACTTATCCTGAGGTGAAATCCTTAATAATAATTGCGGACTATTTTCAGGTATTCCTCCATCGATCCCGTTGTATTTGGTGGCGTTGTTGGTCACTCTACAACTGTGCCTATCCAGTGCTGTTGGTAATTCAGTACTTTTCCAGCAGATTGAAGACTCTCTTAGGATACCCAGAAGTAAGTAAGCTTAGTACTGGTCATTCAAGACGATGAAATAATAAAAATAGCTTTCGTTTTGTCACGATTTTCCTCAACTCTATTCACTGTTGGCCAACTTGGGTCCATGTAAATTCATAATTTTCTTTAGGTGTCACTGTTATATGATCTTTTAAGTTTAGTTGGTTTTTGAACTTTCCTTTTTAACCGACTTCCAAAAAAAAGGAGGATCTCATTACATACAGCTGAGAAAGAGTAATTGGCTACTACTGCTCCTGTTCTGTAACGTTTTATTTTATCTTGTATTAAGAAAACTGTTCTATATTTCAGCTTTCTGCATTCAGCGCTGCCTGATCCGTTCTGGCATAGTTGCCGTAGCAGTATTTCTAGCGGAATCCGTACCAAGATTCGATCTCGTCATGGGTCTGGTCGGCTCCACTCTCACCGGGCCACTAATGTTCATATTTCCGCCTATATTCTTCCTAAAACTCTGCTACATAAAGTCAAAAATGTCGCAAAACGACCCGAAGCAGCTCGCCAAAAACAAACTTTTAAATAAAGAAAATGGAGTCCCACAAAATGGTGGATATCAAAATGGAGATCTGTTGAAGACGCCGTTAATATTTTCAGATTCGATACGAAAATATAGAACTTTTAGTAGTAATTATAAGAAAATTAATGATTATGATGGAAGTGATGAATATGGGGTGAAATGGTACGATGTTTCGTTAGCGTTGGTTGTCATGACTTTGGGAATAGGGGCCACAGTTGTAGCAACGTACTCAAGTTGGGCTAACTCTATAGAGTACTATACTTATTCTCCTCCATGTTTAGTAAACGCCACTGTGGCTGCAAGAAGCTTTTTGGAACAACTGACTTTCCAACCTTAAGAGAAGTAAGTATTTGCGATTTCTCCATACAATAAGGGTAAAAAAGCTCATTTCGACGGTCGGACCACTGCCTTACGCTAGGATAAGAAAGGGTGTTTTTTCAAGACAAGTTCGCTTGGCGATTGATTAATTTGGTGTGTGTTGGGTGGGTGGTCCATTTTAGTCATTTAGGTACCTACTAGTAAATGGATGATAGTCAATCGAATGTGATGTGGAAGTTGAAGAAAATGGATGGACGTTTTTTGTTATATGTCGATAGGTTTGAATACTCTTCAGAGATCTGATGAAGTTAACTAGGTAGAATTTAAATACTCTGTATTTTTTGTATTAGTTGCTCTAAGCGGATTTACTAGAAATATTTTAAAGGAAAAATTCCTTAAAAATTCACTTGCGGCGAGGATTGAAGTCGCGTCTTTGGATCTTTGCCCCAACTTTCTGTGCAAACTAGACTCGCTCGAAGGCGTAACTCGCGTAATCTAGTTGGCACAGATCTAAAGACGCGAGTTCAATCCTCGCCACGAGTGAATTTTTGCAGATGATTTTTTCCTCTCAAATATTTCTATACTACGTTTTTTAATTTCCGACTACGATCTGACGTTTTGTTTTTTTTTGTATTTGACATATTCTCGTATGGGAGATGTGTCAAATCGTAGTCTACAATTAAAAAACGGAGTATAGTTAGAATTTATTTCATACAGTTGGCAATAAAAATAAAAAGCAAATATTTAAGAACGCATACCACCAATATGTTCATCCCCTGTATAATGTTAAAAAAATGTCAACTATTTTAATATAGGTAAGCAATTTTAGAACTATTCGGTGAATATTTCTAAAATCGAAAAATGTAGGTAACAATATAGAAAAAAAATTGTAAGTTGAGACCTACAAATGTACATTAAATGTAGTTTTACTATGTTAGTTATGTTGAAAAAATATATACAAGTTATCGCAAACAATGTCTTTTATTAAAACATAATTATTATAATAACAACAACAATATGTATTAAATAATATTACTCTATTCTAAAAACAAATAAAAGTGTTAAAAATGCTTACAGAAACAACCCTCTTGCGGCAGTCGGGTAATAAGGCTGCGTCTCACGCGGTCAGTAATATGACCTATTTCAACCCTAATTGAGTATTTCTGTTTTTTTTTTGGTGCGGTGCCCTCTTAACATAATATAGATAATTAAATGTAGGTATAGTTTATTAATCACAAAAAGTGAGTTATACTCACAATAATAATGATTACATACACATTGTTCAGTTTTTTATAAATAGTCTATTCAGTAACAAATGCAACAAAACAAATTAAGAAACCGGTGGAGGTATGACAGATTTAGCCTTTTTTTTTAACACACATGACAGATAGATAGATTATCGCTTTATTGTACCAAAAACACAAATTACAAGAAATAATACAAAGAAAAACTTAAAACTAAAGTGGTACAATGGGCGGCCTTATCGCCTATGTGCGATCTCTTCCAGGCAACCAGTGAATGGAAAAGACTTAACGAAGGTGAAGGGTGATGTGTTTTTAGAGAGAGATTTGATTAGGAAAATAAACGGATTTATAACTATAATAAATATAATAGACTAAATTAATATGTTATCGAGCAAAATTTGAAAAAAGTAAGACAGGTACCTAATATAAATTGACGAATTGTATTTCGTGTATTTGTAATACATAATATGATGTAACTCAATCATTATCATTAACTCTTCGTGATCAACTGTACAATAAAACTTTCCAACCTAAGGATGCTATTTTCAACCCGGCTATCTACCATGAAAATAAACTTTTCGAACAAGAGAAATGAATATTTCTTTCGAACAAGAGAAATGAATATTTCTTTTGCGTCATGAAAAAATCGAATCAAGGATTCGAACCTGTGCCCTTCACTTGCCGGGGGAGTGCGCTAACCACTGCGCCACACGGGAACCCACGTGACATGGTGAATTAACGATTTTGTTTCCTCCCTGTTTTGTTTACCGACTAAGGCTCGGTTTAAACGTCATCTACCAGAACAGTTTTACAACTATTGACTGGTTCGGGTGGTTAACTTTACAGTTAACGCCTCCGACATGAAAGATCGTCCTTGAAACAATTTAATATTTCTTTTATTTTTATTGCTCAAGGCATTTTCACTACAAATATGTTGAATCTTCGCCGCCGGTTTCTTAATTAAAAATATTAAATTAATATTTAACGCGTTCCATAAATTGGTTTTCTTTAAATCAGTCTTAAATCCCAATATTACGAACGATTATAAAATATTACTTTAAATTTTAAATTAAACAAATAGACGTAAACAGCGACTTCTTTATACTAAGAAAAGGTAAGACTAATAATAAAATAACTAATTTATTATTATAAGGCATATTTCTTTTTTAACAAGCATTTGTGCAATTTCTTTTCTTGTGTTTTCCACCAAATCGCATATAATAGGGTTAAGTTCAACACCGGAAAGAAAACCAAACAACATTTCTCGTCGGCCTTGTATGTATCCTACTAATATTATAAAGGTGAAAGATTACTTATAAGTATGTTTGTTATTCTTTCACGCAAAAACTACTGAACCGATTGCGATTAAACTTGGTATGCAGACAGCTGGAGATCTGGATTACCACATGGGCTAGTTTTAATCCCGATATTCCCGCGGGATCGGGACTTACGCGGGGCGCGCCTAGTTGTTAATACATTTTGCTTTTTTGAAAAAATGCTTTCAAAAACTTTAGTACCCTTTAGTACCTTTCGAACCCGCGACTATTGGTAATGCGAACCAACGCGTTTGTCCACTTCGCCACGGGTAGCCCTCCGCCAGGTCGACCTCGTGTTGTTGCGAGTTAGTTAGTGAGCTCGTAGCGACATCTACCGGCGAACTCGGCTTGTAACTTCCCATATTTTATGGAAATAAACGAGTACTAAAGTTTTTGAAAGATTTAAAAAAAAAGCAGTATTTCCTAAGTGTGGATTAACACAAAGAAATAATGTTTAAATATATTTTGTTTCTTACGTTTTCTTATCTTCATATTGAACAGCTCACTTCTCAACGATCCTCTCACTTCTCAGCTTGTTTCCGTACAGCCTCTTGATTTCCTTCTTGTCAAGTTTCCCCATCGCGTTCCGAGGCATCTCATCGACCAATATCAGCTTTCTGGGTAACTGGTAGGACGCCAGTTTTTTACCTGAACAAATATTAATAAATAAATATTGCACAACGTCACACAGCGCAATCTAGCCGCAAACTAAGCACTAGGTGCGTACTATGGGTACTAGACAACGGATATGCATACTGCATATAATACTTTTTTTGTAGATAATACATATGATACATAGAAAACAACCAGATCAGAAACATAAATTTATTTTTAAGCATATTTACTTGCACTCGGCGGGAATCGAACCCGCAACCTTCATTGCAGATGGGTTTTCCCCCGACGCGCTATAGAGGTCGTCAAATAATTAATATAAATTTCTTTTAATTTTTTGTATGTTGCTCAAGGCTATTTTATTTAGAAAATTCATTTTCAAGGAAAAATAGCATTCAATCAATTCATTCGCCGCAAGTGAAAATTTTTGAATGCTATTTTTCCTTGAAAATGAATTTTCTAAATAATTAAAAGTTCATTAAATGACCGGTGCAGCCACTAAGGACGACGGGTCGGATCTAGTTTTACTGCTGGGTTCTTTTTTATAGATGACTGTGCTACATTTTAGACCATATTATCAGGTGAGATGTTGAGGAGCTCATTGGCCTAGCTGTACCTGGCGATCTTGAATGGTCGTGCTGGTTAAGCAACACTTGGCGCGGTCATTACTTGGATGGGTAACCGATAACTTGTGTGGCAAAAATTTACTTTCTCGAGCTCCTGTGTGCTTCGGAAGGCACGTTAAGCAGTTGGTCCCGGGTTAGAGGCCTTAGGGCGACGACCTGAAAACTCTCTTGGTGAGCCACACTACTATACGAAAACGAAAGAAAGGTGACGTATTTTCTGTGGCTGCCTACACTTGGCTATCATAAAAATATTTTAAAGGAAAAATACATCAACAAAAACTAAACGCATGGCTGGGACTCGAACCAGAATCTCAGATTTCATGGTCAAGTGACTTAGCATTCGTCCACATAATATGTGACATGTGTGCTGTAGGTGTGGTCTGTTTTAGGTAAAGTGTAAATGTTATGGTGTATTTTCTAGGACTTTACCTGCATTTTCCTTGACATCCCTCAGAGTCAGCTTGCAGTCCTCCTTCAAAACGACGACAGCAGCCACAACCTCCCCCATGACCTCATGGTCTATGCCTATAACCGCCACATCAGCCACACTGGGGTGGTCCAACAGCGCTGACTCCACTTGCAAGGCGGATATCTTGTAGCCTCCAGTCTTGATGATGTCCACGGATGTCCTGCCGAGGATCTTGAAGCGGGTGTCGCTGTAGGCGGCGGTGTCGCCGGTTCGGAACCAGCCGTCGATGAAGTCTGAGTCTTCCAGTTTTGGGGCGCGGTTCCAGTATCTGTTTGGGGTATTAAAAGACGTAATAATGGTGAAGTACCAACGCCCCGCGGTTATAAGTCGCGTAAGTCCCGGCCCCGCGGAAAATTGGAATGAAAATAGCGCCTTTGTTAAATAAATAAAATGTTTTAGAACAGATTTCCAGCCAAATTTAATTCCAATCAATTCAGTAAGTGAACCGATTGCGATCTGGGTGTATCATAACTTCCATAAGTAAGATTGCGCTGTTTGCAACGTTCTGTTCCTATGTTTCACCCAAGCAAGTCCCGAATCCCGTTTAAGTTTCGTGGTCCACGTTACTCCTAAAGATGCAATTTCATTAAAATCGGTCCAGAGGTTTCGGAGATTACCCCAACATACATTCGTATTAGAGATGGGCCGACTAGTCGCCGACTAGTCGGGAAAGCCGACTAGTCGGCAGTTCAACAGACTAGTCGGCAAATTATGCCGACTAGTCGTCAACTAACAATTATGCAATAAAACCAATATTTAATTGAATTAATAGTTCAGTAAGAAGGTGGATAGTCAGAAAAACGTATACAAAACACGTCATACCCCACATACATCATCTTAACACTAGAGCGCACGCGTGGGTTACATATGTCACCCAGTGTGTTATATTGTCATCTAATTTCAAAAATTGGCGCGCTACGGCGCCACCGTTGCATGTATTCCTGTAGGTTGAACTCCCGCACCCGTCAGTAGTCATGTCGAATCGTGCGGCACACGGACGTCTCCGCAAAGCGTCGTTGAAGTCGGTGGGCTACACATGTACCCCGTGCGTGCGTTCGTGGAAGTTTTTAGGGTTCCGTACCTAAAGGTAAAAACGGGACCCTATTACTGAGACTTCGCTGTCTGTCTGTCCGTCTGTCCGTCTGTCTGTCACCAGGCTGTATCTCATGAACCGTAATAGCTAGAAGGTTGAAATTTTCACAGAAGATGTATTTCGGTTGCCGCTACAACAACAAATACTAAAAACAAAATAAAACAATTATTTAAAAGGGGCTCCCATACAACAAACGTGTTTCAAAAATAACAAGGAGTCAGGACAGGAACAGGGACAGGAGTTGGTCAGGACAAATCGAGTTGGTCATGGAATTCAAAATGGCTGCCCTATCTGTCAAATATACCAGTCTGCCTTCACTTACCAAAGAGTTTCTTTTATGTTTCAGATTTTCTTTGTGCCAAGGTTTTTATTTTTTTTGAGTGATTCGGTCGTTTGATGGGAGTAAGAATCGAAGATAAATATTTCATATTTTCCTATAAAATTTAAAAATTGGTTGTTGTAAACCATTTTAGGGTTCCGTATCCAATTGTGATAGTGGTACGGAACCCTTTATGCGCGAGTGTCGCACTTGCCCCGTTTTTTTTTTTGGTTGGTGTTCGAACACAAATTGAGTGAAAATTTGACACAAATTGAGTCAGAGTGAAAATTTATTTTGTAATGTAATTATTGATTCAATTACATTATAAAAAATATATAATTATAATAAGTATAACGTTCCTATTTGAAATGAAGACTGTTACTGTCATTGCGTCCAAATAACTTTGATTTTAAGTAATGTTTGTATTTTGTTGTTAAATTCTGTTTAGAAAACTATATTTTGTTGCTTTTTTATGCTCATTCTATAATAATAAAGTTGATTTATAATAAAACACTACGTTTTACTTTATATTTTTTTTATAACTATGAAAAATCATGAATAAGAAATGGGCTACGCATGTAACCCGCGCGTGCGCTCACGGACTATTTTAGGGCGCGTGCACTCTAGTGTTAACATCAAACATCTAAAATGTCATAACTATGCCTCAGCTCCATGAATATTTTTATTCCATCTTTTATTTTTATTTTAACATTTTTTGGAAGTTTCGTTACAGCTTTCGAAGTGCAAATTTATCCAAAAATACCAACAATCGGCGAGTAGACATGATTAACCCAAATATCTGGGAATTATAATGATCTGCATTGCCGACTATGACTAGTC
Source organism: Idaea biselata (assembly GCA_958496205.1). Taxonomy (NCBI): domain Eukaryota; kingdom Metazoa; phylum Arthropoda; class Insecta; order Lepidoptera; family Geometridae; genus Idaea; species Idaea biselata. The sequence continues at coordinate 29,759,274 of OY292395.1, read as the reverse complement.
GGCAATTTTGAAACCGACTAGTCGGCTAGTCTGCTAGTCGGCAGAACCCCTAGTCGGGCCATCTCTAATACGTATATATAAATCTATCTATATATATTATTTAAAAGAAAGTCGTATTGGTTACACTATAAATAACTCAAGACGGCTGAACCGATTTGGTTGAAAATTGGTGGGATGGTAGCTTAGAACCAGTAGGAGGATCTTTTTTGCCTCTAAAGCGGAACAAAGTTCGCCGGGTCAGCTTTTACCTTATAAAAACAGCGGGTCCCTTAAGCAGCAACTCCCCTTCATGCACTCCAGTTTCGCTAACTTCGTGTTCGGTGACGGAGGGCGGCTTCCAGTCAAAGCGGTCGTCTGACTCGCCATCTTTGGGCAGTAGCCCGAGCCGCTCTAAGGATATCTGCAAGGGAAAGGAATAGATTGATTATTATTCATCACTAGCTGAGCCCCGCGTAAGTCCCGATCTCACGGGAATATTGGTATAAAAAGTAGCCTATGTGGTTATTCCAGGTCTCTATTTCATGGTAATCGGTTCAGCGGTTTTACGTGATTGAGTAACAAATACGCACATATACAGGGTGAACTATTTAAACGGGCCTTCAGGGGGATATCCTAAACTATAAGAGATAGCGAAAAATGCTGAAAGGAGTTGCGTCCCCGATTTTGACAAATTGTAATATGGCATATTTAGATTTTTAAAAAATTCATTACCCTAGCCAGGAATCGAACCTTGTCTTTTTGTAAAAAAATAAACACCCTATATTATTATACCGATCGATAGTGTTGCTGATAAAGATCAAATCCTGGAAACAAACATATTGTGGTAAATCGAGAAAAATGTCAATTTTTAATAAAAATATGGTTAAATAGTCAAGTATTCTGTACAAGTCGTGGGTTACTCGTCCCTATTACAACGACCTACTCGATTTAAACGCCTGCACTAGCATTTTATCATCATTACAGATCATGTTCTGATTTCAAAATTTTCGCACACAGTTCAAAGCATGAGCTTTGATGTTCGATTTAAGCAGTGATGCACAACTGAAAGATTTGTTTTTTGGTGAAAATTAATATTTTTATTAAAAATGAGGCATTTGTCTTGATTTACCACACTATGTTTGTTTCCAGGATTTGATATCTATCAGCAACAGTATCGATCAGTACAATAATATAGGATGTTTGTTTTTCTGCAAAATGACAAGGTTCGATTCCTGGCTAGGGTAATTAATTTTTCAAAAATCTATTAATGCCATTTTAGTTTTTGTCAAAATCGGGGACGCAACTCCTTTTAGCATTTTTCTCTATCTCTTATAGTTTATGATATCCCACTGAAGGCCCGTTTAAATGGTTCACCCTGTATAGAGAAAGCCTGACAGGGATAGCGTTAGCGAATTTCAGATTTGTAAAAGAAGAATGTAAGATGCGACTGTGCGATTTTTTTTAGAGCGTATTCCCAATATTCCCAATAGATAATAGTCGTAAAAATCACCCTATTTATTTCCTATTCTGGGATTATACTTTTTTTCTTTTAGTTCGCTTTATCTTAATATTTCTCCAGCGTGGATCCTAACTAGGATAAAATCAACGCATTGCGTCACTTGAGCCAGCCAGAATAGGTTTTTATTTTGCCTAACGCTATTCCTACTTCTGATGGGCGCCGGGGAGAGGGAGCCTTACGTTACCCACTCCCACTTGTGATGTAGTACCCACCTGTCCGTGGGGTAAGTCTGAGTGTACGGTGACTAGCGGGCGCACGCGGCTGTCCTCGACGCGGGCGATGCAGGCGGTGACGCCGGGGAGAGGGAGCCCTACGTGTCCCACGCTGCGGGCCTCTACTGGCCTGTAAGGGTTGCTGAGCGCCATCCCCACTTCCGACATGCCGTACCGCTCGAGTAGTGGCACGCCGGATATCTATCGAAGAAATGTCATTTCATAAATGAATAATGCGTTAGTTAAAACACTTTTTCTAAAGAAAATGTGTACTAAACGACTTTAAGTGACAGACAGTAGTAAAGAATAGTAGATTGTATAACAAGGGAGCAAAATAGTATTTTTACGGCGAGGGCGTTACTTTGAATCACGAGCAAAGCGAGGAATTCTAGAATAGAATCCCGAGCGTAGCGAGGGATTCTAACGTAGAATTCTGAGCGCAGCGAGGGATTCAAAGTATACATCGCCCGAGGCAAAAATAATTTGCTCTCGAGTCATATACTCTACTTTTCATCCCCTTCTATGAGAAAATAAATAAGATATGGTGTTACGTAATTCGTGAATATACCTATTTACTTAAACAAAAATGTTGGGTATAAAATTTTAATATCACGTTTATTATACAGAAGCCCTCTATAAATATTTGTTGGTTGTTATAGCGGCTTCAGAAATACATCATCTGTGAAAATTTCATATAAATACTAAAAAACTAAGCAAAATAAATAAAACAAATGAAACTAACGAAACTAACGGAACTAACGAAACTAACGAAACTAACGAAACTAATGAACTAATTAAACTAATGAACTAATGAAACTCATAAAACTAATGAAACTAATGATCCTGATGAAACTAATGAAACTAATGAAAATCGTGAAACAAATGAAACAAATGAAACTAATGAATCTAATGAAACTAAAGAAACGAATGAAACTAATGAACTAATGAAACTCATGAAACTCATGAAACTCATGAAACTAATGAAACTAATGGAACTAACGAAACTAACGAAACGAACAAAACTAGCGAAACTAACGAAACTAACGAAACTAATGAACTAATGAAACTAATGAACAAATGAAACTCATGAAACTAATGAAACAAACGAAACAAACGAAACCAATGAAACTAATGAAACTCATGAAACTAATGAAACTAATGAACCTAATGAAACTAATGAAACTAATGAAATTAATGAAACTAATGAACCTGATGAAACTAATGAAACAAATGTAACTAATGAAACTAATGAAGCAAATGAAACTAATGCCACTAATGAAACTGAAACTAATGACACTAATGAAACTAATAAAATAAATAAATTCTGTGAACAACACACAGCGCCATCTAGCCCCGTGGTAAGCCAGTAATTCATATAATTTACGTTTGATTTCTATGAATGATACATATGTTCCAAATTCAAATTTACTTTGCTCCCGGCTGTTTTATTTTGCTCCCGGCTGTTTTACTTTGCTCCCGGCTGTTTATCTTAACAGAAAAGAGCTACTTTGGTCGCACTTATAGAGGACCAAAGCGACACTTTTCGAATAGATGGGATGAAAAGTAAATCAGCCGTATCATTGACTAGCATAGCAAAACCAGTTCTCTAATACCTACGCATATATGTTATAGCGTCCCTAGCTATGATCCAGTCATTTTAGTAAGTTCACATCGGAATTCGAGATACCCAGCTGTAAGTCTGTAAATACTTGTATATTGACACCCTAAAAGTTATCTCAAAACCTACTTATGGTAGGGTGTGCGCAACTATTAAATTTCAAGGTCACGAAAATCGGTGTTTGCGCTTTTTTTTGTAAACATCTCATTTCCTATGGGTTTTTTGCTATATGTATTTATTATCAATATTGTAGAATACAAAATTCTCTACATATTTTGTTATAAAAAAAAATAGGTATAAAGGGTATTAAGGCGAAAAGGGTTTGTTCTAGACGTCTAGGCGAACAACTTTTGTTCTACGACTTTTGGAAATCAGCCGAGTGCTCAGCGCTTGTCTCACTTACTGTGAGGGTCTTGTTGTACTGTACTGACCTGCTGCCAACTCCTGGCGAGGGAGTCGGGACAGGGCGCGGAGCCGACGGCCGCCAGTCTCAGCCGAGTGCTCAGCGCTTGTCTCACCTAATGTGAGGGTCTTGTTGTACTGTACTGACCTGCTGCCAACTCCTGGCGAGGGAGTCGGGACAGGGCGCGGAGCCGACGGCCGCCAGTCTCAGCCGAGTGCTCAGCGCTTGTCTCACCTACTGTGAGGGTCTTGTTGTACTGTACTGACCTGCTGCCAACTCCTGGCGAGGGAGTCGGGACAGGGCGCGGAGCCGACGGCCGCCAGTCTCAGCCGAGTGCTCAGCGCTTGTCTCACCTACTGTGAGGGTCTTGTTGTACTGTACTGACCTGCTGCCAACTCCTGGCGAGGGAGTCGTGACAGGGCGCGGAGCCGACGGCCGCCAGTCTCAGCCGAGTGCTCAGCGCTTGTCTCACGTACTCACGGGTCTTGGCCTCCGCGAACAGGCGCCCGTGTTCACTCACTAGTCTGAGGACAATTACTTTATCATTATCAGTAAATCACGCAAAAAACAACATCTTATAATAAAAACGATTCTCCCGTAACAACCTGTGCCTCTAACTTGCCGGGCGAGCATACCATCCGGGTTCCTATCACGGGAGAAATTATGATGATGCATTTCTCCTGTTAAAAACGTTTCTAGTAAAAATGAGCAATAAAACATAAGATACATTAAAAATATTTCTTCCCTAAATTAATAGATATTAACAGTAGATATTAACAACAGAAGGAACACAGCCCCTGCGGTAATGCTACCGCAAACTCAATGATTCGTTTGACATTTTAATCGTCATAGATCGACTACATCTTCGCACCCATAGCGATTGACAATTCATCTTCATCTAACAACGTAAAATATCAACTCTAGTACTCGTACATAATATCTCAATACTGACCTGTGATAATGTGCCGGTACCCCGTGAATAACGGACACTTTCCCCGGCTCCTTGTTCCCCAGTCCGACCAGCTGCGCCCACACCACGTGCGGACTGAACGCTGACAGCATATGCAGTCTGAAACCGAGCCATACATAGTCAGTCATATTCATTTCTTAACCGACTAGACTTTCGGCGGGAAAGCGGAGGCAACATGTCGTGCTCCAATTTTATTTTCGTTAAACTATGTTGTATACTCGGTTAAATTGTGTAATTTGGGTGGAATCTTATTCAATTTAGTTCCGTGAATGTGCACAAGTGTAGTGAAAACAAAATTGAGTGTTAAACATGAACTTTCCGTCGTTCGCGCCGAAGATCCTTGAAGGTTATAGTAAAGTTGCTGCCACCGCTTTACCATAGCCCCTGACTTGAAGTTAGAGGCCCGATCGGGCTAATTTCATGCAAAATACTTGATACTGGCAAGATGTACAAGATGTACGACGCCAAAACTATACTAAAGAAACTTGAAATATTCTGAAGAATTTCGAAGAAACTTGAAATATTTTAAAACTTGACCCTGGCTATTCCAAATTGGCCATATCGGTCTCGGACCGAAATAAATAAAAATAAAAAAAAACCGACTCAATAGTTTGGCCGTGCATTGTCCATCAGTCAGTCAGTAAGTCAATTGCATCTTACCATTGTTGATACTCTTGCAAAGTAACAGCTTCTTGGTCTCTGAGCTAGGCCGTGGACAGACGGACATGACGAACCTACTTAAAAAGGAAAAGGGAACCCTAAAAAAGGTTCATTACATACCTACAGCCAGCAGCTAAGGAAGCGTTCAAAGAGTTCAACTGTCCGTGTATGTGGTGCAGTGGCAAGGCATGGAGTACCACATCGTTGGCACTGTACTGCCACGCCGCGTGGAGAGCCGATATCTGTGTCTGTAGCATGCTGTGGCTCCACACCACGCCTTTTGGTTTACTTGTTGTACCTACAAAACATTAATAAATATTGCAGCGCCATCTGGCCTACACTCAGCACCTAGGCTTGTATTATGAAAATCAGATGATGCATAGTATCAGATGATGCACAAATACTCCCCTGAAGCGTGAGTAACAAAAAAAAACGGGGCAAGTGCGACACTCGCGCAAAAAGGGTTCCGTACCACTATCACAATTGGATACGGAACCCTAAAATGGTTTACAACAACCAATTTTTCAATTTTATAGGAAAATATGAAATATTTATCTTCGATTCTTACTCCCATCAAACGACCGAATCACTCAAAAAAAAAAAAAAAAACCTTGGCACAAAGAAAATCTGAAACATAAAAGAAACTCTTTGGTAAGTAAGGCAGACTGGTATATTTGACAGATAGGGCAGCCATTTTGAATTCCATGACCAACTCGATTTGTCCTGACCAATCAGAAGCGACCTCACATTGTAGTACTAAACTCCTTGTTATTTTTGAAACACGTTTGTTGTATGGGAGCCCCTCTTAAATAATTGTTTTATTTCGTTTTTAGTATTTGTTGTTGTAGCGGCAACCGAAATACATCTTCTGTGAAAATTTCAACCTTCTAGCTATTACGGTTCATGAGATACAGCCTGGTGACAGACGGACGGACGGACGGACGGACGGACGGACGGACAGACAGACAGACAGACAGACAGCGAAGTCTCAGTAATAGGGTCCCGTTTTTACCTTTAGGTACGGAACCCTAAAAAACGGGGCAAGTGCGACACTCGCGCATAAAGGGTTCCGTACCACTATCACAATTGGATATGGAACCCTAAAATGGTTTACAACAACCAATTTTTAAATTTTATAGGAAAATATGAAATATTTATCTTCGATTCTTCCTCCCATCAAACGACCGAATCACTGAAAAAAAAAAACCTTGGCACAAAGAAAATCTGAAACATAAAATAAACTCTTTGGTAAGTAAGGCAGACTAGTATATTTGACAGATAGGGCAGCCATTTTGAATTCCATGACCAACTCGATTTGTCCTCCTGTCCTTCTTCCTGTCCTGACTCGACTCCTTGTTATTTTTGAAACACGTTTGTTGTATGGGAGCCCCTTTTAAATAATTGTTTTATTTCGTTTTTAGTATTTGTTGTTGTAGCGGCAACCGAAATACATCTTCTGTGAAAATTTCAACCTTCTAGCTATTACGGTTCATGAGATACAGCCTGGTGACAGACGGACAGACGGACGGACGGACGGACGGACGGACGGACGGACGGACGGACGGACGGACGGACAGACAGACAGACAGCGAAGTCTCAGTAATAGGGTCCCGTTTTTACCTTTAGGTACGGAACCCTAAAAATAAAATCTTTCAGTTATTTTGTAAATACATACAGGAACACCCAGAACTAGCAACAGTTATAGGAAATATTAATACTTGTTATATCATGCTCAATACGACGCTGGTCATTTAGAAGTAATGTATCAAGCGCATCTTATCTAATGTCAATCATTTAATTCCAACTTACCACTAGTATAAATAATCATAGCCTCAGCATCTCCATACCAAGCGTTGGTCTTTCCATTGTCCAAGTCTTGCAAACCTCCCTCCGTCTTCGGCTTTAGCAGCGAACTGTCCAATTCATACAGTTGTGCTGTTATCTCCTTGTCTTTGCCCGTGACAAGAAGTGGTGTTGATAGTTCCAGGCTTAAAGGCCTTAAAACCTGGAAAATATAAATAAACTAGATGACCCGACGAACTTTGTTTCGCCTGTGGTAGTCATCTAACTTCTAAAAGAGCTATGGAGAGAGCTATGCTCGGGGTTTCTCTACGGGATCGAATCAGAAATGAGGAGATACGTAGAAGAACGAGGGTCACCGACATAGCCAAACGGATTAGCTCTTTGAAGTGGCAGTGGGCAGGACATATAGCACGGAGAGCAGATGATCGTTGGGGCCGAAAAGTTCTCGAATGGAGACCGCGGATCGGAAAGCGCAGCGTTGGACGTCCACCAACGAGATGGACGGACGACTTGGTTAAGGCCGCGGGTTCACGATGGATACAGGCCGCTTATGACCGAAGCATCTGGAGATCTATGAGGATGATGATGATGAGCCATCTTCTTCTTCTTCTTCTTTGCGCAAAAACTTTGCGCAGTGACTCTTCTGTACTTGCAAACTTGAAATTTGCCTTTTATTTTCATGTATTATATTATGTTAAGAAGGTACCTTCTCATAGTCCTGGTTACATACAATCAAGTCAGCCATACAATCTGTTATGTAGTATTTTAACATATCCGGGGGGTGAATCGGTGTGAGGGGTACGGCTGAAACAAAACACATTTTAAAAATACATTTAACTTCTTTTCATCCAACCAATGTTCCCGGTTGCGCCCCTCTCGGGTGCCCGGGGTCCGCTACAAACCCTATTTATTTGGGTTCGACACAGCAGTAATTCAATAATGACCACACATAACTTCATTTATTAATTTCAGACTACGATCTGAAGTTATGGTTCTTTGTATTTGACATTTTTCCTTAGGGAAGATGTGTCAAATCGTAGTCTACAATTAAAAAACGAAGTTTACTGCAAAAAGATTTGGAAGTAGTATTACGGACGTCCGTCTGCCTGATACCAACCCTCGTTGGGACCAAATAGTTTACGCGCTACTCCAAGTTCGCCTCAGATCCTTTAGTCGTCTTTTACGACACCCACAGGAAGAGATGGGGTAGCCGGTAGCCCTATTCTATAACAGGGCTCTACAGTTTTTAAAAAGCATTTTAATCTAAATTATGAAAATACTAGCTGCGCCCCGCGGTTTCACCCACGTTAGTTCCGATCACGCGGGAATATCGGGATAAAAAGTAGCCTAAGTATTCCAGGTCTCCAGCTATCTACATACCGAGTTTCATGGTAATCGATTCAGCGGTTTTTACGTGATTGAGTAACAAACATACATACTCACAAACTTTCAGCTTTTCAGCTTTCAGGTTTCTAAGGATAGGATAAACAAATATTATTTACTTAATTAAATTGATATTCCCACAAACGGTTGTTTATAAGAAGTAAGGGGGTTCCCTTATTTATAAACAATGACTAAGTTTATGTAACGTTTGTCTATGTCAACTTTGAAACTTCATATCACAGTTAAAGACAAACAATACATAGTTTATGCAGTTGTTTATAAGTAAGGGGTAGAATTCTTATGTTTGTGTAATTGGGTGTCAAATAACGGTCATTTCACGAGCAGTAGGCGTTTATATCAAAACAGATAATATCCGTGCATCCACAAAAATACTTGGTAAACTGATAAGTGATAACAATAAAGCATTTTTTGATAACCAGAGAGAGTACCATAATACCTAGACAGATACCACTTATCTATAATACAAAAGAGCTGTAATATTATATAACTAGCTGACCCGGCGCCACTTTGAATCGCTATCTAAAACAAACTTGACACTGGCCGCAATACAATGCTCACAAATATTTGATTATACCTAAACCCTGTTTAATTACAGACAGGCCATTAGACAGACAGATGGAGTATAGGACTTTGTTTTATAATATGTATGGATATCAAAAACCAGCCAGGTGGGAGTCAGACTCGCTCACAAAGGGTTCCATATAGGGTTGCCAGCTTGCCGGGATTTCCGGGAAAGTCCCGGGATTTCCGGGAGAATTTGACGTGTTGTCCCGTGTCCAGTAATTTCACTTTACTGTCCCGGAATTCATGAGCACTAGTTTTTTTCCACAAAGTTAGGTACGACACCACGGTGCGGCGCGATTCTAGCACCAAAGTCGCTAAACTGGCAACACTGTGTCGAACATTCACATTTCAGACTGTGAATGCACGAAGGTGTATGATTATAGTATTTTAATTTTTATCAAATACACCAGCCAGTCCATTTCTGTTTTTGCTAGGAAAGTTTTGAGATACTTAGTCCTGTTTTTTTTCTTCTATTTACATGTATTTTGGGGTGCTGAATCCGAATCTAAGGTTTGCGGACAAAATTTCGTGACGCAACATTTAAAAAATCGTATACATGTGTATGTTTTCCCTTTTTTCCGGATTGTTGCTTAAAACTCAAAAACTATTGGCTATTAGTAAATTGTCTGTTTACATAAAAAAAAAGGGAAAGTAGCAGATTTTTTTTTCAATGTGGCATCACAAAACATTTTCAGCAAACCTTAGATTCAGATTTTGGACCCCAAAATAGGTACAATATTGTATTTTGGGGTGATGAAAGTAGGTAATTGCAAAAAAAAAAATTTAGAGTCTAATTGCACTGAATTATAAGTACCTACCTACTTATAGACTTTATGTCTATAAAATAATTTGCATATTTTAATTCTAATATAAGTACATAACTAGTAATTTTGTAATGTTTTTGCTATTGCCCGTTCAACGGCAAACATTTGTAGTTGGATTTTGACTGTACAACTCCAACACAGTTTGTGAAACCAGAAACCAAAGGAAATTATAAGCCCGTATCTGGCAACCCTAGTTCCATACCATTATCGCAATTGGGTATAGAACTAAAATTAACATTGGGCCAAGCGAATCCAGTGTTTATTTAGGATCTGAGGGAGACTAGCAAACCTTAAGTTCTCCCCGCGCGGTGGCGGATAAACTGCCACCTAGGAGGGTTGAAGACAGGCAGGTGGTCGGCCATAAAAATATTGCCAAATCTATTTGCAGAAGGTTGATGGATAATTTACGTACTGCTCTACCCCAAATAAATAAAAAAAAAAAAAAACAAGTTTAGCGGACCCCCCGCTCCCGATAGGGATACAACCGAGAACAACGGTCTGTTGGTCTAGTGGTAGATACCGCGACTTTCATTCCGAAGGTCGTGGTTTCGAATCCAGGCCGACCGCGCACCAATGTCTTTTTCTTTAAGAAAAATTTAAGTGCGCTATTAACATCGCTCTTACGGTGAAGGAAAACATCGTGAGGAAACCGACATGTCCTAGGATGAACCACGGTCCGAAGGCATGGGATATTCGCCAATGCGGGGTAGGCTCCCGTGGCGTCTTAAGCCCTCTAAGAAATCACGTACAATGGCCCAATTGTGAGGCTAAGTGCGGAAAAGGCTCAGCGAAACTAACTAACCGAGAACAACACTCAGATAAGAAGGAAAGAGGTTAACATATAAAAAGTAATGTGTTTTATATTTCCCCCCCGAAGGGTTCCCGCCTTGTCGTGGCGGGGGGGCTTAGTAACCGTGGCTTGGTCACCCACGGTGAAGCGAAGAGGAACCTGAGGAGGGGCCGCTCATCAGGGCTTTAGGGCAAAGCCAACGATGAAGCGGCCAGTAGGCTGCGTGGTGTATGGGCGCCACGCAACTGAGGCGGGCTGCAATGCCGTATGGGAGCCATTGCAGCTGAGAGTTGGGAGGCCGCGGCGGGAGAGGAGTGTCGGTGTGCTGTTGCCGCTCTCCCTACCTGCCGCGGCCTTGGCGGGGTCGCCACCGTTTTGATGGTGGACGCGGTGGGGCTGGAAGAGGAGTGACGGTGTGTCGTTGCCGCTCACCCTATCCTCTGCAGCCGAAAAGTGGTTGGCGACGGGACCACAGACCTGACCCGTCGCAGGGGAACCAGGGGTGTCCAGACACGGGGTCGTCTGGCGCCCACGTGCTTTGGTTCCCGAGGTGGTCACGGCGTGCCATGTCCCCTGGTGCGCCGGTGATGGGGGCGTTCCCCCAGAGGAGGGTCCGGCGACGGACGGCCGTGGCGGGTTACACAGATGAATGCGAGAGCGTGCCCGTGTTTCCCGCCATTAGCGGTAGAGGAGGTGGACCGTGGAGTTTTAGTGGGTTGGAGTCCCACATAACTGCACTACCTCCTCGTGGTAGTGCAGTATGCGCGCGCATTTCTCCACGTAAAAAAAAAAAATAAAAAAAAAAAATGTGTTTTATATTTACCAATATTGCCAGACATCCAAATAGCCCATTGAACTATGACATGTGATGCGTCATTGTTGCACATGTATGGTATTGTTCTCCCGGTGTCTCCAACTGGAATCAGAACATTTTAACATAGAATCCTGCAGTGTTGTGGACAAGAGAACTTAACCAAAAACTGTTCCAGTTGATTTCTTTATTTGTTTTTTAATTATGAACTATGATTTAACACATCTTCTTGAAGAAAGAATGTCTAATACAATGAACGAAAATGTCAGGTTATAGTCTGATATTTAAAAATGTACCATAGAAGAGTAAGTATGCTTTTCTCTTACCCAACTGTGCAGATATTTCATTGCAAAGTACAGCAGCTGATTGAAACAGACCAGCATATGTGTAAGTTCCGAGGTCATCCTGCAATGCTACCCGTGTAGGGAAGAGTAGAGCACGGCGAAATACAGGCACTACACCTCCTGGAGGGACAGAGATAAAAAATCTTAATCTATACTAATATTATAAAGCGGAAGAGTTTGTTTTTTTGTTTGTTTGAACGTGCTAATCTCAGGAACCACTGGTCCGATTTGAAAAATTCTTTCGGGGTTGGATAGACCATTTATTGAGGAAGGCTATAGGCTACTTTTGATCCCGATATTCCCACGGGATCGGGACTTATGCGGGTGAAACCGTGGGGAGCTGCTAGTAATCTATAATTTTACAAAGAAGTTCTTTAATAATTATGGTTTGCTTGAATTAGCAGATATGGTAATGTAACAGCATGTGCGCAGCACTATGTAGTTTGTACATACGGTAGTTTTATTTATTATTTGAAGTATCTAACAAAGTTTCTAAAAAACGTTGATTTTAATGAAGTTCCCATCCATTTTTCAGTTGCTACTTATTTTCCTTATTGTCTTCGAGGGCAAAAACTGTTAAATGATCATGAGGCATTCAAGAGTCAAATAGTTACGTTAAATTACTAATGTAATAGATTTTTATTGATTCTTTTAATACGGGTAAATTGTATCTGGGAAATTCTAACCTATAAATTTATCCTGTAAAAAAGGGTCTATCATAACCTGCTTTCAAGTCTTGATTGAAGGTGCTCAGCAACTCTGTGTTCACCTCTTCTTTCACAGCGGTCCCAGTAACATTTCTATAGGCACAAACATTAAAAGGCCTTCGAACAAGCCGGCGTATTAATCTGATTGAACGACCGCTTAATTCCATTATGAACGTTTAATGTGCTGTTGTACTGGAAAGTAGACTGTTACCTATAAGTGAATAATTCAATAAATATTTTGAAGATAAATGATAACAAAAATAAACTTTTTCCTCGAATTTTTCACGAATTTTTCCTACTGAATTTGATTTGACAGATCAGTCACTTTTGACAATCAGCTGCTTAAAATAAACATCGCGATACGACAATGTCAAGCAATAACATACGGTCGGAATCCGAATGATGGATAAGTTAAATAAAATTCAAACGCACACTGCCATTTTTGCTTGCCGATATGTGCTATATTTTCAGTAATTTTGTTTAAAATTTTCAAAACGCCCATTTCTTGTAGATAAACTGCACAAAATGAAACGAAGAATCTTTCACGATGTAACAGTTCATAGATTGTATAGTTCCAGCTGTCAAAACATTTTCAATAAAGAAAAAAAAAGATGCTTTCCAAAACGTCAATGTCAGATTTGTTTGGCTTTGGTTGGGTTAACTTGGGTTTGGATTTCGTGGGATTTTTGATTCCTTATCTTTTATAATGAAATAAACACAAACTATTGAAATAAAAATGGTTGTGAACGCTCCAGACGCGCCCGTACAGGCAGAAGTGATATTTGTGATCGAAGCGACTGCAGTAAATGGAGCATACATAAATGAACTCAAAACAAACTACGTTGTGCCAACATTAGAGTAAGTTTTCCCATCATATGTAGCTTAGTCAAAGGTTTGGGCCCAGGGTTTGGTGTGAATATATCTGGTGATATTTCCTTGAGCCTACAATCAAAAGACTCTCTATTCTACGCATAAAATCAGAAATTGGGCACGTTCCTGAACTACCCTAAAATAAAAGAAATAACACGTGATTGAATTACCCAGACTACAAACTACAAATAGCAATTCTTTATCATTAACTAAGTCAATAAGGGGACGCCCTTTGTTTCACTTCGAAACATTGGGTTGGACATAGAAACTAAAACTAAAATGATAACATTAAAAAAACAAGTAGGTATGCTATCTACTAAGTAACTCTTGTAAAACAGCATTCCTGATATAGCTGCTACTATAAAGAAAATAAAGTACTAAATAAATAAGTATTGAGAGGGACACAGGTCTTTTCTGTAGAATAATCAGATCAATGCATTTAAGCACGGTTATGCTTGATTTTAAAACTACCCCGAGCGAGAGCTTAACTGTTAAAACCAGACTACCTCCAATGGGGTGCCACGCGCAAAGCTGTTTGCAGAGGCACTGGCATTTGATGATCTTTTTTTTTTTCGATGATGGTCCTCCACCAATGGAAACGCCGAGTTTTTTTTTATTCTTTCGGTCTCAGACCGATATGGCCAATTTGGCGCCGAGAGTTGTAAAAAACACATGTTTGACAGTTCTTAATTCAAACCTAAGATTAATCGACTCGCGCCCTCTGCCGGGATAAAAAGTTAGTGTTCCTCCTAATTGTTTTATCAACAACAATTGTTTTATTTTTATTATGGAATTCGACACCTATTAGAAATATAAGATTAAGTGTGAAAAGACCTTTTTATTGAACTATTAAAATTACAGTGCACATAGGTAAACAAATAAAGCTGCAATCTAATTTATTCTGGTGAAATTCTATTCAGCCCAATCGGAAAACAGCCCTACAAACTCATCCAAAGATTCTCCCTACAGATACTTCCACGGTGGCGCACTAGAAGAAGGTGGAGGCTGTGGCTCCGTCTATGCCATAGTGACTTACAAAACTGCAGACTGTTACCCTGGCTTCCCTGTCAATTCATACGGACCATATAACTCTCCTCAGCACATACTTGAAGCTATTGATAGAATACCGTAAGTGTTTACTGACTGTGTGTGAGATAGTACAAAGTAAGATGTTGTACACACTGCCATCTGAAAATACAATGACTTCATTTTTGATTTAAGTCACCGTAACACAAGCTTAGTCGCTTACCACGGGGCTAGATGGCGCTGTGTGTTGTTCAAAAAAAAAAAAAAAAAAAAAAAATTATTTTACTTCATTTCTACTAAAATGTTAGTGGACATCAAGGGCCTCCTCTAAAAGGGGTTAGGCTGTTAGATGCCATGGGAGCTTATTCTGGATTGGCAAATGTATCAAGCCTTTGAACCTTGGTGACTCCTAGGTAGGACATGTTGGCTTCCTCACAATGTTTTCCTTCACCACAAAAGTGCACATTTTGTATTTTAAGAAAAAGTCATTGGTAAAATTTATACAATTATTATTCCATTAAGATTAAACTTTCCATTTGATGGGTGAATTTTTTACAATTATTAATACATTTAGAATAAACTTTTCCATTAGATAATTGTTCTAGTAATAGTTCAATTTAATGTCAAAAATATTTAAATGCTAATTAGTTAATTTGACATTATTAGATTTATAGTAAGATTCAGCATACATGCTTCAAAACTGTGCCAACTTTATCCGCACATATGCCACAAAACGTCGCCACAAAAGCCGTCAGCGCACACAAGTCACAAGACGCCAGATTGGTGTCGACAAAGCCAATAAAAGCGGCGTTTTGTGACTCCTATGCGCCAACAGCGTAAGGTCTATAGTCTAAACTATACACACCTATAACAATATTTTCTTCACAAAATCAATGTACAAAAGACTAGAGTGAAACAGCACTTATTAGTCAGCCAAATAAGAAAATGCTATTCTACCATGAAGTCTTGACAGGTACTTTCTCTTTCCTACAGATTCGTCGGAGGTGCCGCAGAAAGCAGAGCCTGTTTAGCAGAGGGTTTAGCAACCACTCTGGAATGTTTCAACGAGCTGGGGCAAAATGGGACACCAATGCATGTCTTACTGATGTGTACTTCACCTCCATATTCTCATTATGCTGGAGGGTTGGCACCGCCAGGTAGGTTTTAGTATACCTCAGTCACTGCACAAAGAGTTTCATACATTGACCTCTCGATAGGTCGGGGCTTACGCGAGTGAAATCGCGCGGCGCAGATAGTAATTCATAAAGCACTTATTGCGAACAAGCTGCGCCAGCGATTTCACCCGCGTAAGTCCCGATCCCTCGGGATTCACGCGATCAAAACTAGCATATGTCCTTCTTCAAGGTCTTCCTATTCTATCACAATTATTACTCTATTATTATTCTATATTCTCTATTATTATTCTATTACTCTGGTCACAAGATGTTACAAGTGTCAGCAATATGGTCACGCAGCCAAGTCATGTCGTGAGGTGGCCTACACTTGCGGCCACTGTGGCAATTTAGGTCACTCTACAAAGGAATGCCAGACTACAACAGAGGCGAGATGCGCTACCTGCTTGCGCTTCAAAAAGCCATGTGATCATAGCACAGGAGCTATTGACTGTCCCGCGAAAATAATTGCGGAGAGAAGATACATCAATTCTATCGATTATGGTGGCACTTCACGA
This sequence comes from Idaea biselata, assembly GCA_958496205.1. Classification (NCBI taxonomy): domain Eukaryota; kingdom Metazoa; phylum Arthropoda; class Insecta; order Lepidoptera; family Geometridae; genus Idaea; species Idaea biselata. Next base: position 29,743,080 of record OY292395.1, on the reverse strand, counting down.
TAATAATAAATATCATTCTCTTTTTAGGTATATTATACAATAGTATGAATCAACTGAGTGTTAATGTAGGTCAAAGTCAATATTGCTGAGACTACTTTGTTGAGTTTTAATAGTGCGAATGTATTAGGTTTAGGTATTTAGAATTTCAGGGTAATAGGTCATGTTATGATCGGTTATTGTAAACTTAATAGTAATTGATGGTGAACTAGTTTTATTTACTCCAATGTACTACTTTTATTTAATTTATATATTTTATCCAATTATTACCTATACTTAGACATACCAATAGTATTTAGTAAGTTTCAATTTGTTTCTAATTATAAGTGATAATTTTAGTTTCTATAGTCTGCCATTCTCGCCTGAGATACAGGATTTTCCTAGTTCAGGCATTTGTGTAATTTAGATTTAAATCAAAGTTTGACTTAAGTTAATTTGTACACATTAATTTGGAAATAAATTTATTATTTATTATTTACAATACCAAAATTCATTAAATTTGGTTTAGCGGTTTAAGGTACGAGTTGGCAACGGTCGACATGAGGCGGCAGCGGACGACGTATCGCGGCCACTGGTTTCTATGTTTTTCTATGAAACTCCATACGTAGTCAGCGATACGAAGCTACCGACGCGCCGTCGAGCGAGCGTAGGGAATTTTTAATGGAAACACATAGAAACCAGTAGTGTCGCCGCGCATGTCACCCGTTGGCAACTCGTACCTTTAGGCGTGATATGTAACAGACAGATTTATAACAAAGATTGATTAGCAAGTTAGGGATAGATTTTATCAATACAGATTTTGTAAGAGAACGAAAGACAGTATGGTTATTAGGACAAGCACACAGCAACAACTTAATTAATAAGTAAAACAATTTCACAATACATTCTAACAAAAAATGAATTTCCAGAAAGCCATGTGCGTACCCTAAATGGCTGGCCTCTGCAAAAAGCTGTGGCCAGTAAACATAGTTGAGCCACAGCGCTGGTCTTCCATCCAGGCCCACCTATAGAGAGATAGTCGTAAATAATGTGAGGGTTTAATCTATTATGAATGTGGGTAGGCTTCTTCTATTCAATAAATCAGTCAGCCATCAACTCAGGTCTTTCATTGATACCACGCGTGATTTTATTGTAAAGTGTCGCGAATGTGTACGCTTACAATGCCGATGGGTAAATTAGAACCATTTAAATTTAAATATTAATCTTGTTTGTAGGAGCCCCGGCCACAGTGGAGCAGGCAGTCCGTCAACTGCATGAAGCGGGGGTACAAGTGTCGGTGGCGGCGGCGCGCCGTCTGCCGATCTTACTGACGCTGTTTGAGATAGGAGGCGGAGACCTACTAGCCGCTCAGCAGAGGAACTATGCTAAGGTAAGGCACCGTAGAAGTCATTTGCAGAGAACATTTCTATGTGATTTGATCAATGACTTATTATTCCTTCATAGCAAAATGGGTTCCATAGCCAAATGGCAATAAAACCGAACCCTTATAGATTTGTCATGTCTGTCTGTCCGTATGTCACAGCCACTTTTTTCCGAAACTATAAGAACTATACTGTTGAAACTTGGTAAGGAACTATACTGTTGAAACTTGTATTCTGTGAACCGCATTAAGATTTTCACACAAAAATAGAAAAAAAAAACGGGGCAAGTGCGACACTCGCGCATAAAGGGTTCCGTACCACTATCACAATTGGATACGGAACCCTAAAATGGTTTACAACAACCAATTTTTAATTTTTATAGGAAAATATGAAATATTTATCTTCGATTCTTACTCCCATCAAACGACCGAATCACTCAAAAAAAAAAACCTTGGCACAAAGAAAATCTGAAACATAAGAGAAACTCTTTGGTAAGTAAGGCAGACTGCTATATTTGACAGATAGGGCAGCCATTTTGAATTCCATGACCAACTCGATTTGTCCTCCTGTCCCTGTTCCTGTCCTGACTCCTTGTTATGTTTGAAACACGTTTGTTGTATGGGAGCCCCTATTAAATAATTGTTTTATTTTGTTTTTAGTATTTGTTGTTGTAGCGGCAACCGAAATACATCTTCTGTGAAAATTTCAACCTTCTAGCTATTACGGTTCATGAGATACAGCCTGGTGACAGACGGACAGACGGACGGACAGACAGCGAAGTCTCAGTAATAGGGTCCCGTTTTTACCTTTAGGTACGGAACCCTAAAAAACAATAAATTTTTGGGGTTCCCCATACTTAGATCTGAAACTCAGTTTTTTTTTCTCATAAATTCCAAGACGTTGTTCACACCGCACAGTCATCTAGCCCTAAGCTTAGCAACGAGGCTTGTGCTATAGGTACTGGAAAACGGATGTAACTACGTATTATAATACTTTTTTGGGTTCCATACCCAAAGGGTAAAAATGGGACCCTATTACTGAGACTTCGCAGTCTGTCCGTCTGTCCGTCCGTCTGTCACTAGGCTGTATCTCATTAATCATAATAGCTAGAAGGTTGAAATTTTCACAGAAGATGTATTTCGGTAACAAATATTTAAGAGGAGCTCCCATACAACAAACGTGTTTAAAAAACAACAAAGAAATTTCCTTACAATGTGAGGACGCTTCTGATTGGTCAGACAGAATCGAGTTGGTCGTGGGATTCAAAATGGCTGCCTTGTATGTCAAATATACCAGTTTGCCTTCAATAACCAAAGAGTTTTTTATAAGTTTCTTGTGCCAAAGTTTTTTTTTTTTTTTTTTTAGAGTTGCGGTCGTATGGTTGAAACGAAATATTTCACATTTTCCTATCAAATTTAAAAATTCATTTGTTGTAAACAATTTTAGGGTTCCATACCCAATTGTGATAGTGGTACGGAACCCTTCGTGCGCGAGTTTCGCACTTGGCCGGGTTTCTTGTAAATACATACATAGAAAACACCCAAAACCAGAAACAAATAGTTATGGTTAGCATAAATACTTAACTCGCAACCTTCTGCATCGCAACCGATGGCCCACCCGACGCGCCACAGAGCCC
>OY292395.1:29609737-29739886 GCA_958496205.1 Idaea biselata | reverse complement strand
CTTAAATTTTTCATAATTTATTTTGGTATTAAGTTTGTATGGAAATGGTAACAGTCGCCACGTTCTTAACGCCCACATTATTTTCCAAAATTATCAATGCGATTAGATTATCCTTGTCAGTCGCGCGCGGTTATCCTTCCGTGCCGGGCGCTTTTGCATCGATCGTAGTTAATATGACGACGAACGTAGTAAACTGGAATAATGACATCATAATAGATGAATTATTGTGTTATGTGCAAAACAACTTCTCTATAATTGACGAAGAGACGTTAGTGCGTTTGTGTAATACGTTTTATTCCAGCAAAGAAATTAAGGCCTCGAAAGCTTTGCTATTCCAATCGATTCGAACAGATAATATCGAAATGGTATGGCTCCGGCGTTATAAAGGAAATAAAGAGAGAGACTTGTCCGATATCATCAAATCATTTAAATCAACAGAACCTATTGCGTTTCCGCTTTTTGTGGCGCTTCAGTTGGCAAAGGTGCCCCCGATTTATCATGATCATAGAGATTGTACGAAGCTGATAGAAGAGTTACTATCGCTACGGAAAGAAATGGACGTAATTAAGGTGAGCTACTTAAATTACCAAGATGATGGGTATTCTAACAAAGACTACGTTCTCTTTTCCATCTTCTTTCTTCTTTTTTATCCATCATCCAGGTGTGTAAGTAATTACCCGAACTGTTTACTTTGGAACTGGCGAAGCTCGTCCGTCAGAGACGAGTTTGAAATGGATCACTATCAGTCTTCCTTTCTTCATGTAGTCTCTAATAGAGACTAGTCCAGTTTTATGAGCTATGTCACGAAGGATTAGCTGAAAATATGTAGTATCTTGTTACTACAAATGAAGAATGATTTATTGCCACCAGTTTCTGTGAGTCATGAGAATATGATGCGTGGGGCGTAGTTGTTAGGTAGTGGCCCTATGGGACTATCGTTTGGCTGTGAAACTTTGAGAACTAAATATTTTGAACATAGATTTAAAACAAATCGTCTTCACAGTAGGCAACTGTTGCAACGGTTGCCTACTGTGCTTTTTTAACGAGGGGAAATGCGACCTTATGCACCTGACCTGGGATGGTGAGCGGCCAGAGGTTTCTCCACACTCCATCCTCGGTGTCGTTCTCTTTGACGTATTCCAGGGGAAGGTAGGCACTGTTTGCACATACAACTACAATCTCCTGGGATTATTGGTCTTAATGACCCCTTCTCCTGTGGCTACTGTGCCAACAGGAAGTGTCACTTGGGCCAGCTCTCTTTAAGAGAACCGAACACTAGCGTTTGGGGAGGTGATCTGTCTATAACTGATCCTAGACGGTGCTCTCGGGAGTGTCCTGAAGGTACAGCAAACCCCGCCTGCAAGTCTGAATGTTGGGCGTCAAGTGGGGCCGCTATAACATGTATCAGGGACTCCCAGCCTACAGTTCCATGCGGGGTCCGCTGTTCCATAAGGTCACCCCCAAGAGCACCATCTGGGATCAGTTATAGACAGATCGTTCGGATCTCTATAAAGGCCTAGAGACCGTGAGGCTTTGAAATGGGCACGCTATAAGAATATAACATGTATCAGGGGCTCTGCTCAACTCCCAAGAGCACCATCCGGGATCAGATATAGACAGATCGTGTCTCCAAAGCTAATGTTCGGATCTCTATAAAGGCCTAGAGACCGTGAGGCTGTGAAGTGGGCACGCTATAACAATATAACATGTATCAGGGGCTCTGCTCAACTCCCAAGAGCACCATCCAGGATCAGATATAGACAGATCGTGTCTCCAAAGCTAATGTTCGGATCTCTATAAAGGCCTAGAGACCGTGAGGCTGTGAAGTGGGCACGCTATAACAATATAACATGTATCAGGGGCTCTGCTCAACTCCCAAGAGCACCATCCAGGATCAGATATAGACAGATCGTGTCTCCAAAGCTAGTGTTCGAATCTCTATAAAGGCCTAGAGACCGTGAGGCTGTGAAGTGGGCACGCTATAACAAAATAACATGTATCAGGGGCTCTGCTCAACTCCCAAGAGCACCATCCGGGATCAGATATAGACAGATCGTGTCTCCAAAGCTAGTGTTCGGATCTCTATAAAGGCCTAGAAGCCGAGAAGCTGTCAAGTGGTGACGCTATATCATATGCATAGTAATATCGACAAGCCGAGGTGACGTCACCGCTGCACTGGCAGCTGCTCACGTTTAAACAGCTGTTCCGATATGGGATCAGAGGTTTACAGTGCAACTAATGCAGTGGACGACCGTGACACTAATTCGGATTGACAAACGGCGAAGAAAACCCATGAACAATCGTTTTCTTGGCACAAAAGGCATCTCGAGAGCCATCTGAGTCAGCACCCGGCGAGGATCGAACCCGCAATTTTTTGCACTCCAGTCGGGCATTCGCACGACGCGAATGCCCGACTGATAAATATGATAAATAATGTCCGGGGCAGCTCCAATACCATCCTGACTGCATTCGAAAACAAACAGATTAAACATTATTTCTTAGTGTTAATCCACACTTAGTACTGCTTTTTGAAAAAATGCTTTCAAAAACTTTAGTAGCCGACGGGATTCGTTTGCTTTCAAAAACGAATCCCGCCGGGTACTAAAGTTTTTGACAAACAGATTGTTAGTACTTAAATTATTGCTGAATGATTCACGTGCTGACCTCACGCTAGTTGAATTTGTAATATTTAATCATTTGTATTGTATTATTCTTGTTATTTAATCAGATAGATAGATAAAATACAATTATTACTCTAAGTCTCTACGTGTTGGCTTCGGCCCCACGCACGCCTTTCAAAGGCCCGAGGCCCCATCGCCCCGTGAAACGGTGACGTTACAACAATTTCAAAGTGAATTTAAATCCAATTAATAATAAATTATCTATAAAACGTTTAATAAAACTGTTTTGTCACTAAATATAACTAATTGATTTTATATACTTCACATACAATCCGTACTGTACCGCGCCGGCCTTGTTACTATGGCCGATGGATTTACTTTTTGGGTCCTATTTCCTGTTTTAAAATTACCTTAAAGGCGTATTCTGTTTCACGGGTTCACCTATTATGTATGTATGTTAGTTTATAAGGTATGTATCTATGGGCCTTAGTAGCCTGAAATAAATGATTTATTATTATTATTATTTGTTGTTACCATTACGGATACTCGGGGCTATGGAGCACCCGGACCTTTGGAAGGCGTGCGTGGGGCCGAAGCCAACACGTAGAGGCCTGTTTTAGTAACATTTTAATTTAAATTTTGTGATGGACACCAAACCGGCGGTTATCCCTGTCTACACTATAAAATGCAACCAAGGACAACCCCCGGTTTGGATAGAACTATTGTGTAAACTACGGGTGAAAGACTACTTGGGCTATGGAAAGGGGTTGGTAGTGGATTGGATACTGGGGGGAACTATGGGGAATATGGCGCCTGCCGTAACAATGTTCAATAAACATGTAAAAATGGCAGACGGAGACTCGCCAACTCACAAACTGGGCCACCCTAATTAAGCCGAGCAAATTACAGCCAGGGGGCAACAGGGGCGTGAGTGGCTGAAGGATGGAGCAACCTCACCGGATTTTAAACCATCCTAGGTAATCCTGTGGAGCGGGCCAACTCATCACTGACGTGAGGTGTCCATCCTCCGAGCATTTCTGCTCTCGCGACTCCACTCCGACCAGCCGGTGAAGGCAAGCCAGAGGCGGGGGACCGCTTCCTCGTCAGTGTTCACTCCGACCAGCCAACTAAGGCAAGCCGGAGGTGAGGAACGGTGATTTCCCCCTGGAGCGCTCGGGAAGCCGCGGGGTCGCTACTCCCCGACACCTCGCCTCAAGGTGCCCTGCGGGCTTATTATTATTATTATTATGGTAATGGTTACCTATTACAAAAAAAAACATTCAAAACCTGTACGGTTTACCATACATCGAACGCTAAGTGTTGCAATTGCAGTATTGCAGTACTTAGGCGTCAGCGCGGCCTAGTTAAGTTTAGTTCGTAAAATACCATCAATTCATTGACTCGTGTTCTCATTTAATTAATAATAGTCTGTTTAAGTTAATTTATTAATATATTATTTTTACACTCATACAAACTCCTTTTATTCAGTCTCCACAAAGAGTGTACTAAAAACTCGTACATCTTTTTTTTTGGTCCTTCGACGCTACGTAGCGGGGACTGTATTATCGCGCGAAAGGTAGTGACGGAGACGTGTTTCGTGTACCTACGTATTAGCGTGGCAGTTTCTCGTTCGGCGACCTTTGGAACCTATAAGTTCCGAAGAAACTAATCTCGAGATCACTGAGGATCTCACTCCGAGTCACAAAGGACTCATCCCGTGCCACCAAGCTACCACGAGCCCCAAAGGACGCACTCCGGGTCACCAAGGACCCAATCCTGCACCGAGGCTCAAGTAGAAGCATCTGCAAGTAAGATTGTTCTTGTTTTACCTTATTCCTTACTGTCTGTGGTGAAAAATGGAGGACCTTCTTGCAAGACAGAGGCAAATTATCGACGCGCTTGAACAGGTTTACACCAATTTCAAAAAAGATGGACCTGCGAGAAAGACGGCAGAGAACATCAAGCGTCGGCTGGATAGCCTTACTCAATTATGGCAAGAATTCCAAGCTAATAATGTAATTTTGGGTGGTTCAGGGGAAAAGTTTGGCGAATATTTCACCAAAAATATTTACGAGCAGACCAGGGAGAGGTATGAGCGTATTAGAACCGTTATTAGTAATTATAAGGTTCAAACTTCTGATCAAGAAGGAGCTTCGGGTGCGGAGACCCCGCAGCGCCCCGATCAGGAAGGAAAGCTAACACCAAGCCATGTACAAGGTACGTCCAAAGGTAGTTTCAATTTCGCAAGTTTAGGTGAAAACAACTGCAAGGACTATGACACCGAACGCAGGCCCAGCCCGGCACCCGCGATGAGAGACGAGGTCCAGTTCGGGTTCAAATCTCGAGGACTACCAAGTAAGACAGAGGATTTGTTGCGGAAACAAGCCAGTCAATTCAGGGCACTCGAAAGAACGATCATCAATATGGATCTGGAGGAGCTCAAAGACACATGGGATTTTCAAGACGCACAGGAATCTCTGAGGTCACGGTGGGTAGCGATTGATTCTTTACACCTTGAGATTGATAGCGAACTCGAGGGTAAAAATGAAGAGTACGAGATAGCTTTCAGCCATTATGAAAAACAATACAACTTGGCGAAAAGAGCTATCAACAGGAAAAGAGGAGAAGTGTCTTTCAGGGAGAAGAGGACACCCCAAATGGAGATACCCTATTTTCACGGTAACTATAATAGCTGGCCATCATTTAAGGCGCTCTTCATAGGGACGATCCATAAAAATGCCTCCCTGTCAAAGGAAGAGAAGATGCAGTTCCTCAGGAGTAAGGTGAGGGGAGAAGCAGAGAAGCTTATTCATCACCTGGATATAAGGTCCGAGAACTACGATGCATGTTGGGATATTTTAACTAAAAGGTACGAAAATAAGAAACTTATATTCGACTCGCACCTTAGAAATTTTACTAGTATTCCAAGCGCTAATTTTCCGACGGTAGCACACCTCAAAAGAATGCATGATACTACAATGGAGACGGTAAACGGGATTAAAGGTCTAGGCGAAGACATTTCATCGTGGGGATCACTTTGGTATATCTGATGTGTCAAAAGCTCGACGCCGACACACACAACAAGTTTAACGCTACGTTGAAACAACCGAAAGAAATACCAGGTCTAGAAGAGTTTTTAGCGTTCTTGCAGAACGAGTTTAATAGTCTGGAATCTTCACGTAAGAAGCCCGAAGCTTCAACCAGTAAGTCCACGTCGTTTAGTTCGGGTAATAGGCCGAAACCTGTTACTAAGGAAGGCAAGCTTAATTATTTCAAATTTGCAAATAATCTAATTACATCGAGTAGAATGTCGCAATCGAAAAGTGACAACTCGGGCAGTAGGTCAACAAACAAGCCTTGCCTACTCTGCAAAAGTGATGAACATAAACTTAAATCCTGTCCGCACTTCGTAGAAATGATTCCACACACAAAATATGACACATTGCAAAAATTAAAAGCATGTGATCGATGCTTTGGATATTAAGTGGAAACGCAACGAGGTCAATGCAGTGCAATGTAGTCATGAACAACATCCAAGAAATACAGAGATTTTGGCAAATCGAGGACGTAAGCGTCGATGACGTCATGACTACACAAGATCAAAAAAACCCGGCCAAGTGCGAAACTCGCGCACGAAGGGTTCCGTACCACCATCACAATTGGGTACGAAACCCTAAAATAGTTAACAACAACCAATTTTTAAATTTGATATTAAGATGTGAAATATTTAGCTTCGATTCTTACTCCCACCACCATACGACCGCAATTAAAAAAAAATTGAAAAAAAAACTTGGCTCACAGAAAATCTGAAACTTATAAAAACTCTTTGGTATTTGAAGGCAGACTGGTATATTTGACAAACGGCAGCCATTTTGAATTCCATGAGCAACTCGATTTGATCCGACCAATCAGAAGCGACCTCACATTGTAAGAAAATTCCCTTGTAGTTTTTGAAACACGTTTGTTGTATGGGAGCCCTTCTTAAATATATGTTTTATTTTGTTTTTAGTATTTGTTGTTGTAGCGGCTACCGAAATACATCTTCTGTGAAAATTTCAACCGTCTAGCTATTATGATTAATTAGATACAGCCTGGTGACAGACGGACGCGGACAGACGGACAGACAGCGAAGTCTCAGTAATAGGGTCCCGTTTTTACCCTTTGGGTACGGAACCCTAAAAAGTAATGGATTATTACACAGAGACCACCGTGCGTCGCCCCGATGGGAAATATGAGGTGCGACTACCACTAAAAACAACGACGGAGGAAAGCATTGGAGAAACCAAAGGCAAGGCGATCGCTCAATTTAAACAACTAGAGAGGAAATTCCAGAGGCAAAAGCATATAGAAAATGAATATAAACAATTCATTCACGAATACCTATCGTTAGGTCACATGAAAAAGGCCGCCGGTAACATGACGACCGCGCCGGAGTTCTACCTACCACATCATTCGATCACGCGGCCGAGAGCCCATTTTCCTGCAGGCAGATTAGCGTCGCGAATAACTACGATGTCGTTGAGTTTTAGGTTGTTTTTGCTCTGTACTTCGCACCGATAATTGGGTGAGATATTCTGCGCGCCACCGTTTCCAGATATCTTCAAACAACCTTTGTGTTAGATGCCACCTTGTTCTAAGGTCCTTTTCCGTTTGATAAAGTGATAGATTTGGGCCATTTGTAAAGAAATGAGCGGGTGTAAGGCAGTCTAAGTTATCTATATCTTCGGTTAGTGGGCAGAGCGGTCTTTGGTTGAGGCACGACTCTAGCTGCGCGAGTAACTTACTATATTCTTCATAAGTTAGTCGTTGCTTTCCGATCACCCGTTTTAAGTGTAATTTGAGGCTTTTGACTGCTGCTTCCCAGATTCCACCCCCCGAAGGCCAGGAGGGTGTATTGAAGTGCCAGCGTATCCCCATATCGGTGAGCTCTTTAATAAATGGGTCATCGAAGGTTTTCCTTGTTTCTTCGTATTCCTGTTGAAGAATCTTGTTAGCTCCTATGAACGTAGTTCCTTGGTCACTATACATATCTGTCGGGACGCCTCGTCTTGCTGAGTCCGTTTGAGTGCCGCTAGGAATGACGAGGTCGTTAAATCGGAGACTAGCTCGAGGTGCACGGCCTTGGTTGTCATGCAGATGATTGAGAGATTTTGAGATGCAGAGATTTTATTTCAGGCAACGGAGGCCCATAAAAACAACAACAACAATATTTACTAAAACAACAAAATTACACCACAATGCTATAAAAATTGTAGTACAGTGGCCGGCAAATTAGTTGAAAACAAAAACGGCGTAAAGTCGATTTTTCATTGAAGTCACATGTTAAATGTACTGCGCGAACTTTCCCCTTCCACGTAAAAAATTCCAACTTATTTGCCGTGACCTGTATCTAATAGTACATAATATCAATGTATCCCTGTCACCTATTATATTAGCTTAATACCACTTTCCTAAACAAATGTTCCATATTTCGTAATTTAAATTTAAATGGTTGGTAATGCGTGGTGCAATGGTGAAGCACGCGCAGAGACGCGAGTTATTTTTTAGGCTTCACGCAAAAGGGCCACCGACCACAGTCACGGGTGCCACCGATAGCGACTAATATCCATAGATCCATTTCTAAATCCTCGTTGGTGGATTCTAGTGGAATGAAGCGACAAAACTTCTAATTTCATATCTATACTAATATTATAAAGAGGAAAGATTTGTATTTTTGTGTGTGTGTATGTGTCTGTATGTTTGTTGTGAATAAACTCAAAAACTACTAGACCGATTTCAAAAATTTATATTTATATTCAAAAATATTTCACCATTAGAAAGCTACATTCATCCTGAGTACCATAGGCTACTTTTGATCTCGATATTCCCACGGGATCGGGACTTACGCGGGTGAAGCCGCGGGACGCAGCTATATTTTATATAGACGCACCGCACACGTGTAGTCGGTGGTAGCCAATCGCTAAATCAGTGAAAAAGTATGGTAAGTTGCTGTCGCTGGCCATCAGTGGCTGTGGCCGATGGCCCGTTTGCGCCAAGCCTTAGAGATGTATTTTCCTGGAAAGTATTTGTAGCAAATGTTCGATCTCCCCATAGGCCGGGCACCAGCGAATGGCAGGCATGGTGGGTCCAACCGCGTCGGGCTCCGCCCCGGGCGCTCCGCCCCTGAACCGTAGCTACATATGGAGCGGCGTCATCGAGTGGATGGAGAAGGGCAAGTCGCCCGGAGACCAGCAGAAGACTACCAAGCATTTACCTTGTCAGGTAATCTAACAAAACTACCGGTCTAAACATTTTCTTTAAGTGCTTACCACACTTAAGATTTAATAACTGCTTTTTGCGGCTATTGCACTGGTTCGGATTACCAGTAGTCGCGGGTTCGAGTCCCGGCGCGTACTAAAATTTTTGAAAGCTTTTTTAAAAAAGTATCATTATTACTTTTATAGTTTATTGTAACTTTTACAGTTGACAGCGACCTGCTAGACACTTATTTATTGATATTTAATGAATAATGAAATATGTTTTAAATACGTTTTATTGTAAGTAATTAACACTTTTCAACAAACTAATACAACAAATTGTTTTCTATACCTTTTAAAATATAAATTTGTAATATATTATAACAACTTTTTTTGCCGTAATGTTTAAATGTTGTTATGTTTGTTGCGTAAATCGGACCGGAGTTCCCGAGTCGACATCGAGTTAAACGTGACGATACAACCGCGGTTGCCTCCCTGAACTTTCGCTTTGGTTTATGTGCAGGTATCAGCCAGCACGAAGGACATCGAGCCCGAGCTGAAGGTGGACACATGGCCCAACAAGCTGCTGATGCAGCTGATGCCGAAGCAGCTCATCAGCAGCATCGGCGGGCAGTACCTCAAGGACAGCAAGTCCGTGCTGTTCCATCTGCAGCCGAGCGAGGCGCTCGACGCGCTCACTAAAGTCATGGTCAATGGATTTGTAAGTATATACACTATACAACTATACACATATATCTTTTTATATATATATTTACCAACAGAGTTGTTATTTAAGAAATGAAAGAAAGAAAATACGTTTATTCAGACAGGGACACAACTTACACCAGGACCTACATAAACACATTAGTAATAGACACAACATAATTTACAATAGAAAATCAAACAAACATTTTTAAAGAAAAAAAAATGCAAAATTTTATGTCGAAATAGTTAACAAGGAAAAATGCATCTTCAAATTTCTCCCGTGACAGAATTCGAACCCGTGCCTCTCGTTTGCCAGAAAAGCGCGCTATCCCTTGCGCCACGTAAATAATTATATACCAGTTCGATGACAGACGCAGTGCCGACACAACGCGCGGACACACACAATTACAAAGAAAACTCAAAATACACTCTCATTGTATTCGTATGGTAGTTGAGAGTATATTTTGAGTTTTCTTTGTAACTGTGTTGTGTCTGCGTTGCGTCTGCACTGCGTCTGTCATCGGTCTGCACTGTCTCTGTCATCGAACTGGTATGTCATTATTTACGAGAATTGAGCCGCTGATTGAATCTGCTTGTCTGTTTGTCGGTTGCAGGCTGGCTGCGTGCATTTCTCACCGATGTCGTCGCCTCCACAGTGTGATATCAAGGTTCTAATTCTCCTCTACACGCCGGACAAGAAGGCCTATCTCGGCTTCATACCAAATAACCAGGCCACATTTGTTGATCGACTTAGAAAGGTATTTCATAATAATAATAAACCATTTTTTTTTCAGGTAGCCAAGGCCCATACATATCGTATAGACTAACAACATATGTACATCTATACTGTAAAGATTATAAAGAGGTAACGCCGGTATGAATTTTCCGAGTAATCTCTGAAACCACTGAACCGATTCCAAAAATTCTTTCACTAATAGATATCTACTTTATAAAGTAGTAACATAGTACTTTATCATAATTGAAATGTGATAATAATAGTAGTTTTGTGAAGTCATCGGTAATTAAGACAAGGAAATGGGTTGTGCATGTATTGTATACTCCTCGGTCCGTTTAAATTTGATAGTCATTAAATGTCATGTGATTATCTGTATGCAGGTAATTCAGCAACAGAAGATGTCCCAAATGATCAGCAAGCAGATACCCGTGAGTGCGGCCGGCGGGATGGCTCCCAACATGCCACAACCCACTATGGCAGGTAAGGACTGCCGGGGAAATATGTCCCAAATGATCAGCAAGCAGATACCCGTGAGTGCGGCCGGCGGGATGGCTCCCAACATGCCACAACCCACTATGGCAGGTAAGGACTGCCGGGGAAATATGTCCCAAATGATCAGCAAGCAGATACCCGTGAGTGCGGCCGGCGGGATGGCTCCCAACATGCCACAACCCACTATGGCAGGTAAGGACTGCCGGGGAAATATGTCCCAAATGATCAGCAAGCAGATACCCGTGAGTGCGGCCGGCGGGATGGCTCCCAACATGCCACAACCCACTATGGCAGGTAAGGACTGCCGGGGAAATATGTCCCAAATGATCAGCAAGCAGATACCCGTGAGTGCGGCCGGCGGGATGGCTCCCAACATGCCACAACCCACTATGGCAGGTAAGGACTGCCGGGGAAATATGTCCCAAATGATCAGCAAGCAGATACCCGTGAGTGCGGCCGGCGGGATGGCTCCCAACATGCCACAACCCACTATGGCAGGTAAGGACTGCCGGGGAAATATGTCCCAAATGATCAGCAAGCAGATACCCGTGAGTGCGGCCGGCGGGATGGCTCCCAACATGCCACAACCCACTATGGCAGGTAAGGACTGCCGGGGAAATATGTCCCAAATGATCAGCAAGCAGATACCCGTGAGTGCGGCCGGCGGGATGGCTCCCAACATGCCACAACCCACTATGGCAGGTAAGGACTGCCGGGGAAATATGTCCCAAATGATCAGCAAGCAGATACCCGTGAGTGCGGCCGGCGGGATGGCTCCCAACATGCCACAACCCACTATGGCAGGTAAGGACTGCCGGGGAAATATGTCCCAAATGATCAGCAAGCAGATACCCGTGAGTGCGGCCGGCGGGATGGCTCCCAACATGCCACAACCCACTATGGCAGGTAAGGACTGCCGGGGAAATATGTCCTGAAGATCGTGCGAAGTAGAGATTTTAAGGTCCCGACAGGGATGCAACCGGGAACATCGTGAGGATGATGACTACACTTTGTTTTTTAATTCCAGACTATGATCTGACGTTTTGGTTCGGGTCCGTAATTTTTATGCGAAAAACATATGCTCGATTAATGGATGATCGACTGAACGATTGTTCGAATGGATTTTATTGCGAAACTATCTTTTGTCGAAAAACGCTGCATCGATTGAACAATTTATCGAAAATTTATTGATCGAAAGACTGCTCTTTCGAAAGTTGATACGAATTTTGCCATTATGGACAAAATGTTCACTTCCTAAAATGTTTAACAGCTGTGTAGCATGGAAACTCAATTTATAAGTAAAAGTTAAACATTTTTGATTTTATACGTAACATAGTGTTTTTACTACAAATATTATTTAATAACGGGATATTTGTTATAAAAAAAAAAACACAAAAGATAGTTTCGCAATAAAATCCATTCGAACAATCGTTCAGTCGATCATCCATTAATCAAGCATATGTTTTTTGCATAAAAATTACGGACCCTTTTGGTTCTTTGTATTTAACTTTTTTTACCTTCAGGAAGAAGTGTCAAATCATAGTCATAGTACAATTAAAAAATAAATAAACATAAATAAATTCTGTGAACAACACACAGCGCCATCTAGCCCCGTGGTAAGCTACTAAGCTTGTGTTACGGTGACTAGACAACGTATATAATACTTATACTTATTTTTCTTTTGTAAATACATACATATTATACATAGAGGGACACACAGACCAGGCACAAATATTTATTTTTAAGCATAAATACTTGCACCCGGCGGGAATCGAACCCGCAACCTTCTGCATTGCAGTCCGGCCTTCCCCCGACGCGCCACAGAGGTCGTTAAATGTTGGTGATTTCTTTCCAGGTTCATCCGGCATGAGTCAACCCGGCATGTCCAGCAACATGGGCCAGGCGGGCATGGCGGGCGGCATGGGCCAAGTGGGCCAGGTGGGCCAGCTGCCCGGCACCGGCCAGGCCATGGTGCAGCCGCAGATGCAGCAACATCAGCAGGTACACTCTATACTACACTCGCTGCACACCGGCTTTTAAATTTATAGTAAGGTAGTTTAAAGGAAAAATACAGAATCTTTAAAATCGCGTGGTCGGCAAGTAAGAGGCACAGATTTGAATCCTGTCACGAAAGATTTTTGATGATGCATTTCTCCTTGTAAAATATTTCTAGTTGAATGCCTTTAGCAATATAAGAAATTTAAATTCGAAATTAAACGCATTTTTAGGGTTCCGAAGCCAATTTTTGTATGTGTGGGATCTAAAATAAGAGAATGTTAAACCTAAAAAAAATATATGATGTACATTACCACGCAAACTTCCACCGAAAATTGGTTTGAACGAGCTAGGGAGTGAATCGAATGGCGTCATCGGCAGATATTTTGTCTTGGACTATATCTCACTAATATCATAAATGCGAAAGTAACTTTGTCTCTCTGTTGCGTTTTTACGCCTAAGCCGCTGAACCGATTTTGTAAATTTTGGTATAGGTAGAAATAGATAGGGCCCTGGAGAAGGACATAGGCTATTTTTGATACTAATATTCCTAGTCGGGACTTACGCAGGTTAAACTCGCGGGTTACCTTATAATCATGTTACCCCATGAGTTTCTTGTGGTTTCTTCTCATCGGAGAGCGCGTTCCGAATCCACAGTAAAATCTCGACATTTCAAAACGTACGTATGTAATTTATACATCGTTCTAAATGAATAAATATATTTGAATTTGAATTTGTCACCAGAACATGATGATGGTGGGCGGTATGGCAGGCCAGGTGCCCGGCGGGAAGGGTCCCCGTCCGAACCAACTAGACGGACTCGAGGCGGCCCGCCAACAAAACCTCGAGAAGATCCAGCACCTACAACAGACGCTGGAGGCGGCGCACCAACAAGAGGCGCAGTTCAAGTCGCAGATGGACATCATGTCGCATTTACACGCTGCCCAGCAGCAGGAGCAGCACTTTAAGCAGTTAGACGTGAGTACACAGGGAGAGATATCTAGACCTTACCTAACCTAACTAGTCGGCCTTGAGGCGGCCCGCCAACAAAACCACGAGAAGATTTAGCACCTACAACAGACGCTGGAGGCGGCGCACCAACAAGAGGCGCAGTTTGGTCGACGTAAGTATACAGACCGAGATATCTAGATGACCCAGACTATACGGCCTCGAGGCGGCCCGCCAACAAAACCGCGATTTATACTAAAACCTTGCAATGTATTTGCATTTTTGTACCTGTAGCCCCGGCCTAAAAGAATATGGCTACAGTAACCTCTGCCCATCGTAAAAGGCGACTAAAAGAGGTTTGTTGGTGGCAGGCTTTGGTCGGAGCTTATTACCCGATGGCTTAAGGCTTAGCTCGCACTGCGATTAAACGCCTGCGTTTTCCCGTAGGTCTGAAACCGCAAAAAATGCAACACATAGCTCTCTATACAAGCCCACGCATTAGCGTTTTTTTCTGTGACTGATTTTGCGTGTTGATACGCGATTCTACGTTTTCAGCTATACGTAAACCGCTTGCGTCTAATCGCAGTGCGTTCTAATCATAATAATAATACCATTTATTTCAGGCTACCTAGACCTATAAATACATACCTTATAGAGTATAGACTAACAATACATATATTATAATAATTGAAATGTGTTAATAAATAGCTTAAGACTATGTTAGTGGCACTTCCATAACACTACACTATACAGTCTTAGTGCATCCCTATGGTATTTGTTCTAAGCCTCTTAGCGCCAAACGGACATCTACTAACATTTCTACTCATGAATCGTTACAGGAACAACGCAAGCATCAGTTACAGCAGCAGTTGCAGCAACAGTTGCGCGGCGCCGGCGGCGTGGCCGGCGTGGGCGGCGTGGCCGGACATCCGCCGCGGATGATACGCCCCTTGTTGCCGCCCAACAACCCCGGCCTCAAGCATTTGTTGCAACAGGTATGAAGTTATACGATTTTAAACTTACGTGGTTGTATTCACTACAAATATTATTAAATAACGTGGGATTTACCATGTTTAATATTTACCAATATGGTATATACCCCGTTAATTAATAATATTTGTAGATTTGAAGTTATCCGACTCATTTTCCGGTTTTAATTTAATAATAGATTAAATTAAAACCGGAAAATGAGTTTAAATTCATTCCAAAATCGCGAAATCAGAAGATAAATCTATTAATTTCATTTATAAATCAACCATCATGCTCATAATCATAATTCATTACCATTCTTGCATCATTCATAATAACATAACATTAGAACTGCCTCTGCATTCTTACACTGTAAATATACGTGTAGTCAGAATATACATTTCATTTTATTCTTCTCTCATGCTTATAAATTATGTTTGTAAAATGACATAAGTTTAAAAGGTAATTTGATTGGCGTTATGTTTAAACATAATTAAGTGCAGTCCTCGAGTCCACACGACACGTGACACGGTGAATCGTTGATTATGCATCTGTCCCTGTTTGTAAACAGCAAACGGGAGACAGGAAGATGTCGGTTTCAGATAATTTTCAATTATAATTCAACTAGAATTTATCAACAACATGCAAATTCTCGTGTTTTTTATTCGTTTTTTCGAGAGTCGATAGACTTAGAGACTCTTCGACGAGTACATCGATGTATCCTGTGACCGTTTCCGAAAACAAATTGGACAATTTCACTAGTAACCAAACTTTCCGTGTATCCCAGGCATAGAATAGGCTAACCCCATCTCTTACCGTGGGTGACATAAAAGGCGACTAGGGGATTTGGGGGAGACCAGCTAACCTTAAGTTATCCCCGCGCGGTGGCGGATAAACTTCTTGCTCCTTAGGAGGGCTGGTGTCAGGCAGGCGGCCGGTAGTAAAAATATTGCCAAATCTATTTGCAGAAGGTATGGTCAATGACGACTTACCTACTGCGCCGACGCCAATGAATAAAACTATTTGGGGATTATTATTATTATTACCACACTACCACTAGCATCAAGATGCAAAATCAAATTTCACCGTTTCACGTGGGTTCCCGTGTGGTGTAGTGGTAGCCCTAAACCTCCAATAAAACGACCCACACGAAACACATTAGATATACTTTTTTTTCCGTTAACATGGTAACAAACAAACGTCGGGTATAGTGACCGGCAGATAAGTTGAAACATTTCGTCGTGGAAGGGGAAAGTTCGCGCAGTACATTTTACATGCACCTTGTATGAAAAATCGACTTCTGCGCATCCGCCATTTTGTTTCAACTAAACTGCCACCCACTGTACTCAGGGTTAAAAATATTTTCGGCGTCTTCCATAACCTGCTAACATTTAACTAACATGACATAACTTAACATACATTTAAGAGCCCCCTTTGCGCCAGAGTTTTTTTAAACCTTGAATTTGAGTTGCCCTTGGTTAGCCCTCGTAGGTTCAGTTTTGCACCCATATTGCACCTATCTCTTGTCTCTTGTCTCTGAGACTCTTGTCTCAGAATCTTAGAACAAAAATGTAAACATAAAGCTGTCAATATGAAAGAAAAAAGTAAATAAAGAGCTGTCCCTTTCAAATAAATGTATAGCTTTGTTTTTTACATCTTTTATCTAAGATTCTGAGACAGTGTAGGTGCAAAAATTAACCTCTTTTTTGGATTTGACTAGCAGCTAACTTTTGCACCTAAAACACTTACATATACGGAAACCGAATCCATAACAAAAGACGATCAAATCAGAAACGAAAGACGGTCGTAACGGAAACAACAGATGATTGAAACAGAAACAAAAGACGATCGAAACAGAAACGAAAGATGATCGAAACAGAAACAAAATATGATCGAAACAGAAACAAAGGACGATGAAAACAGAAACAAAAGACGATCGTAACAGAAACGAAAGACGATCGTCACTTGTTTCGTAATGTTAATAAGATTGAATTAGTTAGGTGACCTTTGCTTAGCTAAAGTCGGGTCCACATTGTTTTAGCAGCAACAGGCGCCGCGGGGCGGACGCCCGCACATGTGAACGACGCTCAAGCGCAACAAGTAATGCTCGTATACTCTGTTTCCTTTTTACTATACAGAATGATTTTATTTGAAAAAAAAACAATGTATAGAAAAAACATAAATTGTAGTCCCTAGTTGCTCTATGCTGTCAACTATGAAATAAATCGTTTTTATTTTCAATAAACCAATTTTAAAGGCCAAATACAGAAACGCTTCTCAAAATTTGATTTGTATTTAAACAATTAAGCAGCTCTCAAACTCAAAAATGCCTCATTTCACATTTAAGCTGCTCAATTATTCAAGTACCCTTCAAATTTAATTGGCGTTTCTGTATTCGGCTGTAAGTTTTGTAATATTTTTTTTATGAAATACAATCATCCTGTAAACATGTACATGTCATTTGCATGCTTTGGCTTTGCTTATCATCACTTACTTTCATTTTACAACGCTTATTCATTATCATTCATCATCATCCATCACACTCAAAGTCATATACTTACATTTTGATTTATTAATGAGAATATGATGTATACAATTTTTTTTAAACAAAACATTTTGAAACACCTTGAAAACAGCTCTCACATTCGCGTCTCAATAATGTAGTAATTGTCATATTTGATGTGTATTTGACACATTTGTCTACCAAATGTGTCAAATGAAAATTACTATTCAATGGACATAATTGTGAGAGCAGTCTCGGTACCAGGACGGAACTGAGACAGGAATTTACAGTCGGTAATTACCATCGGTAAATTTAACGGACGGACGGACGTTAGTAGCCGTTTTGCATGAGTTTTCTGCGTGAATTGTGTTCCAGTTTTAAAAATTGAATTGGCGCGAATCGCCTATCTTCAAATAAGGGTGAATTTGCAACTATTCTATACCTATTTAATATCTTGAGTAATTAAAATTTTCCCAGCAACCGCAGTACCGTCCGAGTAGCACAGCCACCCGACCGCCGTCACAATCGCAACCGTTCGACGACGTAAACAATTACAACGACTTCCTCTAACGACGTCTCGATGCGTACTGAACTGACGGGAGATCGCGTTTAGTTCCATTGTGGTTCACTAGATGGCAGCACATAAATAGGACTTGTATTTAAAAAAAAAACATGTCATAGAATTAGTTAATGTCAAAAGTTGTACTCGACATTGTTTCAATGTACATTGTGTTAATGTAGACATTGCTAATTTTATTTGACTTATATCAATTTTGTTCAATGTATTTGATGTTGTAAGTGTTTCAATAACAATGTCAAAGTTTTCATAGTGACGTTGTTTCAATGTCGAATATTAGAAATGACATTGTCTCTATGTTATTTGTTTGTGTGTGCCACTAATAATATTAATTATTTCTTAATTTCAATGTCATAATTTACCCCCTTACTTATAATAAACGATGACTAAGTTTATGTAACGTTTGTCTTTGATGTCAACTTCAAAACTTCATGTCACAGTAAAAGACAAACGTTACATAAAGTTAGTCACCGTTTATAAGTAAGGAGGTTAATGTTTTTTTTTAATAAGTGTCAGATGAGCGATATACCACTATGCACTATCATTAAACTGCAAGTGACGATGTGGTTACTAAAACCTTAAAAAATATAAATACAGGTTGAACAATTTAAACGGGCCTTCAGGGGGATATCCTAATCTATAAGAGATAGCGAAAAATGCTGAAATGAGTTGCGTCTCTGATTTTGACATAAACTAAAATGACATACCTATATAGATTTTTGAAAAATTACCTTAGCCAGCAATCGAACCTTTTCTTTTTGTAAAAAAAACATTCTATATTAATCTATCAAGTGTTGCTGATAGAGCTAAAATCCTGGAATCAAACATAGTATGGAAAATCATGATAAATACCTAATTTTTAATAAAAAATATGAAATAGTAATTTCTGTACAAGTACTCGTGTGTTACCCGTACTTTTTACAACAACCTACTCGATTTGAACGACTGTACTAGCATTTATCTTCATTACAGATTAGGATATCCCCCTGAAGGCCCGTTTAAATGGTTTAACCTGTATATATATTTTTAAAGGTTTTAGTAACCAGGTTTTAGTTTTAGTATCTATTTTAAATTTAGACATTGGTCATAACAAAAATAAACTGACCAGGCATAATAATTAAGACTTAACGCCACCTATCCAAATGATTACCTACAAAGAAAGAAAATAGATCTTCCACTGCACAATGATCTCCAACGCAACATAACATATACATTTTAACGGACGTAGACTCGATTATAAGGCTGAGATACTTTTATAAGTGACAACATTGATATTAAAAGTAACGACATTGCTTTTAATACAAGGTTTTAAGAGCGCCGGCAGCGCTTTCTCTGTTTTAATACAATTTTCTCCTATTTCCTTTCTTAATAATGTTTCTACAGTAATCTATTACTTACCTACTCACGTTTCTTTCATAATTTGAATTATGTTTCCTTAAAAATAATTATTACAAAAGTAAAAAGAAATATGGTACAATGAAAATAAAAAAATAAAACAATCAAAACTGGCGATTTTGCTTTAGACAGGAGGAGGACAAAATTAGTTGTAAAAGAAACAATGTTTTTTTTAGTCTTAACATTGCTTTTAAAATACGAAAACTCTTAAAAATAACGGCATTGCTAGTAAAACAGTGGACTATTTATCATGCTATGGCTACATTCAGTCGCGAAGATTCGTGATGCGTTGTCAGGACTAAAACTTCGTGTTCGATATACGACGAAGTGCTTGAATCTAAAACATCTCGATAGAATGAATTCTTTTGCCACACGTGTCGCGAGAACGCGAATCTTAGCGTTGTCGCGATAATGTAGCCACAGGGTCAATGCCAAAAATGTACCATTTTATTTCGTGTATTCGTATAGTCTATGATTCTTTCTGTTATTCATTTAAATATGTTTTGAAATCAATAACTTGCTATTTTACAATAGGTAAAATTACAAGTACCTGATGTTATTTGTGTCTTTGTCTTCTCATTTTTAAAATGTATAATATGGATGGAGTATAAATAGTTTAATGTTAATACATAAGAATATTCCTAAATTTAATAGTAATATAATAAGGATAATTGTGATGAATTTCATTATTAATTAGTTTTAAGTTAACAAAGAATAAATGAATATGAATAAATAATTTTAAACCATTTTATAAATCAGTCCTTTTATTTGTAGGCTTTACTTATACCACAGAATTATGTATTCTGTGGTATAAGTAAAGTATAAGTAAATAGTACAAGTACTTGTACTACGTTTTTTAATAAAATTCTACACTACGATATGCCGTTTTGGTTCTTTGTATGTATTTAATATTGACAGTCTGATGTGTCAAATCGTAGTCATCATTTAAAAAACAAGGTCTAATAAGTATTGTTCAGTATTCACGTACAAACAAATAGTATTCACGTGAGCATACCACAGAATTCGAATTCTGGGGACCATACACATAAAACTTAAACTAACACGTTGCACAAATGGGCGGCCTTATCACTAAAAGCGATTTCTTCCAGGCAATCTTTGGATGGAGAAGGTTCTTACAGCCGTGGTTTCGTAAAAAGAAGATTAATTCCTCCATCGAAACTAGGTACCTACGTACAAGAAATAATATTCCTTTCATCTATACCAGTTACGAAACTACGGTTTTGTAGACGGCTGAAGGGGACAGATCGTGTCCCCAAACGTTAGTGTTTGGTTCTCTATAACCTAAAACCGGAAGATTAAAACTGCAATTATATTATATGTATTACGTTATAGCGTCCCCAACCATGACCACTTTGGGTATAAATGGATGGGTCCGCTGTACCGTCAGGCCACTCCCAGGAGCAACCGTCAGGGACCGATCGTGTCCCCAAACGCTAGTGTTTGGTTCTCTATAACCTAAAACCGGAAGACTAAAACTATGCAGTTATATTATATGTATTACGTTATAGCGTCCCCAACTATGACCACTTTGGGTATAAATGGATGGGTCCGCTGTACCGTCAGGCCACTCCCAGGAGCAACCGTCAGGGACCGATCGTGTCCCCAAACGCTAGTGTTTGGTTCTCTATAACCTAAAACCGGAAGACTAAAACTATGCAATTATATTATATGTATTACGTTATAGCGTCCCCAACTATGAAAACTTTGGGTATAAATGTATGGGTCCGCTGTACCGTCAGGCCACTCCCAGGAGCAACCGTCAGGGACCGATCGTGTCCCCAAACGCTAGTGTTTGGTTCTCTATAACCTAAAACCGGAAGACTAAAACTATGCAATTATATTATATGTATTACGTTATAGCGTACCCAACTATGACCACTTTGGGTATAAATGGATGGGTCCGCTGTACCGTCAGGCCACTCCCAGGAGCAACCGTCAGGGACCGATCGTGTCCCCAAACGCTAGTGTTTGGTTCTCTATAACCTAAAACCGGAAGACTAAAACTATGCAATTATATTATATGTATTACGTTATAGCGTCCCCAACTACGACCACTTTGGGTATAAATGGATTGGTCCGCTGTACCGTCAGGCCACTCCCAGGAGCAACCGTCAAGGACCGATCGTGTCCCCAAACGCTAGTGTTCGGTTTCCTGTAAGGAGAACTGCCACGTGCCCAAATTGCACACTAGACCCTCTCCTGTAACAATGGGGGTTCCTCAAGGATTCATATTACGAGCATTGTTTCTCCAGTTACTGACTAAAAAGGACATTGGTACTTTAACCGATTCTGGAAAAGGAGTATATTAAGATTATTTGTACAAAAAAGCATTTTACGGTCAAAGGGTTCCCAGAATTTAGATGGACTTTTGTCCATCTAAATCCTGTCCTGGGGTTGACAAAGGACATGGGTACTTTAACCGACTCGGGAAAAGGAGTAAGTAATAGGTGGTTTACAACTTTTTATATTCAACCCTGGGTTATGAATTTGATCCTTCTTTAGGAAGAAATGGAAAATAAAAAGCTTGACAGTGTATAAAGCAAAAACTTTTAATCAGTTAATAAAAAATAATAAAGTTAGTTTTAATATCACAGAATTTTAAATTAACATCCACTTAAATTGAGATTAGGTACCTACACATTAGTTAAAACTTAATGCGCTATGAGTATGAGATAGGTATGACACAACTTAATTCTTTGGTCTATTTAACTAAATAATATATATTTTTATACGAATTTTGCTAATAGATAAAACAAGCGTTATTGATCGGAGATCTATACTAATATTATTAATGCGGAAGTAAAGTCTGTCTGTCTGTTACGATTTAACACCTTAACCACTGAACCTATAGAGATAGATGTGATCTTGGAGAAGGAAGTTTTTTTTTAAGAGTAATAGTAGGGTAGGGTAGGGTAGTTGTAGGGTAGGGTAGTATTAGGGTAGGATAGGGTAAAAGTATGGTAGGGAAGTAGTAGGGTAGGGTAAAAGTAGGGTAGTAGTATTGAGTTCTAGGTGTTTTTTAATTTAAAGGGCATGATAATGTCTGTCGGGTCATCTAGTTTTCAATAATAAATAAATTAGTCATTTTTTTAGATATCTTTCCTAACTACTCCATAAATGTCATCAGCTACCATCCACAATCATATGATCAGTCAGCATCTCAGAAATCAAGTTCAGAAGTTGCGTGACAGTATTAAATCTATCTTCTTCATGTATACAATTATGTAATAATTTACTTAGATTACTAGGTATAGGATCTAACAGAGGTTGATCACCACCAGCGATAACATAACAAGCAGCCCATATATTATGATCACTTAAGTGGTGCCTACACATGTTTTCTATAGAGAAACTGAAATCGTTTCCCATGTATTGCCTGTTGTACCGTTGGTACCAGTCTGGTAGGTCTTTGTTTGGAGATATATGCTTGTCCAGTACTACTACATCTTCCAAGTCTACAAATGTGACAGTATCATCCTTTTCGTTAACCACAATATTGTCTAATGACCAATCTAGCAGGTAGAAACGGAATCTGAAACAAGTAATCATCAGTCATTCAGTCAGGACAAAGCCTTCTATAGATGTAGACTAGCTAGGACTAGATTTCGCTCGCGTAAGTCTGTGGGTATATTGGGATAAAAAGCATAGACTTGTTCAAGTTTCATCAGGATGTCTTTTTGCGAGAAGTAACCAACATACTTATCTACTTACTCACATACAAACTTTCACATTTATAATATTAGGTAGGGTTGTGAAGAAATTTCAGAAACCTACCTATCATTTTTGAAAGTGAAATCCAAAGCTGCAGTGAGTATTTTCTTTGCATAAATTAGTTTCTTGTGCCATTTGACATGGAGCATGGAAGATAATGGTTCTCCTTCATACGCAACCAGTTCCACTCTGCCACAGACTCCACCGTATGCCGGCACTGGCCAGCCTTTGGACTTTGGGATAGCCTGTAACATACAACATAGTTGTTGTACATTTTATAGTTATCTGATGATATACCATTGATATGCAATGTGTGCTGCTGCTGTTATCATAATATGGAAGGCTAAATACTGCACAAGCACAATGTGTAAATGGGTTTCATGCTAGATCTCATTAAACAAGCTAAAAGCAAAAAAGCATAAAGCATTAAAAAAAAGTAGATATACATGTAGATAGTCTGTTTGTTATGTACCAACTATATTACAAGCATAGTTCAGGGCTAAATATAGTTAAGTGCAACATTCAAATTACCTGTAAAATAATAGGTTCAGGATTAATCATAAGCATAGTCCAAATATACATCATATCGAATTTATAATTAGAGTATTTTCCCGTCAACAGTGGCTGGACGAAGTCTAACAAACTGAATGGGTAAGGACACACCACTAAACCTTTCCGTGGCTCTGTTAATGCCTGTGTTAAATCATATGCAACTAACTGTTTAACTTTATCATTGATAGTCCTTGTCATATTCATTATATTGGTAGTCTTACAGCCCGGTCTTAGGCCCCAATGGTTGCACAGGTTTTCATCTAGTTCCCTTAGCTCAGAGTCGTGAGCTAACTTCTTCAAGACCACACGTCTGTAGTTCTTGGTGGTATACCCATAGTACACGTTTTTAGCGTTGAAGTACTGAGACCACCCCTTGTTGCTTAGAGCAATCTGGTCGGAATATAGTTCTGGACAGACAGACACCCCGTAGCACGCCGGACATCGGTCTAAGTCAGTCAAATTTATCACTCTCTTTATCTTCTGGTCACCGAATAGAAGCATTGATAGGTAAAATGATCCTCCGAATATAAATAAACAAATAATTAAACGCCTTAGAAATTTCCGTCTGATCAGCATCATTTTGTATTTCTTATCGGTGAGTAAGGTGGTAAAAGTATTGTCTAGATTCATGTCACAGTTTTTTCAATGAATACAAAAGGATTTAGAGAAAATGATTCAAAAAGTACTTTATTTTAAACAAAATTCACCAAATTGATACAAAAAAAAAACCAAAACAAAACATTTTTTTTTTCGTCTACCATTTTTTTCCGATTACAACGATTACATACAATGGCTTCGCAAGATACAGCCAATGTCAAGTTGTTTGATAACATGAGGGACGACCATTCGTGGTAGGTCTAGGACTTGATGATATTTGGGCTATTGTTATTTATATTTAGTGGTTAAATAAAGTCTATTCTAAACAAAGATATTATAAAGGTATTTTGTTCCAAATGCCGATGCCACCCACCCACGCCGCGGCCGCGCCGCCGGCGCCGTAAGGTGAGCGTAGTAGAACTACGCTGTGATACGCGGCCACGCCCACAGCAATCGCGGCGTTGGACTTTCGGCGGGAAAGTGGAGACAACATGTCGTGCTCCAATTTTATTTTCGTTAAACTATGTTGTATACTCGGTTAAATTGTGTAATTTGGGTGGAATCTTATTCAATTTAGTTCCGTGAATGTGCACAAGTGTAGTGAAAACAAAATTGAGTGTTAAACATGAACTTTCCGTCGTTCGCGCCGAAGATCCTTGAAGGTTATAGTAAAGTTGCTGCCACCGCTTTACCATAGCCCCTGACTTGAAGTTAGAGGCCCGATCGGGCTAATTTCATGCAAAATACTTGATACTGGCAAGATGTACAAGATGTACGACGCCAAAACTATAATAAAGAAACTTGAAATATTCTAAAGAATTTCGAAGAAACTTGAAATATTCTAAAACTTGACCCTGGCTATTCCAAATTGGCCATGTCGGTCTCGGACCGAAATAAATAAAAAAAAAAAAAAAATCGCGGCGTCTGTCAAATCTTCGAAGACGTGTGTCGGCTAACCATCACTGTCAATATTTAGATTTCAAGGTCGAATTGGGTCGAAATGACAAATTGTCAAATTGCGATCTTTCCGTAGCACTTTGTAACTCTACGATATCGGAAAAAAGTAGGTAAATAAACAAGCGTTATTTGATCTTACTGTTGTGGAATGAAATAATTTTGTAACTTATATTCTTGTTCTTTTCACAAATACAAACTTTCAATGTGTGGCAAAGTTAAAAACTGGTTCTAAAGTCGCGTTTTTTTTTGTGTTGATAAAAATGAGTTTTCTTTCGAGGTATATGGACGAATACACAGCAAGTATTTATGAAATGATTGGTAAGTTATTGCTATATTCTTAAGTACCTTTAAGTTTTAAAGTAATTCACATTTTCATTTAAAATGAGTTACTTATGATCTAACCTACAAAAGTGGTTAACTGAGATTAATACAAAGACCAAAGATCCATTCGAGAGTACGATGACACGTAATAATAGTAGGCTATTGCGGAAATTACCCATAATATTTCTCATTGCTTGTTTCATGATTTTATCATTGATGTATGCTAGTCTGTGCTGCTAAGTATCTTTATACTTACCTAACTAATCTAAATTGTTTACAAACAGCAGTTATTTACGTACCTACCTACATTATTCACAAAGATAATTAGATAAAAATCAATGCAATAACGTAAGATTATTAGTAAATAAATTAGAATGATGTCTTTTGTGACTCATAACTTTAGAATACGAAGGAAAAAGTTATTTATATGTATTTGCATTGAGCTTTCAAAAAAGCCAGTCTATATTGCATCATATTATAAACAGGTTCTGACACTATTATTTCTCAAGGCAGGTAGTTTTCTTAATATTAAGGAAAAAAACAAAATGACACTGACATTGTCGTTTTGACTATACTTACTAAAACCGAGCCTGTGAGGCACACCAACTATTAGGTAGGTAAACTGTGCCCAAACTAATTAAAATACAAAATGTTAAAATAACAAGATTTTGAAAACAATGCCATGTTGGAATAACAAGCATTTCAAAGTAATGCTAAAAACATAATGAATTCCTAAATTACAAAGATTTAAATACTAAGGCATAAAGCGAGGGGCACAGGTTCAAATTCTCTCATAGGAGAATATTTGATGATGCCTTTCGCCTTGTAAAATATTTCTTAGATTTAAATGGTTTTAGCTGTTCTACTGTTCTAGTTCCTCGGCAGCAAGTGTTTTGTGGCAGGTTGTTTGATTAGGATCTTGCAATTGAATTTACTTTCGATGTACTAATGAACTTACTTTCATCTTTGCAGTGCTCATTTAATTTTTACGATAAACTGCACTGCAGTGGGTTTTTATCTTTATTTTGTGTAAAAGAAACATGGAATATGTTTGAGACATCACCTTTAGTCCTGTACTAGTATCTCAATTCATAAATACAAGTATTTTTCTTTTCGTGTAGTGGTGTGTCTCACCTAGTCCTACCGACAAGATACAATGTTGATGAATAGCGAGTAAAGCATCAAAAGCATTATTGAATTTGCGGTAGCATTACCGCAGTGGGTGTTTACAACTGTCTTCCTTGTGATGTCATATCTACTGTTAACAGGAAAGTCTACCTACTCTTTCTGTATACAAACATAGTCGACTGTTTCCTCCCTGGATAAATTACCTACCTACATTAATTATGTTTATGCCATAAAACCTATATCTGCCATGACATGACCATGCCTCTATGTTTTGGTTTTTTCGTTTTCTAATTAGAATAGAAAAATTGGAATATGAAAAAAGTCAAAACATAGGATATGGTGATGGCTGATATAGGATTTATGGCATAAACATATTTTCTCTGTGTTTATCAAGAGAGGAAACAGTTTGTAAAGTTTGTATAGAAACAAGTGAGTAGACTTAATTTCCCCTTAAGGTTGGGATCAATGACCTAGAATACCTATCTACATATAGCACACTTGAAACAATATCTTATTTCTTGCAAGTTGCACCAACAACTTACAGGATGTAATGCTCGGGGTCATCCAATGGAATCAATTTCATTGTACCCAATGAGCACAAAATGTCTTGAGAGGGGTGATGTTTTCATTACGTTCATTAATACGTTTTGGAACAAACAGCATGTACTCTACATGGCCATTTGGTGGAGGCACCAAATGGCCATAATTGGTTCATAACCGTTAAAAAAATAATCACACTAGGCCCTCAGATCAATCTACCTATATCTATAAAATGCTTTGCTTTGATCAACGCACGGCCACTATTAGTAGAAAGCTGAAATTTTGACAATGTGTTCTTTACATTTTGAAAATTCCCACGGGATCGGGACTTCATCATCTCATCATCCGAGCGTTGTTCCCGGTTGCATCTCTCTCGAGAGCCCGGGGTCCGCTTTCCTACTTTTACGTCTCCACTTCGCTCGATCTTCGGCATCGGGATCGGGATCGGGACTTATGCGGGCATAACCGCGGGACATAGCAGCTAGTTTTAACCATAGTAGGTATACTAATTGGATACTGTTAATTAGATACCTTAATAATTATTTATATAATTAATACGTTACGCACCATTTCGTTTTCGGCCGAGAACTAGTTTTTCTTCTTCTTTTTAGGTAGGTTTTCCATTAATCCATTTATTGACAATAGAAACTGGCCGTGTGCGTCACGATACCTAAGTCATTATCCTCCTTAATAATAAATTGTCACCAAAAATGGGTTAAAATATAGTTCATTGTTCAGTAACGACTATACCATACACTTACATACACTACCTATTGCCTTCTTTCATTTCTTTCGAGCTACCAAATTTATTTTACTAGCTGTGTCCCGAGAAATTCTTTTGGCTTTGAAATTCCTTAGAGATTTACGCAGGTGAAACCGCAGAACACAGCTTGTTCCTATATAAAGGTGATTTAATTATGTATTGCTTTTATTCTTGTAGGGATCAAAATAAAATGCCATAATACGTTTGTCGGACAAACATCTTACAAAATGCCTCTATAAGTTAAAAAGCATCATAGTTACCTCTATACTGAGGCTACACGGTAAAAGTACAGCCTATATTATAGTTTTTCCTTGTCGGTAAATGTGTTACATTGTAAAAGGATAACAATCTTGCTTTTTTAAATACTCAATGACATTAAATATTATAGCTCTCGCCTAAGCTGGGGCTTCAAAAGCGTGCTAGGGCGAATATTCGAGTTAAACGATGTATGTGGCCGGGTAGATCGTTTTTCAACGCGTAGTATTTGGGCTCGCCTGCTAATAAAGCCCCAGCATTAGTCGTGGAATACAAGTCCGCGTAGTAGGTAAAGAGGATGACTGCCCAGCCGGTAGATTTTACTCGAATTGGTAGAGTTTAGACATAGGAAAATCTTACATCAATATTTGATTCGCTAGAACAAAATTTTCCATCCAGATTATTTCAGAATGCATGTCTTGTATGGTCCCGTCTTAAATAAGCAGTAGAATCGACTAAATATAGCCTTGTTCTTCTTCGACTATGTTTAATGTGCCATCAGGCCATCACTACATAATCCTGCGATGCCCCTGTCATTGCTATTTGCTGCCATCAAATCAGTCTGCGAACTGCTATTGGGGGCTGGAGGGACAGGCTACCTACGGGATACTAGACCCGTAGTTCTAATACTAATTAATAATGGACAGAAAAGGTGTAAGTTTCAAAAGTGTGAAAGGGACAGACCAAAAAGTGTGGCATTGTTAGCTCGGGCGCTCAGTCGCTCTGGCCCTGGCCCGGGTCAGTCACAAACCTGACCTGAAAACTCCAAAAATTGAGACAAGGTTAATGTTCTCTTTCGTGTTTATTTAACCGAAAACAGCTAAAACAAAGAGACCATTTCCTCATGATATTTATTTCAGGACTTCTTTGTATGAAATACTTGTGCTATACAGGTTTCTTTTCCTTGAAATTCTAGTAATTATTTCATAAGGCCTTTATTTATAAACATAGATAGATAACTTTATTTGTTCAGCACATAAGAAAACAGAACGCAAGTCAAAGTAAAGAAAAACTTGCAAGCTTAGAAACAGTGTATGGAAACTTATAAAAGAGGTGCAATAGTAGATTGTATGACAAGGGAGCAAAATAGTATTTTTACGGCGAGGGCGTTACTTTGAATCACGAGCAAAGCGAAGGATTCTAACATAGAATTCTGAGCGCAGCGAGGGATTCAAAGTATACATCGCTTGAGGCAAAAATAATTTGCTCTCGAGTCATATACTCTACTTTTCATCCCCTTTCTATGAGAAAATAAATAAGATATGGTGTTACGTAATTCGTGAATATACCTATTTACTTAAACAAAAATGTTGGGTATAAAATTTTAATATCACGTTTATTATACAGAAGCCCTCTATAAATATTTGTTGGTTGTTATAGCGGCTACAGAAATACATCATCTGTGAAAATTTCATATAAATAGTAAAAAAATAAGCAAAATAAATAAAACAAATGAAACAATTGAAACTATTGAAACAATTGAAACAATTGAAACAATTGAAACAATTGAAACAAATGAAACTAATGAAACTAACGAAACTAACGAAACTAACGAAACAACTGAAAGTAATGAAACTAATGGAACTAATGAAACTAATGAAACTAATTAAACAAATGAAACTAATGAAACTAATGAAACTAATAAAATAAATAAATTCTGTGAACAACACACAGCGCCATCTAGCCCCGTGGTAAGCGACTAAGCTTGTGTTACGGTGACTCAACACATATCAGCCAGTAATTCATATAATTTACGTTTGATTTCTATGAATGATACATTATGTTCCAAATTCAAATTTACTTTGCTCCCGGCTGTTTTATTTTGCTCCCGGCTGTTTTACTTTGCTCCCGGCTGTTTATCTTAACAGAAAAGAGCTACTTTGATCCAACTTATAGAGGACCAAAGCGACACTTTTTGAATAGAAAGGATGAAAACTGTATTTTTCACATGATCACATCTTAGGTTCTTACATACATGCTCCTTCTTTCCGAATAGTGGTGTGTGTTAGAGTTTTCAGGTTGCCCCAAGACCTCTAACTTGACCTAACGACTGCTATCAGAGACAACAGTCGAGACCGACTGCTTAACGTGCCGCGCCGGCAAAGTACATTTTACTACTTTATCGCTAAAAGCGATCTCTTCCAGACAACCTTTGGATGAAAATATTAATTTAATTCATGAAAAAAGGGCGAGGAATACAAAAAATAATAAATAACGAATGGTCCTACACCTATCATAAGTGTACAATAAAAAAAGCTAATCGTTTTCCAAGTTGTCTCTACAAGTTCTAAATTAAATGACGGATAAAGTCAAAAGCTACATAAAAACCTTCCAAATTGATATAAAATGAGAGTAAATACCTACATACACTTACACATAATAAATGATAAGTAAACATCCGTTAATATTTTCTAGATAATTTTGCTAGGGTCAGCAATGTTTACCGGGCACGCAAGAGCATCATTCATTCGCTACCCATACACCGGGAGAAGCGTACGCGCAGAACAACTTTTTATTTATAATTTTTTAATATCGATTTTTTTTCTGAACATGCACTAAGTGTATGCAGATTATTCCGGTCATTCGGGTTATCGGTGCATTGAAATAAATTCGATAATAAAGATGGTCGAAACACAGTGCAACGTGCGGCCTGTCAAAATGTTCTTAATGAGTGATTTGTTTAAGAAATTAGATCAAGATATTGCGAATGACTTTGTTAAGATTGCCATCGCCATCTTCGGGTTCTACCTGGGGGTGTTTTACTGTAAGTATAATTTTTTATTTCTTGTTTTTAAACATTATTACTTAGTATTAATCCACACTTAGGAATCCCGCCGGGTACTAAAGTTTTTGAAAGCATTTTTTCAAAAAGCAGTTCTTGTTTTTAGTTTAGATGTATTGTTTCTTTTACAATATTTATAGTAGACATTGTGCCTATAGATAGAGCATTGAAAAATCTAATTAATTACGAAAATATCTCAATTTTTAAAGCAAATCTTGTTTTTTCCTGTTCTCTGCTAACTTCATCTAATCCACACAACGGATTTTGAATGGGTAGGGGGCAAATGGCCCCTTTTAAAACTGGGACCAGGGCCCAAATGCCCCCTTCTCTAATTGGATAGTGGTCAACTGGGTCTACGTTAGTTTAGGTAAGATAATGAATGACTAAAGGATCATATGCACCTCTTCAAATTAAATAGTGGTCAACTGGACCCAGGCGACGCGACGTCGGAACTGATATACGGATTTCAGTAATATTCAAGTCTAGAGTAAATAGGTTTGACCTCATGGTTCCTATGAGGTAAGGTCAAAAGCAACCCTATTTCATGTAAAAAAACGTATTTAGAAATGTTCTTCGGAAAGGGTAGGTATGTATTTGGTGTATAGGTATATAGATTGTGTATCTTATGTATGTACACTACTTGTACGATGCCGGGACTGGTGACTAGCAGATCATCAATTTATCAAATAACATTTGACGTTCAAAAACAACTTTGGGGAAGACTGTTTTCCATATATTATGGAAAACGGTTATCGAGTCGATGGCGAAAGGAACAAATGGACGGGGCAAGATGACCATGGGGGTGGCCGTTGGGAATATAGTCTAAAAAATACTTGCCTAAATAAATAATCAATGGGTAATTTTGACCCCAATGGAACGCAGCGATAGATATTAGGTACCTCATTTACACTTACCTATAGTTATTTGTATTTAAGTTATTTTATGTTTATCCTTTACCAATTGAATAACAATGATACATACCTACCTAGTTTATTAATGTTTAAAGTCAAATCATTTATTTATTTATTAGTCACATAATAAATACCTACGTAGGTAAAGTTGGAAATATTTTGATTCATTCTGAATTCTGCTGAGTAAGATGTCGACGATTCCACAAATCGCGTCGAATAAATGAATTTGAAACACGAAAATATTCGAGATATTTCAGTTTTTAAATTCAATTTACAACCTACGAGTTGGTTACGTTATTTTTAATTAGCCCATTCTGTTTTACTTGTGAACTTTTGGGAATTTGCAATTTGCTTATCTGCCAGAGTATTTTTAAATCCCGATCCCGACGAAAATTTCGAAAAAAAAATCTTATGTCGGCTTTCCACTGCGAGCGGAGCGAAGTTAAAAATGTGTCAGCTTAACATCCAACGATTTAAATAAATAAAAATGTTTATTTGCCATTAAAAAGTACAGTTGAGTATACATTTTATGTTATGCGCTATACTATAAGTACATTAAGAGGATCACTCGACGCGTACTTCTTCATACAAAAAGAAAAACCTGTTTTCCACCCCTTAACATTGTCCGATTTCGGTGATTTTTTTTTAGTGTTATTAACTCATAATAAACTAGGTTCCTACGTTTTCTTTTTTTCATTTTTTTTAATCATTTTAAAGTTATAAGCGCCTTAACCAAGCATATTTTAGAGCTAAAACTATGACTAATATATGTCAGTATTTTAGTAAAACAAAAAACTTTTAAAAGAAAATCAAAACGTACAGACATAGAATACAAACTATTTAAGCGATTGACATCAATAACGTATCATTTTGTTACAATTTAAGGGTGGAAAAAAGGTTTCTCCCAGAACGCAAATTCTATCAAAAAATGTACCTACAAATCTCACGAGCTGCAACTATCTCTATCGGCAGATATCGGGCACAAGGGGGGTTGGGGGCAAGGTATCATATAGAGACAAGCAATAGCACTAAGGATGCTTAGGTACTGTAATATCGACACTAGGGATGGGAAAGTATAAAAAATGTCGATGACAGTAAGAAAATTTGTTATTTGCATTTTGGTCTTATAAGGTATGTAGGTAGGTATTATATATGTAAGTATATTTACTTGTAAATTTATTTGCAACTAGTGTGCGAATCAGACTCGTGCGCCGATGGTTTCGTACTCTCACATGTATGTAGGTAGGTAACTATTTGTAATTACTAATTACCTTCTGTTATGGTAATTATCCACTATTAGTAGCTATTTGTAATTGATTTCTGAATAAAAATAAATCTGTCAAGTGCGAGTCACGTTCGTGCGCCGATGGTTCCGTACACTCACATGTATGTATGTAGGTAGGTATACTTACCTATTTGTAATTGATTTCTGAATAGAAAAACAGTGAAGTGCGAGTCACACTCGTGCGCCGAGAGTTCGGTACACTCCTATGAAGGTAGGTATACTTATTTATAAATTGTCCTATCTTTTGATCGATCATTGTAAAATATTATTTTACAGCCTAAGTATATAACCTTTAGTAGGTATTTCATGTACATTTTTACTTGATAGTTCTATCCGTTCCTGAAAAAATGGGCCATAATAGACAGACGAACGAACTAGCAAGTGGTCCCTATTTATATTATGACATTTTTTATGCTAAACAAGAGTAATAAATAAAAGCCAAAGACATAAAATTTAGGATTCATTTATTTTTCTAGATCGACAATTCAAAGCTCAAAAACAATCAATTATGTATTTGTTTTCACAAGAAAAATATAGAAAGGTGAAAACTAAGGGTAGTTGAAGTTTCACGGGTCCCCGTCAAGTGTCAGATTGTCTATTCAGAAGATAAAATGACATAAAATATATGGAAAGCACTGTCGAAATCCTTCGAATGAGCTATCTGACATTTTATTCGGGATCTATAAAACTGGCTCTGTGTGTGTGTATGTGACAGGTCGCCTTCGGCTCCCCACATGTAAACTGGCTCTAACATTTGTATGTCTGACACATGTTTGTTTCTGGTCAGCCAGGTGTTTTCGTATTCATTATAAGTATTTATAAAATCTTTTTGTAAATAATAATAATTTTTGGAATAAGTATTTACAAAATATTTTGCATTTTTGAAGCATACTTTTTTTTAAAGTTCTGTAGTAGGTACCTACAAAGCGTCATTGAGCTAAGCAGAACACTGACGGACGGACATGACGAAAGTATTACTATTGTTAAAACTATGGAACCCTAAAAAAGTGGGTAATTTTATAAAATATATCATAGTAGTATTTACTTAAATTAATTCTAATAATACGAATGATATACTTAAATAAAACTACGAATAGGTCGTACGTAGGTAAGTCATTAAACGTAAACTACTAGTTTGGAATATTATTTTTAGATTGTAATCATAATATGAAACGGTTATTGTAAATCACAATTTTTGTTGCAAGCCAAACAACGTGAAACAAGGTAACTCTCGTGGTTGTAGCGCGTCGACTGATGAACTGAAGCGAGCGATCGCGGAAGTGTGCAACGTGCGGGCGGTGAAGTAGATTGTTTAGATGTGTGCGCGCATAGACACTCACGCATCGAAACTCACAGCGAAGGCGGCAGAGGAGAGCGTTGAGATAGCAATAACTTTGCAAAATACCTAAAACTCTAAAACGTATTTGCTGTGCACTACTCTTAAGGCTAGATGTCTTATATTTAGGTCTAAGCTGAGCCCTAGCTAGGTTATTTAAAAATAACCTGTGTTAAGGGCTACAGTCCCCTTTCCTTGTCGGTCCTTAAATTATATGTTTACATATAGGTATAGATACGTACAGATGGCATTAATCTAAATATAACTAAAGACAATCTAACAACAAACATATAAAAAAAACGGGGCAAGTGCGACACTCGCGCACAAAGGGTTCCGTACCACTATCACAATTGGATACGGAACCCTAAAATGGTTTACAACAACCAATTTTTAAATTTTATAGGAAAATATGAAATATTTATCTTCGATTCTACTCCCATCAAACGACCGAATCACTCAATAAAAAAAAAAAAACCTTGGCACAAAGAAAATCTGAAACATAAGAGAAACTCTTTGGTAAGTAAGGCAGACTGGTATATTTGACAGATAGGGCAGCCATTTTGAATTCCATGACCAACTCGATTTGTCCTGACCAATCAGAAGCGACCTCACATTGAACTAAACTCCTTGTTATTTTTGAAACACGTTTGTTGTATGGGAGCCCCTTTTAAATAATTGTTTTATTTTGTTTTTAGTATTTGTTGTTGTAGCGGCAACCGAAATACATCTTCTGTGAAAATTTCAACCTTCTAGCTATTACGGTTCATGAGATACAGCCTGGTGACAGACGGACAGACGGACAGACGGACGGACGGACAGACAGACAGACAGACAGACAGACAGACAGCGAAGTCTCAGTAATAGGGTCCCGTTTTTACCTGAAGGTACGGAACCCTAAAAACAAAGAAATAAGAAAGATTGCACACTGTAGTTTTTATAACATTATGACATTTTATAACAAATAATAGAAATATAATAAATCATAAAAATATAATATAGGTACATATTATATGATATAAATTATGGACAAATAAAGTGGCCATGAATTTATAGTATACCAGATGGGAACCCGAAACCCGTCGGGCTTCGGATAGTTCCCCCGAAAACAATAACAAAATCTCTTTGAATCAATTCCCATAGAAACTTTCATCCCCAATTGAACACTCTTAGGGGTTGAATTTTT
Source organism: Idaea biselata (assembly GCA_958496205.1). Lineage (NCBI taxonomy): Eukaryota > Metazoa > Arthropoda > Insecta > Lepidoptera > Geometridae > Idaea > Idaea biselata. The sequence goes on along the minus strand of OY292395.1, from coordinate 29,704,367 downwards.
GAAAAAAAAAATTTAGAGATTCACTTACTACCTCATATCAATCTCTATGTAAAATTTCAAGTTTCTAGGTCAAGCCGTTACGAAGTTGCATACAAACGTTTTTCCCCATTTTTACCCCCTTAGGGGTGGAATTTTTAAAAATCCGTTCTTAGTGCTCACTTTCAACCCCTTAAGAAGCTATGTTCCAAATTTCAAGTCTCTACACCCAGCCGTTTAGCCTGTACGTTGTCCATCATTCAGTCAGTCAGTGAGTTACACTTGCGTTTTATTAAGTATGATGATGATGATGATTTAAGTGTTATAATTAGATATCGGTATATTTGTATAATTGGTGTTGATTATGTGGGTATAAAGATACATGTATATTATATAAGTAGTCATTATAAATATAATAAAGAGGAATAATTAGGTGAGGATAGTCAATAGTTCTTCAGTCTCCTCATATGATTTTTGCTTAAGCCAATCTATACTAATATACGTTGGTAACATGGTATGTATGTATTTTCCGGGTAATCTCTGAAACCACCGCCCCGATTGTAAAAATTCTTTTACCAATAGAAAGCTACATTATCGAGGAGTAACATAGGCTACTTTTGATCCCGATAATCCCACGGCATCGGAACTTGTAAATACTCAATATTAGTGATTTTCAAGTAGTCTCGTGTACTGACCGAATATCACCCGTTGAAGAAATGTCTCGCACTCTGTCTCATTTGATCCGGAGACCTCTGAAACCGCACTATCTTATTACATACCTATTTCCCTAAACTAATCTACTCCGTTGTGTAATGGTACCGCACTGGACACCGCAAAATGTGATCAGAGATTCTAGCCAAACCCATCTCACTTCAGTCAGACTGAGTTTTTACGTCCAAAAAGCTTTGTTCTCATGATTAGGTTCGCTAGTTAACAGTTAATAGTCTTCTTCTTTTCGAATAGTAGTGTGGCTCAAACTAGTGTTAGAGTTTTCAGATCGCCCTAAGGTAGGGTTACCAGATGACAAAATCAAAAGTCCTGAGAATAGTCCTGATTTCGACCAAAAAATCCTGAGATTTTTTAAACTTTTTTTTTTTTCATGGCTACTTATTTACAATCGGGCCGTTTTCCCTCGAGAGTGGCGGTGCATATGGCGCATTACCCACGTAAAAAGCGACGTGCGTCGGTTGCCCTGTATGTAGGAGAGCTTATTTTGTTTTTTTTTTCGAAGTCGGGTTTTGATTTTTTTTATATTTTCGATAAAGGCTACAATAATGCGAATAAGCATGCAACGAGTTATCTAACGCTGTGCAAAATCCATACTTAAACAGACTCTGCCACGATTCTCTTCGGCTCAGCAACAATACTTCTCTGGTCCTTATGTTTAGGTAGACTTTTGCACAGCGATAGCAATAGTTAGGTTTTCGAAAAGCGCTGACCAAGTCGCAGGCACACCTAAATAAGTGGTAATTTTAATCGTGCAATAATTACCAAATGATGATATTTTTAGTTTGTTTAACTTTTTAGTAAAAAATCTTTAATTTGGTTGGTTTTTTAACCGACTTCCAAAAAAAGGAGGTGGTTCTCAATTCGTCGTGATATTTTTTTTTTTTTTCTTTTTTTTTAATGTATGTTCCCCGATTACTCGAAGATGCCTGGACCGATTTGGATAATTCTTTTTTTGTTTGAAAGGAGATATATCACAGTTGGTCCCAAATTGGTGAAGATCGGATGAGGATCTTCGGAGTGATGAACAGGATTGCACCTCGAGAGTGCTGCAAAGTGCTCAGTTTTTGATTTTCACCAGTGGAATAAGGCCATAAAGAATAGATACCGATGAATAAGAATATGGTTTCAGAGTCTCCACATCTGAAACCACCTTCTCATCACAGAACTCCTCAATGGTTAAAGTTATGGATACAATTTTAATGATTTTAGTGGTAGTTGAAAGTATACTAAAAGGATGAAATAAAAAAATAATTTAAAAAATTAAAAACCGACTTCAAAAAAAAAAAACAATTAAAAACCGACTTCAAAAAATCATAAAATAACCTCGCCTACGTACAGTGCCACCGACTTATCTGTTATGTAATCTGAAGTCGGGCAGCCAAACTACTTACAATCCTACTCAACCAACCTAGTAAATCTGCCCGACTTCAGATTACATAACAGATAAGTCGGTGGCACTGTACGTAGGCGAGGTTATTTTATGATTTTTTTAAGTCGGTTTTTAATTTTTTTTTTTTTTGAAGTCGGTTTTTAATTTTTTAAATTATTTTTTTTGTTGAAATTTTTAAAAATTCTGAGATTTTAAGAGATTTACGAAATCCGGCCGCACTCCTGAGAAATGTCCAAAAATCCTGAGATCTCAGGACAAATCCGGTGATCTGGTAACCCTACCCTAAGGCCTCTAACTTGACCTAACGACTGCTATCAGAGATAACAATCGGGACCAACTGCTTAATGTGCCTTCCAAAGCACGGAGAAGCTCGAGAAAATGATTTTTTGCCACACAAATTATCAGTGACCCATCCAAATCGTCGCGTCGATTACTTATACCGATGCCGAAGCCAAATTGAATGAATGAAACACAGACAGAATTGAATTGAATTGAAGATTAAGACAGAAAATCTTCAAATCGACGGCTGACGGCTAAGGATGCGCGGTTTTAAAATTGAAAACCCCGCTGTCAGAGATGTCAAACTACCGCGTCGGCATCGAGTTGATGTCAACGATACAACCGCGGTAGCCTCCCAGCTAGGCCAATGAGCTCCTCATTTATTAGTTATGCAAGGCTGCAAAGTTCGTTTTTGATGCGAGTACATGTATTGAAATCCTCGCTACGCTCAGGATTCTATATTTGAAGTTCAAATATAGAATCCTGTATTTGAATTTTGAACCACTCGCATTTAAGAAATTGTGACATGACATGCCTGTAGTTTCGCAGATATATGAATACGTCTGTCGGAGGGCTTCAAAGTGCTATTGGAATTCCCAAAATCGGTCGGTAACTTTTTGAGATTTACTGAAATTAGTCAAAATTTCAAAATTCTTTCGCCAACTTGCATCGAGAATTCGAGAAAACCGAAAAGAAGAGGTGCACATTGGCTTATTTACACTTGCCGATCCTGAATGGCATTATTTGGATGGGTGACCGATCTTTATTGTGGAATAAATCACTTTCTCGAGCTTCTCCGTGGTTCGGAAGGCACACTGAGCAGTGGTCCCGGGTGTTTTCTCTGATAGCAGTCGTTAGGTCAAGTTAGAGGACTTAGGGTGAGCCACTACACGAAAAGAAAAACAATCGAGAATTTCTCAATAACTTTTTATTAACCTACAAGAAAGGGAAAAAATGGAGCTCGGGATTGAAGTGATAGTTGATCTCTAGCTGCTGGGCTGTACGTAGTACGTACCTAAATCGATTCAACATCACTTCATCATTGTAAGATTTTGCTCGAAAATGGGTCGAAAATTGTGCAAGAAATTACAACACTTCAAAAGCTTTAAACTTTAAAATAACCAAAAAATGAACCGTTTTTGAGAAAAATCGAACAAAACTAAAGTGATGTTAAGACGATTTAGTAGGTAATAGAATACGTGCCCTGAACGGACCGTGGTACTTAATTATTATTTGAAAGGAAAAAAAAGCTCTTACTTACAGAAGTGCTTAATAAATTCGTATCTTGATGATATTCAGCAACTTTGTAACAAAATGATCTGTAATGTAAGTTAATGACATGTTCCTTTAATTATAAAGAAGTGTTTTAAACGTCTCACAAGTGTTTCACGTTGGGCGCAGAGTTTCAAATAAACAAAATACTTAATATGTAATTTCACTGATACTTATATACTTGTACATAATACCTAGTTAAACTACGACAAAATACTTCCCGTCCTTGTACTAAGTTGACTTCAAATTACTATAATTTTCTATGTTATGATGATGTCTTATATTGTGTAATACCAACTGAACTTAACTGAAAAAAAAAAAGATTTTTAACCGACTGCAAAAAATATTACCAAATGACTTTAAGGAACCATTAAGGGGAAAGGAGACCTACTCTTTTCTTCATAGAAACTTTAGAAATGTAGTCGACTGTTTTCTCCCTGGATAAAGACATTAGATAAAATATGTTCGACATATTTGTCTGGAAACTGCACTAAAATGTCGGAAACAATGTCACCTACAATCTATTACAAAAAAAAATCTACCGCATTCTGTCATATACCTAATATAATAATCAACAATTTTTCGATGAACCCGACAGGGATTTTATGTTTAGCGGCTATATACCTCTCAAGTTGAGACATTTGAATTGTAGCATATTAACGTTGCATTGAGAAGCTCATTGGGCTAGCTGTTCCTGTCGTTATTGAATGGTCGTGCGGGTTAAGCAACGCTTGGCACGGTCATTACTTGAATAGGTAACCGATAAATTGTGTGACAAAAAATCACTTTCTCAAGCTCTTCCGTGCTTCGGCGCGGCACGTTAAGCAGATGGTCCTGGTTGTTATCTCTGATAGCAGTCGTTGGGTCAAGTTAGAGGCTTTAGGGCGACCTGAAAAACTCTAACAGGTGAGCCACACAACTATACGAAAAGAAGAAGAATAGTTGCAAAGGTCTGAAACCGCCTTAGAATTAGGCTGCGTTATATCCCGGAATGTCCCACCATCCATCAGACACGCTCGCTCGGATCACTTGTACAAGATGTGTGGCCAAACATTCATTATGTATGAGCCGTAATAAAATTCCCGTCCCTCCCATACAAGTCTCGTCTAGGCAGGTGTGACAGGTGCATATTGTAATTGCAGCCCCCGGTCGCTGATCTATTGCAAACTGGACCTTTTTAATGGCGAGGCTATTCTGATGACAGAATGTCATATTAACTGTAAAACCGGCCAAGATCGAGTCGGACTGGTGGACGAAGAGTTCCGTACCACCATTCCGTGAACGCAACGCGAACGTATTTTACCACTGGCGCCAGTCTATTACTCCATCACTACATGGCGCCAGTGGTAAAAGTACATCGCGGTTTGGGTGTTCTTGCGTTTTTATGTAAATCACGTTTGTTGTATGGGAGACCCCCTTAAATATTTGTTTTAGTTGTTTGTTTTTTTGTTATAGCGACTTCAGATATACATCATCTGTGAAAGTTCCAACTGTCTCGCTATCACGGTTCATGAGACAGACGGACAGACAGACTGCGAAGTCTCAGTAATAGGGTCCCGTTTTTACCCTTTGGGTACGGAACCCTAAATACGCGTTGTAACAGATACGATACTTTGAATTATTATTCGGGGATGAATAATAATTCAACGTATCGTATACGGGCCCTGAACGTCCACTGGACACCGTTTTAACCTTTCATGCGACGAAGCAAGTTTCTACACAAAAAACTATGTACTTTTATAAAAGTTTGATAAGCTTATAATTGTCACAGTCTGATGCTTCTATAAGATTACGTGGCAATAACCCGTTAGTCGCTGTAGGTGTAGACCTGTAATTGTTACGTGTAGGGTTTTAAAACATGCACTTTTTTTTTTCTTCCGAACATAAAAATGTGGTCTCGGTAGTCGAGTAGATAGATTTATTAAAAACTTTTTGCGATTTAATTTTATGTGAAAATTATAAGAATTTTAAATGTATTGCACATTATTGTAACCTGTAAAATCTAATATAGTAGGCGGCAAATTAGTTGAAACAAAATGGCGGATGCGCAAAAGTCGATTTTTCAAAGCGCATGTAAAATGTACTGCGCGAACTTTCCCCTTCCACGACAAAACTTTTCAACTTTCGTGCCGTAAGGTCGGAGTAGTGAGAACATGCTTTGTCTCTTTCCGTGACAAGAACTTTCAAAGTTGACAGACAGAAACCAAAAGTGGTAAAATTATTCCGGCCTCAGACCAAGTTTATTAATAAGGGTAAAAATGTAGTATAAAAGGCTTTGTTCTGACTGACTGACTAACGGATAGATCAACGCACAGCCCAAACCGCTGATAGTAGAAGAGCGAAATAATTTAGAGAGTGTGCTCTTTGTGATGTATGAAGGCATCCGATAGGAAAAGGTTTTTCGAAATTCCCACGGGATCAGGACACAGCTATAGTATAAAAATAAATTGTTATATTATGAAAGTACCTACTTACACTAGTTTAATAAAGAGGAAAGATTTGTATTTGTGTGTGTGTGTGTGTGTGTGTGTCTGTATGTTTGTAATCAATAAACTGAAAAACTACTAGACCGATTTCAAATTACATTATTTCACCAAAAGAAAGCTGCATTATCGAGGAGTAACATAAGCTTTTGATCCCGATATTCCCACGGGGCCGAGACTTTCGCGGGTGAAAACTCGGAGCGTAGCTAGTGTGATAAATAAAATAAAGAAATTCCATTGTGTTCAGTAGGTACTGAGGTACCTTATGTAGGTATAAGGTATGTACTTGACCTACGCTAGTGGCTGAATTGTTTCAGTAGGTTACGCTGTCAGCTATTAGCTATATTTTATTACCGACGCACACGAGACATTAAACTTGAAGCTTCTACTTAAACCCGTTTACTAGAAACAAGAGGTTTAATATAAAAATAATGAATTAACGTTTCATTACATGTAAGTTATGTAGTTTTTTACCTGTAGTTTTATGGACTTCCATTTTAAAAATTTAAAATTTTATTCGAAATATTAAGTCTGAATTTCTAACTAAGTTGTCAAACATTTTCTAAGCGATTTATTAGCATTTTCTATACTTTCGCCAAATTAATACTACTGTAACATTCCATACATTTTGTAGCACATAATATAAAAATAATATTACCCCGCATTTAATAGCAAATCCATACACTTTATCAAAATATAGTAGTGTTCGGTGTTATGAATTTCGTTAGCTGCTTCGCCACGGCTATTTACATTCAATAAGAGTAATAGCCGATAACAGTCATAGATAAACATACTCCTTAGATTATTATTATACCTATCATTATTGCTAACGCTAATGTTATAGATTAGCTGGGTCTTCTTGCATAGGGAGGGAGCCTCACTTAAGAGGATAGTCTCCATTCTCTTTCTCCATACAAACGTAGTTTACATTTTCCTCCCTGGATAAAGACATTAGAGCAAATATGTTAATGCCATAAAACTTATATCTGTCATGACTATGCATCTACCTTTTTATTTTCTTCATTTTTTTATTTTTTATTATTATTTTAATTAGAAAATAAAAAAAAAATATGGTAGATGCATTGTCATGACTCATGACTCATGACTCATGACAGATATAGGTTTTATGGCAAAAACATATTTGCTCTAATGTCTTTATCCAGGGAGGAAAATTTAAACTACGTTTGTATGGAGAAAGAGAATGGAGACTATCCTCTTAAATATTTACTTTATTCTGTTTTAGTATTTACTAGCTGCGCCCCGCGGTTTCACCCGCGTAAGTCCCGATCCCGCGGGAATATTGGGTAGCCTATGTGTTATTCCAGGTCTCTACATACCGAGTTTCATGGTAATCGGTTCAGCGGTGATTACGTAATTGAGAAACAAACACACACAGATACATACTCACAAACTTTCAGCTTTATAATATTAGTAGGATTGTTTTTACATCGTCAATAGAAAATACGTCATCTGTGAAAATATCAACCGTCTAGCTATCACGGTTCATGAGATCCAGGCTGGTGGCAAACGGACAGACAGTGGAGTTTTAATAAAAGTTTTATCCTTTGGGTACGGAACCCTAAAATCTAAGTATAGGTAATCTGGAGTGTGTAACAGCCGAATAAACGCCACTTAAAACTTGAGGGGTAGGTACTTAAATAATAGAGCTGCTTCTAAACTTAAAATCTGTATGAAATTTTTTGAATTTGAGAGCTGCTTATTTGATTAAGACGACATCCTCCTTGGATAAAGACATTAGATATGTTTATGCCATTAAACCTTTATCTGCCATGACTATAGTGCGTTTCATCTTTAATTACCTATGCCGTCATGTTGGTAGCAAAACAAAAAAGTCTTGCCTTAATATTTTGAATGTGCTATACCCTAAACCTTGAATACAGGAAGATTCGTTCATTCATTCTTTATATACAAATCCCCCTAAATTCAAGGCAGCACATTAATTTTTTTGTATTTTGCACTTTTTTGTTTTGCTACCAACATGACGACATAGGTAATTAAAGATGAAACGCACTCTATGCCTCTACGTTTTGTTTTTTTTCTAATTAAAAGATTAAAAAAAATCACAAATATTAGAAAATGAAAAAAAAACAAAACGTAGGGGCATGGTCATGGCTGATATTAGACTTATATAATAAAAAAAAATTCTAATACCTATCTTTATCCAGGGAGGAAACAGTCAACTACGTTTGTAAAGTTTGTATGGAGTTTTCAACTTTTTTGAGTAGGTAGACTGTCTCTTAAGTAGAACCCAAATTTTGAGTAGCGTTCCTGTATTCGTACGTATCTATACCTAATTAAAATAAGAAAACGTTCTTGAACTCATGTTAATGTGGTCATTTTCAATGTCACATTTCGTTTAGTTATCTAATCTTATTGTTTTGATACGGGACGCCGAATAGAAGATAACTTAGGCCTTCTGTATTGTTTAACTTAAGTTTTATTATTTTAACCGTCGCCAATATTAATGACCTAAACGTTATTTAACTTGAAAGCAAGGACAACAGCTGTAACTCCTTTCTTTGACATTCTGCTGCGACGCAAAATGTAAAGGGTTTGATTTCCGTAGTTGAATTAAAACTTTTGAGGTGGTTCCCTAACTTATTTGAGACGCGCCCCCTTTCGACCATAAAACAAAATCCGCGCCCCCCATCCTCCAGTCCAGGTTTTCAGGTCAGACTAAAAAAGGATTTAATAACAAAATAAGTTTTTTTTATTTTTATTAAATTTTTACGTCAAACAAAACGTATTTGGTCATCATCATCCGAGCGTTGTTCCCGGTTGCATCTCTCTCGAGAGCCCGGGATCCGCTTTCCTACTTTTACGTCTCCACTTCGCACGATCTTCGGCATCCCGTGTAGTGAGGTCATTAGCACGCATATCCGATCTTACAACGTCAAGCCAGCACTTCTTGGGTCTTCCCAATCTGCCGCGGCCGGGCGGAGGCGCCATAGCAAGACATTTGTTTCCCACGTAACTAGCCGTTACGTGCCCACACCACGAGAACCCATAGCCTTCCATACTTCGATGGGGACTCCATCGGCGCCGACAGCTTACCGATTCTTCATGCAGCGAAAAGCCTTGCGCACCTCCTCAGGCGTTATCAGTGGCACAAGTCCTAGATTCGGAGGGAGTTCCGGTGGCTGCACCTCTTTATACTGCTTATTGAGCAGCTCGTGGAAATAAGAGCGCCACCTCTCCTTCACCGCGAGGTCCTCGCATAGCAGGTTACCATTAGGATCTTTTACACAGTGGCACTTGGTTATATCCTGTGCCGCTTTGATCCTAGAACGTGCCAACTTATAAATGAGCTTCTGCCCCTCAGACGTTTCCAACTTATCGTACAATGGCTGTAAGTGGTCCCGTCTGGCTCTGGCTACTGCTCTCTTTGTGGCACGTTTGGCAGACCTGTACGCGTCGCGATCTTCAGGAGAGTTGGACGCTTGCCACTTTTTAAAGAGGGCTTTCTTCACCCTAGTCTCCCTCTGGACTGTGTCGTTCCACCACCAAGTTTCCTTGTCACACTTGCGTCCTCCCTTAGACATACCGAGGACCGACCGCGCCGAATCAGCGATAGACACCTGAATCCGGTCCCAGTGTTCCTGTACCGATTCGCCTTCAGCATTGGGACATTTGTCGCCGATTGCTGAGGCGAGCATCTGGGACTTGACTTCATCAAGCATCCACCATCTGATTCGGCGCTGACATGGTTCCGGTCGTTTGTCTTTGGTCTTTACACAGAGATCCATGACAAGGATACGGTGTTGGGCAGTGAGACTCTCACCGGGTATGACTTTGCAGTTGGCCACGTTGCCGATATGATGTCTCCTAGTGATTAGAAAATCGATTTGGGTAGCGCGCCCCCCGCTCCTGTAGGTGATCAAGTGGTCGGGCTTCTTTTTGAAATATGTGTTCACGAGTGCCAGGTCGGCAGTGGCACACGTACGCAGAATTTCTTCTCCTTCCGCATTCCGACTGCCATACCCGTAGCCTCCATGAACACGTTCAAATTCCGCCCCCATCTCACCCACATGACCGTTCAGATCACCACCCAAAACGATTCTCTGTGACAACGGGATAGCCCCAAGGACCTCGCCGAGTTTATCCCAAAACGACCTCTTATCAGCGTCGCTACAACCGACCTGTGGCGCGTAAGCACTTACTAAGTGGGTAGGAACCCCCCCAATAAGCACCTTCACGCACATAAGTCGGTCGCTAAAGCGATTCACCTCCAAGATCAGCGAGTACCACAGCCACCCCGTTCTCTCCACCAGGTGCACCCGTGTAGATCAGCTTGTAGCCATTCCCAATAAGCCGGGATCTGCTGCCTTTCCATCGAGTCTCCTGCAGGAACGCCACGGCCACCTTCCGCCTGGAAAGTACGTCGGCTAGCTCCCTCGCGCGTCCGGTTAGCGTGCCAATGTTCCACGTTGCGAAGCGGAGTTTCACATCGTGTTTAGGGGCTAACGTCTTTGGCCGTGCCCGCCCGTGGCACGGTAGCCCTCGTCCACTTACCACAGGAGTCAGGCGAAGCTCCTGCGCGCCGTTATGCGGCGGCGCCCTATCCCTGTGGCCATATCTTTCTCGACTTTCCATACTAGATTTGGCGAATTTCGACTTTTACGGGAGCGACTGCCGTCTGACCTCCCAACCCCGAAGGGAAAGTCTGCGCCAGAGCCTCGTCCGTTTATCAGCAGGTGCACCAAGCTAGCAGGTGAGGTTGGCTTGGGCCCAACGATCTTAGTGGGCCCCATACACAAACAAAACGTATTTGGTAAGTAGTACCAAATACCTTTGATAGCCCCCTCGAGGTTGGCGCGGGGCCAGGCTGGAGGCTGATAAAGTTCTTAACATTCGCCTACTGAGGCATCAATGAGGTTCTTGACAGGCGTCAATCCTACTAATTTCAAATAATTGCATTGGTCGTATTGAACAGTCTGGAATGCATTCTCTGAGCGATCGCAGGTTTTTCTATACAGGTGGCCCGCGCCTCCCTGTAAAGGTCTCTGCGCCCCCCACTTAGGGAACCACTGTACTAGAGGTTTCAAAAATATTCCATGTTCCTGTTACGAGAAAAAAATATTAAGAAAAGTTTTATATTTTTTTAAATATTTTAAATTTTAAATACAGGGTTCACATTTAAACCAGCCTTCAGGGAGATATCTTAACTAAACTATAGCCTTATTAATAAACGTGGAGTAATTTCGGAATAGTGAAAACATGCTTCGTACTATTATAGCACGTCATCATATTGTGATGAAAAGAATCCATGGACATGATTGTTAACTGCTCCTGTTCAAATTACAGGTATCTGTATTATGACGATTGTAACATAACACATGATAAAAAAAATTTAAAAAAACCCCATGAGTTTCTTGTGGTTTCTTCTCACCACAGTAAAATCTCGACATTTCAAAACGTATGTAATTTTTACATCGTTCTTAATCTATACTAATATTATAAAGCGGAAGAGTTTGTTTTTTTGTTTGTTTGTTTGAACGCGCTAATCTCAAGAACCACTGGTCCGATTTGAAAAATTCTTTCGGTGTTGGATAGTCCATTTATTGAGGATGGCTATAGGCTATATTATATTTTCAAAAAAAAATAGGGATCCTTACTAAAAGTTCAATAATGTAAGAACACAAGGTGTGAAAAAAATGACCAAAAAATTCCTTACGCCGCGTGCGTTGCGAAAACTATTGGATATAGAACAAAACTATGTACTACAACTTTGTAGAACATGTAATTGCCTACAAAAAACATCGCGACCCCATATGTCTAACTATTGTAGTTATCTCACAATAAGTGTTTTTGTAATTTTTGTAAATAATTAAAATGCCGTCGCTTTAATAACCTTTTATTTTGTACCTTGGTATTAATATTTATCAAAATAAATTACTTCATATTCAAGACGAATTCAACACCTTTCTAGGACCTTTTGAATTATTTGATTCCGACATTTCATTCAAAAGATATCGCGATATTAAAAATGTAAGTATGTTGCAACCAAATAAGTATTAAGTATTGCGCGCGCATGTATGAGTGCGGTCGGCTCCTTGCGAAGCGGTTGTGCTCAGCGATACTTTTTAATACTTCTTTTTAGGGTTCCGTACCCAAAGGGTAAAAACGAAACCCTATTACTGAGACTTCGCTGTCTGTCTGTCTGTCTGTACCTCTGTCCGTCTGTCACCAGGCTGTATCTCATGAACCGTTATAGCTAGACGGTTGACATTTTCACAGAAGATGTATTTCGGTAGCCGCTACAACAACAAATACTAAAAACAAAAAAAAAAACAAAAATTTAAGAGAGGTTCCCATACAACAAACGTCTTTTTTAGTTATTGTTGACAATTTCCGTATCTAATTGGATTTTGTATTGTATAATTTTTGTACAGATGTTGTAAGTACAGAATAATTAATAAACAAATCTAGCTGTGTAGCCCCGACATTAGCTGTGTAGCCCCGGCATAGAATAGGGTTACCCCATCTCATCCCGTGGGTGTCGTAAAGGCGACTAAGGGATCTGAGGGAGATTAGCTAACTTTAAGTTCTCCCCGCGCGGTGGCGGATAAACTGCTTGATCCCTAAGAGGGTTGGTGTCAGGCAGGCGGCCGGCCGTAAAAACATTGCCAAATCTAATTGCAGCAGGTATGGTCAATGATGACTTACCGACTGCGCCAACCCCAAATAAAAAAAAACAATTTGGGGTTTAGCGGACCCCGGGCTCCCGAGAGGGATGCAACCGGGAACATCGCTCAGATGAGAAGAAATAAACAAATCCTGAAAGTCACTTTTCTACGCGGACGAAGTCGCGGGCACTGCTAGTGAATAAATATATTTGAATTTTGAATCTATGAAATTTTGTCTTTTTCCGTGTCAAGAACCTTTCATGTTGACAGACAGAAACAAAAAGTAGTAAAATTACTCCGACCTTACTTCACGTTTATTAATAAGGCTATAAGAGCTAACGAACTAGAGTTGGGGTTGGGGTACTGATTCAAAGACTCGAGTTCGAACCTCGCCGCGAGTGTATTTATACCTTAAAAATATTTATAGTAGATCTGCCTACTGAGAGCAATAAAAATCAAATTACGAAATACAAACTACCTACGAGTACATAAAAATCGCACTTTAAAAGTATGAAACGAGAAAAATACAGAGAGGTAATTCTCTGTAGGTATTCTCAATGCAACAGTAGGTGTCTAAGCGATTGTTAGAGGACTTCCCTATATTGCCGCTGGTCGGGACTTACGCGGGTGAATTCGCGAGTCGCACTAGTTAACGAACGAGTTGAAGGTCGTTCACAAAATATTATTATTTACTTAAAACGTATATCTAACTAGTCCTAGCTGCGTCTTGCGGTTTCACCCGCGTTACTCCCGTTCCCGTGGGAATATCGGGATCAACAGTAGTCTATGTTACTTCTCGATAATTTAGCTTTCTTTTGGTGAAACGATTTTTGAAATCGGTCTAATAGTTTTGGAAATTATTCATAACAAACATACGATATGCAGACACACAAAAGTACAAATCTTTCCTCTTTATAATATTAGTATAGAAGTATAGATATAGATGAACTTTCGGCTTTGAGATATTAATATGTATACTAGTTTTCGGCGAAAATTATTATCTCAAATGTTACATATTTTGATGAAATAATGAGGTATGTTTGCTAAACTAAATAAATTCTGACACACCCCCTTTAATTTGCTTATTTAAGAAACGAAGTTCCATGTAGGGTGCAGAATTGATAGAAATCGTCATGTAACGAAATGCGATGGGTATGGTGTATGCAAGTATCGTGTATACGTCTTTATTTATAACTCTTTCTCTCCGGTCAATATGATGAGAAGAAAAATTCATAGTTTTCGAAAATTAAAACAACTTAAAAAAATGTTAGTAGGTAGGTGGGTACTATACTACTTCGTTTTTAGGGTTCCGTATTTAATTAAGTATAGACTACGATTTGACACATCTTTATGAAGAAAAAAACTGGGCAAGTGCGTAGGGTTTCGTAGTTTTCATAAAATAACAGGGTTTGCAATTTGTCGTTACAAATTACTAACTTAACCACCAATTTACAACGGAATTTGCTCAACATTTTACTTTTATTTCTTTAATAACTCTTAAATTTGAAAAGATTGATTAGCTATGATAATTTTCCTTTAAACTTCATTAAATGTACTACTATCGTGAATAGGTACATACGACGAGTCCAAGTACAAGCATTTGACTGTTAAGTTATGGATGGGATTGTTAGAGCACGAATGAAATTCGGACGAAAACGTATCGAAAGTGCGGCCGGCCTTAGTGTTTATTTGGGTAATCCCTGAATCTGTTATAACGACTGACCTAACCTAACCACAACATTGCCATTGAAGACAATACATACAAACTGTAATACACCGTTATAATATGAGTCTCCCCAAACCCCATGATTCATCTTTGTAAGTGTAAATAAATACTGTAATATTTACTTTTGGTTTCAGCTTTCAAAACAACAAGGACGACCTTTTCAATTTATGCAGTAATATAATGATACGAGATTTACATAACTCATTAGCATTTATTGGTGAAGTGAAAATTTCAATTGTTATTCTTTTTTTGGGTACGGATACCCAAAGGGTAAAAACGGGACTCTATTACTGAGACTTCGCTGTCTGTCTGTCTGTCACCAGGCTGTATCTCGTGAACCGTAATAGCTAGACGGTTGAAATTTTCACAGATGATGTATTTTCCGTTGCCGCTATAACACCAAATACTAAAAACAAAAATTTTAGAGGGCTCCCATATAATACCCACCATCTAAAGGTAATTTCCCTTCATGTGAAAACAGCATGAAAATCCGTTCAATAGTTTTTTTAATTTATCGGTTACCTACAGATAGGACAGGCCGACAGACCGATGCGACAGAGGAAAAGTAATATAGAGATAGAGGTACATGCCTGCACGAAGTCGGGCGGGTCTTTAGTTAATTTATAATAATTGACATTGAATTGATAAAACAAATATAGATATGGATATCACGGGCATTGTACCATCAACAATGAGTGTCTACCAAATAACCTAAAGGGCAGTTATCATCAAATCCGGTGAGATATGCCACGTATCGCAATATTTACCAGTCGAAACATGGAATCTTTTTATTTCATGATTTTATGTAAATTGGTTAAAATGTGACGATAATTGTTGGGATAGTCTATAAATAAATTTTATAGAAAGGGCAATGATTAATTTTGTTCGGAGGTTGGCGTCTTTTTTTTTTTGCGCAGCCACCCAAATCTTTGCTAGTAATTCGTAGTATTACGTCTATAAATATGATATTTTAAACCTATAGTCCTCTGAGTGATATCGGGGCTGAGCTACAACAGTATGAAAATACTGTTTAAATGGTGATGATATCATCAAAGTAAGAGTAAAATAATAATTTATACCTATTGCAAAGTGTGTGTATGGGGTCCACTGGGTGTGTGTGGGGTCCAGGGGTGTGTATGGGGTCCACTGGGTGTGTATGGGGTCTACTGGGTGTGTATGGGGTCCACTGGGGGGTGTGTATGGGGTCCACTTAAGATCTTTGGGCCCAAGCCAACCTCACCTGCTAGCTTGGTGCACCTGCCGATGAACGGACGAGGCTCTGGCGCAGACTTTCCCTTCGGGGTTGGGAGGTCAGACGGCAGTCGCTCCCGTAAAAGCCAAATCAATATGGAAAGTTGCAAAAGAGTTTATGGCCACAGGGATAGGGCGCCGCCGCATAACGGCGCGCAGGAGCTTCGCCTGACTCCTGTGGTAAATGGATGAGGGCTACCGTGCCACGGGCGGGCACGGCCAAAGACGTTAGCCCCGAAACACCAGGTAAAACTCCGCTTCGCAACGTGGAACATTGGCACGCTAACCGGACGCGCGAGGGAGCTAGCCGACGTACTTTCCAGGCGGAAGGTGGCCGTGGCGCTCCTACAGGAAACTCGATGGAAAGGCAGCAGATCCCGGCTCATTGGGAATGGCTAGAAGCTGATCTACACGGGTGCACCTGGTGGAGAGAACGGGGTGGCTGTGGTGCTCGCTGAGGGGTTGCAGGACGATATCTTGGAGGTGAATCGCTTTAGCGACCGACTTATGTGCGTGAAGGTGCTTATTGGGGGGGTTCCTACTCACTTAGTTAGTGCTTACGCGCCACAGGTCGGTTGTAGCGACGCTGATAAGAGGTCGTTTTGGGATAGACTCGGCAAGGTCCTTGGGGCTATCCCGTTGTCACAGGGAATCGTTTTGGGTGGTGATCTGAACGGTCATGTGGGTGAGATGGGGGTGGAATTTGAACGTGTTCATGGAGGCTACGGGTATGGCAGTCGGAATGCGGAAGGGGAAGAAATCCTGCGTACGTGTATCACTGCCGAACTGGCACTATTTCATATTATATTTCAAAAAGAAGCCCGTTCATATCATATTTCAAAAAGAAGCCCGACCACTTGATCACCTACAGTGATCAAGTGGTCGGGCTTCTTTTTGAAACAAGGCTTTAGCGGGGGGCGCGCAACCCAAATCGATTTTCTAATCACTAGGAGACACCATATCGGCAACGTGGCCAACTACAAAGTCATACCCGGTGAGAGTCTCACTGCCCACACCGTATCCTTGTCATGGATCTGTAAAGACCAAAGACAAACGACCGGAACCATGTCAGCGCCGAATCAGATGGTGGATGCTTGATGAAGTCAAGTCCCAGATGCTCGCCTCAGCAATCGGCGACAAATGTGCTAATGCTGAAGGCGAACCGGTGCAGGAACACTGGGACAGGATTCAGGTGTCTATCGCTGATTCGACGCGGTTGGTCCTGGGTATGTCTAAGGGAGGACGCAAGTGTGACAAGGAAACATGGTGGTGGAACGACACAGTCCAGAGGGAGACTAGGGTGAAGAAAGCCTCATTAAAAAGTGGCAAGCGTCCAACTCTCCTGAAGATCGCGACGCGTACAGGTCTGCCAAACGTGCCACAAAGAGAGCAGTAGCCAGAGCCAGACGTGACCACTTACAACCATTGAACGATAAGTTGGAAACGTCTGAGGGGCAGAAGCTTATTTATAAGTTGGGACGTTCTAGGATCAAAGCAGCACAGGATATATCCAAGTGCCGCTGTGTAAAAGATCCTTATGGTAACCTGATATGCGAGGACCTCGCGGTGAAGGAGAGGTGGCGCTCTTATTTCCACGAGCTGCTCAATAAGCAGTATAAAGAGGTGCAGCAACCGGAACTCCCTCCGAATCTAGGACTTGTGCCACTGATAACGCCTAAGGAGGTGCGCAAGGCTCTTCGCTGCATGAAGAATCGGAAAGCTGTCGGCGCCGATGGAGTCCCCATCGAAGTATGGAAGGCTATGGGTTTTCGTGGTGTGGGCATCTTAACCAACTTTTTAACCGCATACTCGAGACCGGCAGAATCCCCGCCCAATGGAGACTGAGTGTTATCACTCCAGTGTTCAAGGGCAAGGGATCTGTGCAGGAGTGTGGAAGTTATTAAATTCCGATTCTGTGGTGCGAACTGCTGTTGGTGACACTAAATCTTTTCCCATTACAGTCGGAGTCCACCAAGAATCCGTCCTAAGTCCGTTCCTGTTTAGCGTAATACTGGATGCACTGTCCGTAATCATCCGAGATGCACACGAGCAACCCCCGTGGATGCTCATGTATGCCGATGATATTGCGCTAGCGGACTCGGATAAGGGACGGCTTGGAAGGCGTGTAAATGCGTGAAAAGAGTCGCTTGAGAACGGCGGGTTGCAACTCAACGTAGCGAAGACCGAATACTTGGCTAGCAATACCACAGATACCACACCTGTCTGCGTAGACGGTCACATGATCGAGCGGACAGACCAGTTTAAGTACTTGGGATCTGTGCTTCACGAGTCCGGCGACATCGATTATGACGTCAAGTCCCGCATTTCGGCAGCTTGGGCCAAGTGGCGAGAGGTAACTGGTATCATCTGTGACCCGAAAATGCCGGTTAAACTGAAAGGACAGGTCTATAAAACGATCATTAGACCTGTCCTTTTGTATGGTAGTGAGGCGTGGCCATTGCTTGAGCGACATAAGCAGGAGCTGCGTGTCACGGAGATGAAGATGCTGCGCTGGATGTGTGGAGTGACGCGAAAAGACCGCGTCAGAAACTCCCGCATCAGGGGCAGCCTTCATGTCCGAGACATTGTACATAGTTACGTGGGAAACAAATGTCTTGCTATGGCGGCTCCGCCCGGCCGCGGCAGATTGGGAAGACCCAAGAAGTGCTGGCTTGACGTTGTAAGATCGTATATGCGTGCAAATGGCCTCACTACACGGGATGCCGAAGATCGTGCGAAGTGGAGACGTAAAAGTAGGAAAGCGGAACCCGGGCTCTCGAGAGAGATGGAACCGGGAACAACGCTCGGATGATGATGATGATGCAAAGTGAACTGGACTACATGTTAGCCTCATATTTTAAATTTATTTGTACCTACTTTAAATATATTAAAAAATGTGAGTCTACGTGCGACCACGGTTAATGTAACTCCACCGAAACGTCATCGAGGTAATTTTCAAAATAATTATCCAAACCATCCATTTATAACTAACACTTTACTTGTTATTTTCACTGAGTATTTTCATTATAAATATTATTCCAATGAGATAGACTTGACCAAGCTAAATTATTATATTGATAGAGTGTAATTCTTTAGAGTAATCTGCTAATATTTCTTTTAATTGTTTAATATACTAAGCCTATAGATAGAAAATTCCTTAAAACCTACGAAATCAAACAAAAGAAAAATCAATTTCGAAAAGTGTTACCTACTGCGCATCTCGATGATTTTCTACTTATTAAGTTTTGTATAACTCAGCCCCGATATTACTTACAGAGTAGCTGCCATAGTAAAAATTGTTTGTCAGGCATAGTTCTTTCAAAATAACCTTGTTTGATTTGTGGCCGCTAAACTTGAAAAAGACGCTACTTTTAATCATACCCCTTTAATTCATTTTTCGGTTTTGATCGCGTGGTGTTTATTACTCTTAGCATTGTTTCAACACTTAACGTTTTGAGACCTAAACTATTTTGTATTGTATATAGGTCTCGAAACGTTTTATAGGTCTCTATAAGTAACGAACACAACGCAATTAAAACCGCAAAATGAGTTTAATTTCAATCCAACATCGCGAAAACAGAAAAACAAATCCAGACCGATTATACTTCAAATATTTGATATTTTGGCGGAAAAAATGTTTGTTCACAAACCTGTAGAATGTACACAGTACACTTACAATGTAACGTTATAAATATTTGACAAAGAAAGTCATTGGACTAATATATCTTTCAGCGAACGTTGCCCAAAGAAAACGCTCTCTTTATTTGACATGCATTTCTAAAGCGATTAAAGTGCCTTATCTCTCGTCTCTTAATAACACTTTAATTAAATATAAACAAAGTTTTGTTTATAAAAAGATAAAAACAAATTGAACAGCAAAAATGGTCGGTTGCCAACTGATTTGTTTTCCTTAGTTTATTTATTTGAGTAACATTTTATCTCTATACTTTTTTAAATTTAATAATTTAAAGAGTTCTACCGAGTAAACGGTAAAATAGCCATAACTGAAGTTTGCAAATAAAATCGCGAACAACGACGCACGACGGCGAGCGACCAACACAACGGCTCAACACTCGCGAAATTCAAAAACGTCCGCGGTCCACATTTTGGCTTCTGCGGACCGACAGTGGTCCGCGGACCACTGGATGGGAACCTTTGGCTCTGGCATCACTATTATAAACGAACGTCTATGCAACACTAACAACAACAAAAGAACAGCTTTGTAAAGCGAAAAAGCTTACTCCGACAAAGGGCACGCCATAGCGCCTACTTTTACTCTCAGATCTCATTTTAATTTAATTATTTACATGCTAAAATGAAACAGACTGGATCTCAAAGTCCAAGAGGCGACTCATAGGAGATGGTGTGACGAGGTCGACAAATATAAGCCTGAGTGTCAAACCATAGCCAAAAGTAGACCCCCGAATGGAAGAGTTGAAGCCGTTGCCGAACCATGGGACAATTCTGGCTAATATAATAACAATAATAATTTACCCAACTAGTTGTAGTAATTTGAGTACATTTTCGCGTGATTCTGCCGTGCAGATGGCACAATATTACCAAAACAAAAATAAGATTATGTCAAGTTCAAATGGAAAGCAAAGCACCTTTCTATATGATAGATAAGTTGACAAATCGCTGTGTTTTGTTGTACCCGACCTATCGCACCTAATCGTAGATAGATATAATGTTATGTACAGGAAATTAAAGCTAATTCACTAGAACAGTGGTTCTCAAATTAGTGTAGCCCTGTTATGACAGCATTTGTGGGGCGTCGCGCAGGCCCGACTGCAATGAAGGTTGCGGGTTTGATTCCCGTCGCGCGCCAGGTTCTTTATCTTCTTTTCGTTTTCGGCTCACATGGTGTTAGAGTTTTCAGGTCGCCCTAAGGCCTCTAACTTGACCTAGCACCGACCTAACATAAACCAAGTATTTATGTTTAAAAATAAATATTAGTTTCTGGTCAGGGTGTGTTTTCTATACGTTTCATATGTATTATTTACGAAAAATACCTACTTATCACAACTGTGTGAAGGATTTTAGAAGATAAAAATATTGCAACATTTCCAAGTACCACTTGACTGTTTTCTTCATTTTTTTTGTATAATTTTAAGACAAAATACCTTATCGTTTCGAATAAGGGAATTCACTAGATAGATGATTAATCCAATGTTTATCTCGTCTCGTCATGACAACAATGACCAAGTAGGCCCCATAACAGTTTAATATAATAAAGCATTAATATAATCTTTAGGTCCTTCTTATAAGGTTTACTTTCGATCATAACTGCATAGAGTGTGCAATGTCCATGTACATACCTATGTAGTCAGTGAAGGGCCCACCTACCTAAAGTTTAAGAAACATTGCCCTAGATAGATGATTTATCCAATTTTTATCTCGTCATGACTACATAGACTAAGTTGGTTTCACAACATTATGATTAATATAGACTTTAGGTCCTTCTTATAAGGTTTACTTTCGATCATAACTGCATACAGTGTGCAATGTCCATGTACATACCTATGTAGTCAGTGAAGGGCCCACCTACCTAAAGTTTAAGAAACATTGCCCTAGATAGATGATTTATCCAATGTTTATCTCGTCATGACTACATAGACTAAGGTTGGTTTCACAACATTATGATTAATATAGACTTTAGGTCCACTATGCAATGTGCATGTACCTATGTAGTCATCATCCTCATGCTGCAAGGCAAAGGCTATCTTGAGTTCTGTAACTCTTACATAACATCACATATTTATTATGTTTATGTCATTTGATAGGTTCTAGATAACGTGTGAAGTTATCTAGTTGTAGTAGTTGTTAGTTAGTGATCTTTTTTGACTTTTGTTTGTTTATTTACTTTTGAAAACTTACACCATTATTTTAATACTAAGTCTTGCAATTTTACAAAAGTCAAATTTGAAATTATAAATTAAAACTGCAATGCTATTGAAATTATTTTATTGGATATTTTTATTACTCCATTAGGATATAGCTATACAATATCCAGCCCTCAAACCTTTTACATTAGTAAGTATCTATTTTTATATTTTATTTTTATCATAAATGTTAAAATAATTGGGACTTTTGTCAATTACCTACTAAGTATGCGAGTCCCATAGTTACAATGAATTATACAACAACAAATATATTACCTACTTTCTAACTAAATCCTTACTTAATTTAATCCATATTAATAAAACAGATTCCATAACTTACCAAACATCTCCTTATTTACAAAAGACTTAAATAACTGAATAAAATATTAATACACTAAATAAAAAATCAAGGTAAATTCTACAAAATTCACCTAATTACCAATAAAATTACGCAATATCGTTAAATGTTGACCTTTGTCATATTATTATCCCAAGCGAGATAAGACGGGGGAAACCTCGCGTCTTACGCGTGATACGTGCCAGGTCATCCTGCCATAGTGCATTCGGCATCAAATACTCCATCCAAACTGAACCTTGTAGGCATATGAATAAGGTTAGAACTGGGTTGTGTCGTGACCCAGACGGGCAATAGACGGCCGATAACACCCGGATGCTGTATGATTGTGGTGTCGCTCAATATCGGTCAAGTGCGTGTCAAGATCTTTGAGTTCCGTATGTTTTTGACTGACATGATATTGAAATGAAGTTTTGGATAATTTTAATACGGGAATTTTCAATCTACTTACTAAAATGTTGCTTTCCTCTATTATACACATACAGTGGTAACAATCTGATTTATCTTATAATTTCTGAGCTGTTAAATTCTCACGCTAAAATAGTCATAAAAAATATTTAAAAAAAACTATTTTTATGGGGGTATTTACCAGGTTTTATTAGTTTCTAGAGTAATTGCAACTGGCATGTTCACAAGACTCAAGACTATTTGTAGTGAAAACGACCATGTTATAGTAGATTGTATACCAAGGTAGAAAAGACTATTTTTCCGGCGAGAGTGTTTTTTGAATCCAGAGAGGAGCGAGGGATTCTTAAGTAGAATCCTGAGCGAATCGAGGGATTCAAAGTACCTCACTCGAGCGAAAAATAGTGTTTGCTCCCGAGGTGAACATTCTACTTTTCATCACCCTCTATGAAAAAATGAGTAACGTACTTTGACCATTGCTCGCGTCTGACAGTAACTACCAATTTCTACCAAAAACTGCCGATTCTACTAAAAAACTACCATTTTCTACCAAACCTACCATTTTCCATGAATACCTACCATTTTCTACTACATCCTACTATTTTCTACCAAAAACTACCATTTCTACCATAAACTACCATTTTCTACCAATACCTACCATTTTTCACCAAACCTACCAATTTCTACCAACGTTACCATTTCTTACCAAAACCTACCATTTTCTACCAAAACCCTCCATTTTACCAATATTCTACCTGTACGGTCGAACACCCATCCCTCACCTATCAGACACATGTGTTTTTTAACCTGCTCGGTCTATCACCCATCACTTACCTATCAGACACGCAGTACGGCGATAGAAACTCTTTGTTAATTGAAACTTTTAAAAAATATTCACATTCTAAATTCAAATCTCATTATCGCCCTGCTAGCAGGGAGAAAAAACGCTATGAAAATGCCTGCTAGGAACATCGCCAACAAAGCGCTACTTCTTGCCCTGTTTACAGGGATTAGAGTAGCTCTTTTCGAATAGATGGGATGAGTAATGATTTTTCAATAAGTAAGGGGCAATAAGGGCAATAATGAGATTTGAATTTGGAATGTGAATATTTTTAAAAAGTTTCAATTAACAAAGAGTTCCTATCACCGCACTGCGTGTCTGATAGGTAAGTGATGGGTGATAGACCGAGCAGGTTAAGCAACACATGTGTCTGATAGGTGAGGGATGGGTGTTCGACCGTACAGGTAGAATATTGGTAAAATGGAGGGTTTTGGTAGAAAATGGTAGGTTTTGGTAAGAAATGGTAACGTTGGTAGAAATTGGTAGGTTTGGTGAAAAATGGTAGGTATTGGTAGAAAATGGTAGTTTTTGGTAGATATGGTAGTTTTTGGAAGAAAATAGTAGGATGTAGTAGAAAATGGTAGTTTTGGTATAAAATGGTAGTTTTGGTAGAAAATGGTAGTTTGGTAGAAAAACGCAGGTTTTGATAGAAAATAGTCGATTTTGGTAGAAAATGGTAGGTATTGTTAAAAATTGGTAGTTACTGTCAGACGCGAACAATGGTCAAAGTACGTTACTCATTTTCTCATAGAGGGTGATGAAAAGTAGAATGTTCACCTCGGGAGCAAACACTATTTTTCGCTCGAGTGAGGTACTTTGAATCCCTCGCTTCTCTCTGGATTCAAAAAACACTCTCGCCGTAAAAATAGTCTTTTCTCCCTTGGTATACAATCTACTATTTCATCCCTTCTATTCAAAAAGTGTCGCTTTGGTCCTCTATAAGTTGGATCAAAGTAGCTCTTTTCTGTTAAGATAAACAGCCGGGAGCAAAGTAAATTTGAATTTGGAACATATGTATAATTCATAGAAATCAAACGTTAATTATATGAATTACTGGCAGATATGTGTTGAGTCACCGTAACACAAGCTTAGTCGCTTACCACAGGGCTAGATGGCGCTGTGTGTTGTTCACAGAATTTATTTATTTTATTAGTTTCATTAGTGTCATTTGTTTCATTAGTTTCATTAGTTTCATTAGTTTCATTAGTTTCATTAGTTTCGTAGTTTCGTTAGTTTAGTTAGTTTCGTAAGTTTCGTTTGTTTCGTTTGTTTCGTTAGTTTCGTTAGTTTCGTTGGTTTCGTTAGTTTCGTTTGTTTCATTAGTTTCATTAGTTTCATTACTTTCATTTGTTTTATTTATTTTGCTTATTTTTTTTAGTATTTATTTATGAAATTTTCACAGATGATGTATTTCTGTAGCCGCTATAACAACCAACAAATATTTATAGAGGGCTTCTGTACCTATA
This sequence comes from Idaea biselata, assembly GCA_958496205.1. Classification (NCBI taxonomy): domain Eukaryota; kingdom Metazoa; phylum Arthropoda; class Insecta; order Lepidoptera; family Geometridae; genus Idaea; species Idaea biselata. The sequence continues at coordinate 29,679,665 of OY292395.1, read as the reverse complement.
ATAAACGTGATATTAAAATTTTATACCCAACATTTTTGTTTAAGTAAATAGGTATGTTCACGAATTACGTAACACCATATCTTATTTATTTTCTCATAGAAAGGGGATGAAAAGTAGAGTATATGAATCGAGAGCAAATTATTTTTGCCTCGGGCGATGTATACTTTGAATCCCTCGCTGCGCTCAGAATTCTACTAGAATTCTTCGCTTTGCTCGTGATTCAAAGTAACGCCCTCGCCGTAAAAATACTATTTAGCTCCCTTGTTATACAATCTACTATTAAAAACTGCGTTAGTAAACCCACGTACTAACTGAACCCTAAAGAGGGGTGGAGGTTATTTTTCACAATTTATTTATAAAAGATAGTCGTGTCCTGTTGATAAAGAACAAAACCCGTGTATGTAGGTACAGTCAGGCAGCAAAAGTTGTTTTCTTTACACGATAGATGAGCGTTTGACCACTATCTCACCTGATGGTCAGTGATGACATGGTCTAAGCTAAGACATCGCACGCTCATCTTGAAGAAGGAAGACGAAAGTGGAACAAAATATTCCTTAGTGGCTGCACCGGTTTACGCATCGAAACACGTATCGCTTGGCGCTACGACTTAGATCAGTGGGTGGTAACAACCCGGGGCCGAAGCCTCCCACCAAGAAACCCCTTTTGGACGTCTTTTACGAGGGGTTATTGCTTACCCATAGTAAATTTTTCTAAACCAAGGCTACAGGCAACAGGTAAACTGGATATCCAGGATAGTCACCGTAGAGTTACGAAATCTTGACGATTAATAAATAGCCTTTTAACATAAGCCATACTTAAACATAAGTTGAAGTCTAATTATATTCCTGAAACTTAAGCAGGTCATTAAAGTCCTTTCTCTATACAAAACATTCTAATAATTATCAATTTGATAACGGGTCTGGTTGCCTTCGGAACCTTATAGACTCTACGGTGGGTCTCGCTTTTATTACCCTACTGTACATATTTGTCTACTAAAAATTGAAATACCTAAATACAGATCACGCTTGCTCTAGGTGGGGTTTGCAATAAAAATAACCTAATTTCACGAGTTGATACGTAAATACAGGCACTGTAACGTTAATAGTTCAACCTTATGCACAGCGCGCCCGCTTCGGCTGGTCTTTGGGCGGGGCAAATGGTCCTTTTCAAAACTGGGTACAGGGCCCAAATGCAGTTTAATTTGATAGTGGTTGATTGGTAATTTAGGTATAGGGACCAAAAATGCACCTTTTCAAATTTGATAGTGGTCAACAAGGCCCATGATCGAAATAAAAACAAAAGACGATCGAATCTGAAAAACAAAAGTCCGCGCACCGGTCTGGGCATGACGGCCGCGCGAGCCGTGGGCTGGGGACAAGCCTAAACTGTTAACGTTACAATACTTGCAATATTGCACTTTGCCTTTTGTGACGTAACTCTGTCAGTGTTTAGTGAATCAATTGAGGGTTTTAAGAAGCCGTGGTCATTCTGCAACGTAGATCCCCGATGTCGTGGACTTACAAAATATCATTTATGATTAATTGATCATATTTATCCACTTCTTTTTCTTTCTTCTTTTCGTGTAGTGGTGTGGCTCATCTAGTGTTAGAGTTTTCAGGTCGCCGCTTCTAACTTGACCTAACGACTGCTATCAGAGATAACAACCGGGACCAGCTGCTTAACGTGCCTTCCGAAGCACGGAGGAGCTCGAGAAAATGATTTTTTGCCACACAAATTATCGGTCCAAGTAATGACACCCATCCAAGTAATGACCGCACCAAGCGTTGCTTAACCCGCACGACCGCTTAAGATCGGCAGGTGCAGCTAGGCCTATGAGCTCCTATATTTACCCTGAGTGGATATTTATCCACTCTGGGTAGGGATACAGCTCAAGTTGAGTAGATATTAAAACTAAAAACATCAACATCGGCTTCTCCTATCTGTGTGTATGTATTCTGTGACATTGGACTTTGGAAACAACACCGGACTTTGATTTATAAAACATTTCTCTCTTAATGTAGTCACTGAATTAATTAACTTTGTTTAGTCAGAATATAAGGAAAAAACATTTGTAGAAACCTTGTTTAAAATAGTTTCTCTGATTTGTTAGTAAATGACTCATAATCTATTCATATAAAATTCAAAGTCCTGACTGACCTTTATATCAACGCAGGGCCTAAAGACATCCTATGAAGTTTGGAGAGTGTGTTCATTATGTTATGTAAGTATTCACTAATAAAGGATTTTTTGAAAAATCCTGCGGGATCGGGACTTACGCGGCTGAAACTGCGGGTAATTAATATATCGAAACAAACTTTAAAAAATCACACGATTTGTTAATATATGTTATGTATGGTATTTAATGAAATAAATACATAGTTACAATTTTACTGGGTCTTACAGCTGAATACAGAAGCATAACTTAAAATTTGAATTTTTGAGTTTGAGAGCTGCATAACTGTTTAAGTAAAACTCTAATTCTGAGTAGCTTTTCTGAATTCGGTCGTTAATCGCGTATTATTATTTATTCTCTTACCTCGACGCTTACACTATATTACAATAGTCCTGGTCGCGAGGAGAAAATAAATAACAATACGCGATTTTAAGACCCAGTAAAATTTAACAACAAAATAAACTGCTCTCTGTGCTTCGGAAAGCACGTTAAGCAGTTGGTCCCGGTTGTTATCTCCGATAGCAGTCGTTAGGTCAAGTTAGAGGCCTTAGGGCATGGGTTCCCTAACTGGGGGGCGCGCCCCCCAGGGGGGGTGCAGAGACCTTCTAAGGGGGGCGCGGGCAATTTTCAATCGCTAAGAGAATGCATAAAATTTCAGACTGCTTGATACGACCAATAAAATTAAAACAATTGTATTTACCCTTCTCAAGTACATATTTGTGCGAAAGGGGATTTTCTGCGGTAGTTGTAATAAAAACCAAGTATAGAAATAAACTTGACATTGGTAGTGACTTACGTTGTGCGATTTCTACAGTTAGATAAGCCGAGAATTGTAGACCTCGTCAATATCATGCAAGCTCATCCATCACATTCCAATAAGTAGGTACTACTTACCAAATACCTTTTCAATGACTTTGTTAAACTTTGATAAGCAATAAATTTTTATTGCTTAAAGTAAAAAAAGTATTAAAAGTATTTACTTTTTATGTTATTGAATTATTTTTTATTCTGTGGCCAGTGCTTGAGCGACAGCTAAGCAGCAGCTGCATGTCACGGAGATGAAGACGCTGCGCTAGATGTGTGGAGTGACGCGAAAAGTTCGCGTTAGAAACTCCCGCATTAGGGGCAGCCTTCATGTCCGTGACATTACAGATAAAGGTGGTACGGTCACGTTTTACGGAAACCGGCTAGTTACGTACAAATGTCTTGCTATGGCGCCTCCGTCTGGCCGCGGCAGACTGGGAAGACCCAAGAAAGGTCGCGGATATGCGTACAAATGGCCTCACTACACGGGATGCCGAAGATCGTGCAAAGTGGAGGCGTAAAAGTAGTTAAGCGGAACATCACTCGGATGATGATGATGAATCTGGACTGGAGGAGGGGGGGCGCGAACTTTTTTTTTTGTCCAAAGGGGGGCGCGGCCCAAATAAGTTAGGGAACCCCTGCCTTAGGGCGACCTGAAAACTTTAACACTAGGTAAGCCACACCACTATACAAAAAAGAAAGAAGAAAGAAAGAACTGCTCTAACGTTTTTTTTAACAAATTTGTCTCTTCTTTCCAGTGGAATACGTGGACACAGAATATAGCTTATGGCTGACGTGGTTCCTGACGCCGGTCATAGTGACCTTCCTGCTGCCGGCTGTCCTCATAGTCCTCATATACATAAGCAGCATTATCTTCTACTTGTATAGGTTATATAGGTATGTATTATTTATTTATTACCCTATTTAGTATGTACTAGCAGCGCTTTCTGAGAGTTTTCCTTTTCAGGGGAGTTTTCTGATGAGAAGGTGGTTTTAGGTATTCCATCAATCTGTGTCTAAATTTTTAGAAGCCGATTCTATTTATAGAAGACCAAGAATAAGTAGTTTACTGCATTCTGAATTGCTATTCTGCTCATCATTCTGAAGATACACATCAGATCATCACCAAGTTTTGATGGGACCAACTCGGGCAACAGGTGCCTTGTGCCCACGACTTCCAACCCATCTCATGAGTTGGATAGCCACGATAAATACACATGCTTAGTTCACTAACTCTTTATCGAACTTATCTGTCACCTGAACCAAACACTACCGCACATGCACCTAGATTTAATTAAAAAAACTTAATTAGTCTGACTGATGCAATAATAACTTGTTGTGTCTGTCTGAGACATGTCTGAGATAGCGATGTCTGCTTCGTAAATTGGGGCAGTAGTTATCTAACGTGGGTTAGTTTTTGTAGGGAAAATTACAGGCAGTTCACATGCGTTCCGGTAGGTAAGTTACTTATTCCACAACTATGCCTCAGATTTGTATCTTTTTTTCGAAACCGTTTTCGATGAGCAGCGGAGGAAACTAACATGTCCTAGGACTCACCACGGTCCGAAGACATGGGACATAAATATAGAATATTATATATTTCAAAGGTACGAGATGCAAAAAACTTTGCTGCCGAGTGAAACACACAATTTTTCACCTCACTACAGCGAGGAAAACGCTAGGTGCATTTTTCCGGTTGAAAACTCAATTCGGCATTATATACCGCTTGCACTAACTCTGCAGTTGTTAAATTAATATCTCCGTCGCTGCTGGACTCGCTCATATTTAATGAAATTACGATTTTCAAAACAAAGTATGAAAGGTGAATTACTAGAGAAGATTTTTTTTATTCAGTCCAGTGCTGCCATCTGTGGCTGGCCAGTGCATATGATTCCTCGTTTTTGTAAATAATAAAAATTAGCAAACAATCTCTAAATTAATTAATTCATTAAAAAACCTGCTTGATACTAATGATAATAAAATAAACAACAAATACGACATTGGCAGATGTGCAACAAGACTTCGTGGTTCGATGCCATGAACAAAAAAAAAGTAATGAGGTTCCGGTTGGCGCATTTTCAAAGGACTTGCTTTAGAGAAGAGCATGGGTCAAGGCAGATTCGAATTTTAAAAACACTTTCCACGCTAGCGCGCAAAATGCGATTTTCCACGCAGAAATCTGCGTGCAAAACAGAATTTTACGAGGTTGTGAGGTGAAAAAGCATTTTTTATCCGTTGTTCTAGTACTAGTACTGGACCCATAGTACAAGCCTAGTTGCTTAAAGCCGTAACAAACAAACAACCCTATGCGTGGCTCAATGTTTTGTCTTGCTCCTGAGAGTGATAATCAACATCAGCGAAAACGTGACAAAAGCTCCACACATTGGGTCGTTTGTAAATACGGTTGTTAATGCTTGGAATATCAGTGTCAGTTGTACCAATGATTTGTACCATTTATGGTACAAGTGACACGTTACAGCTTTGTATCCTTAGTACCATTAAAGAAATATGTAGATATTCCCCCGTAATTGTAAACCGATACCTATAATATGGTACTAGTGAAACAAAGATTGTGTTGTGTGGAACGTTCGGCAATATTGATTTGTTGGTATTTTCCCAGGTTAAGAATAGTCGACGGTGTCCAATCAGACTGGAAGGCGGCAGCTAGAGTCGCTGTTTGCGCGCTATGGGACGCACACGGGTGGCTGTGGCACGGTCAGTTTATTGTAATTACTAGCACCCGCGTCACTCCCGATCCCGCGGGATTATCGGGATATAAAGTAAAGAAGCGACAAACACACGCGTACCTATTGAAAATTTCACCTTTGTATTAGTAGGATTAGGCGAAGATTTAACCACTGACATAATAAAGCCTGACTAAGCCGTGGAATTCCTCACCATGTTTTCCTTCACCGTAAGAGCGATGTTAAGAACGCATAGTTATAACTTACAGATTCCCGCGGTTTCACCCGCGTAAGTCCCAATCCCGTGGGAATATCGGGATCAAAAGTAGCCTATGTTACTCAGGGTGAATGTAGCTTTCTAATGGTGAAAGAATTTTTGAAATCAGTCCAGTAGTTTCGGAGATTACCCCCAATATACTTACATACATACATGTTACCAACGTTACCTCTTTATAATATTAGTATAGATTCGCAAGGTAAAAGACATTAGATTCTAACGAACGACCTTTGGAATGAAAGTCGAGGGCTACCCGGGCTACATTTTCCCGGGTCTTAATCGCATTTTATTATTTATTATGTTACAATGATCTTGGTCACAAGGGGACCAAGACCCCTCGCGACCACGACTATTGTATCATGGTTGAAACGTCAGTCGACGTAAGAAAATAATAATAACACGCGATTAAGACCCGGGAAAATGTGCCTATGTTAACAAATCGTGTGAATATAAAAAGATAATATGTTTTCCCTTCCAGGATACGAAGTCCGCGGTCTGGAGAACGTTCCAGAAGGTCCGTTCCTAGTGATATACTACCACGGAGCTTTGCCGATAGACATGTACTATTTCATAGCTCGGATGTTGCTGTTCACACGACGACACATACACACCGTGGCAGACAAACTACTCTTCAAGATACCCGGTGAGATTCTAGTACCCCTTGCCTTGAGGAATACAAATAAGATGTCATTAATTCATGGTCATGGCTGGTATAGGTTTTATGGCGTAACTTATTTACTCTTATATCTTTATAGAGGAAACACTTGACTACGCTCGTAAAATTCGTATGGAGAAAAGAGTACTTTCCCCTTAAGAACTGTTGTCATATAGCGGTACGAATTTATTAATACTTATGTCATACTTTTAATAGTTATTCGTTTATATTTATTGCCAAAGGCCCACCCCCTTGTCCCTCATATCCCTCATATTTGCTTTACGATCAAACACTTATAGTTTCTTTATTCTCCTGATGACATGATTATCCGCTCTTCACATGACCATAGGCTTAACCTCTTGTTATTTATTTATTTGAAAATCCAACAGCTGTTTCTTAATAATAGACAAAACTAGGGTAACAACAGATTTCACGACTAAGCTACAGCCACCTAACCACCACCATAATAGCTTAGATTACCTAAATGGTAGGTATTCTAAACAAAGACGTTCGAATTATGATCCATTAAAGGTGTGTGAGTAATTTCCCGAACAGCTTGACTTTGGAAGGTACCGTATCTGCTGCAATGAGACGATAAAACTGCGTCAGCTAACGCACTAGCCTCAGTCGGCCTCATGTGCAACCGTTGTCACGTGAACACGTACTGTCACACTGCGAGTATCTAGCTCATTTTTCGAATACACAATGTTAGAATATTTTATCTAAGCATGGTAGTTATAATCACTATTTCTCTGGTCAGGCTGGGCGAGCCTCCTAGAAGGTCTGTGCGTGACCCCGGGGACAGTGACGACTTGCGCGGGCGTGCTGCGCGCGGGCAACCCGCTTGCCATCTCCCCGGGAGGGGTTTACGAGGCGCAGTTCGGTGACCACTACTACAGCCTCAAGTGGAAGTCGCGTATCGGCTTCGCTAAGGTTGCTAAGGAGGCCAATGTGGTGAGTACTGAAGAATTCGATGATTTGCAGGGTCAATACTTCGTTAAGCGATTGTCATAGGATGGCCTTAGCTTGTCGAAGATTAGCCTCAAGTGAAAGTCGCATATCGGCTTTGCTACGGTAGGAGGCTAATGTGGTAAGTAAAGTACTCAAGAGTTTGCTAACTTGCAGGGTGAATACTTCGTTAAGCGACTGTCATAGGATGGGCTAGCCTTGTCAAAGGTTAGCCTCAAGTAGTAGTCGCGTATCGGCTTTGCTAAAGTAGCCAAGGAGGCTAATGTGGTGAGTGAAGTACTGGAGTATTGACTTCCTGGACAATACTTCCTTAAGCAAATGCCATAGGATGGGCTAACCTTGTCGAAGGTCTTGCTATCTCCCCTGGAAGCGAACGCTTCTCTATCTTATGAAGCGTAGTTCGGTGACCACTATTACAGGCTCAAGTGGAAGTCGCGTATCGGCTTCGCTAAGGTTGCTAAGGAGGCTAATGTGGTGAGTACTGAGGAATTTGCTAACTTGCAGGGTCAATACTTCTTTAAGCGACTATCGTAGGATGGGCTAGTCTTGTCGAAGGTTTGTCTCAAGTGGAAGTCGCGTATCGGCTTCGCTAAGGTTGCTAAGGAGGCTAATGTGGTGAGTACTGAGGAATTTGCTAACTTGCAGGGTCAATACTTCTTTAAGCGACTATCGTAGGATGGGCTAGTCTTGTCGAAGGTTTGTCTCAAGTGGAAGTCGCGTATCGGCTTCGCTAAGGTTGCTAAGGAGGCTAATGTGGTGAGTACTGAGGAATTTGCTAACTTGCAGGGTCAATACTTCTTTAAGCGACTATCGTAGGATGGGCTAGTCTTGTCGAAGGTTTGTCTCAAGTGGAAGTCGCGTATCGGCTTCGCTAAGGTTGCTAAGGAGGCTAATGTGGTGAGTACTGAGGAATTTGCTAACTTGCAGGGTCAATACTTCTTTAAGCGACTATCGTAGGATGGGCTAGTCTTGTCGAAGGTTTGTCTCAAGTGGAAGTCGCGTATCGGCTTCGCTAAGGTTGCTAAGGAGGCTAAGGTGGTGAGTACTGAGGAATTTGCTAACTTGCAGGGTCAATACTTCTTTAAGCGACTATCGTAGGATGGGCTAGTCTTGTCGAAGGTTTGTCTCAAGTGGAAGTCGCGTATCGGCTTCGCTAAGGTTGCTAAGGAGGCTAATGTGGTGAGTACTGAGGAATTTGCTAACTTGCAGGGTCAATACTTCTTTAAGCTACTATCGTAGGATGGGCTAGTCTTGTCGAAGGTTTGTCTCAAGTGGAAGTCGCGTATCGGCTTCGCTAAGGTTGCTAAGGAGGCTAATGTGGTGAGTACTGAGGAATTTGCTAACTTGCAGGGTCAATACTTCTTTAAGCGACTATCGTAGGATGGGCTAGTCTTGTCGAAGGTTTGTCTCAAGTGGAAGTCGCGTATCGGCTTCGCTAAGGTTGCTAAGGAGGCTAATGTGGTGAGTACTGAGGAATTTGCTAACTTGCAGGGTCAATACTTCTTTAAGCGACTATCGTAGGATGGGCTAGTCTTGTCGAAGGTTTGTCTCAAGTGGAAGTCGCGTATCGGCTTTGCTAAGGTTGCTAAGGAAGCTAACGTGGTGAGTACTGAAGAATTTGCTAACTTGCAGGGTCAAAACGACTATCACAGGATGGGCTATCTTTGTCGAAGGTTTGCCTCAAGTGGAAGTCGCGTATCGGTTTCGCTAAAGTAGCCAAGGAGGCTAATGTGGTAAGTGAAGTCCTGGAGTATTGACTTCCTGGTCAATACTTCCTTAAGCAAATGTCATAGGATGGGCTAACCTTGTCAAAGGTCTTGCTATCTCTCCGGGAGGGGTTTACGAGGCGCAGTTCGGTGACCACTACTACAGCCTCAAGTGGAAGTCGCGTATCGGCTTCGCTAAGGTTGCCAAGGAGGCTAATGGGGTGAGTACTGAAGAATTTGCTAACTTGCAGGTTTAATACTTCCTTAAGCGACTGTCATAGGATGGGCTAGCCTTGTTGAAGGTTGCCTCAAGTGGAAGTCGCGTATCGGCTTTGTTAAAGTAGCCAAGAAGGCTAATATGGTGAGTAAAGTGACCCTGCAAGTTGCGAGAAACTTACAAGGTCAAAATTTCTTCAAACATTTTATAGTTATAGATTTACCTAAAATTGACATCAGCACTGCAAAATCTTTGCAGAGACAGCCGCGTTTTTTCATCATTTGTATTTAATAACATAAATAACAAGCAAGAATCATAACATGGTCATTATGTTTTTGCGACGACAATATCGTTTTACGTCAAGGCAAATTGACTTTACTACGGAGACTATCTGACTTCCACATCTTTTTCTAACCACATTGAGATATTATACCTATAGGTACTAGTCTTTTTACAACTGTCTTTCTTCTGGCAGTCGAAGACGTGAGTATGGAGAAAGAGTATGTAGACTTTCCTCTTAAGGTTGATCAACCCCAGCAACAACTGATTACATAATATATAGCGTCCCCAACTGTATCCAACGCTTAGGCATAAATAAATGGGTCCGCTGTAACGTCAGGTCACTCCCAGGAGCTACCATCCGGGATCAGTTATAGACAGATCGTGTCGTCAAACGTTAGTGTGTTTTTTTCTCTATAAGGAAAGCTGCCTCATGCCCAAACGACACTACCTGATTAAGGTTGAGATCAATGTCCTATCATTTTTGTCCACAGCCAATAGTTCCGATGTTCACTCAGAACGTCCGCGAGGCGTTCCGCACAGTAGGCTGGCTCCGCGGAGTCTGGCTGCGGATCTACGCTGCCACCAGGATCCCCCTGGCACCAGTCTACGGGGGATTCCCAGTCAAACTGATCACGCACTTAGGGAAGCCCATTTATCCCGCTGAGGGGGATACCCCTGAAATTTTGCAGCAGAAGGTAAGCTTGGTTTTACCTCTTTGTTATTTCACAGGTGTATAATTTCGTTTGCGCGATTCAGGATTTCGTTAGCGTACATCTTTGTGACGCCTTCACGCAAAAACTACTGAACCCTTTGCGATGACACTTGGTATGCAAATAGCTAATACATATGCTAGTTTTATCCCGAAATTCTCGCGGGATCGGTACTTACGTGGGTCTAACCATGAAGTGCAACTAATGTAAAATAAACTCATAAAAAATATAAAATTCTCAGGTGTCGTCAGCTATTGAAGATCTTATAGAGCAACACCAACGTGTTCCAGGCAACATTCTCCTGGCCCTCCTAGAGAGAATCTTCGAAATGCCCAAGAAGAGGAAATCGGGCCCCAAATCGGAGACCAACGGGAAATGTCACAACGGCGTCGTCAAAAATGATACTACTGTTAAAAATGATACGACGGACACGAATAAAACGACTGGCAAAACTGATACGCCTGTCAAAAACGATATACCACCTGTCAGAAATGATACGACTATCAGAAACGATGCTGCTGTTGATACGACTGACACGAATAAAACGACTGGCAAAACTGATACGACTGTCAGAAACGATATCATAAATGATACGACTGTCAGAAACGACGTAAGCGTCAAAAGTGATGAGACTGCCAGAAACGACCTAAGCGTTAAAAGTGACGAGACTGCCAGAAACGACGTAAACTTCAAAAATGATGAGACTGCTAGAATTTGCGCGCCCGTCAAAAACGACGTGACGGTCAGAAATGGCGCGGCTGTCATAAATGATCCGACTGTCAGATGTGACGCGTCTGTCAAAACGGACAACGCTTTGAGCGACAACTGTCAAACTGGCAAACACAAAGTGTCATAGAAGCGTGGGGTTGTGTGTGTGTGGTTCATTTTATGTGTGAGAACTAAGGTGTGAGATGTAAGGCTGCATAGACGAGAAATGTTTTGGTCTGTGATGAAAAAGTCTAAGCAGACGGATTTATTCGCGTCTGCCCGTAGCCACCGGCTGCATGCCAGTGACTATGGAAACTGGAAAGTTACTGAAACGTTAATTTTAAGCTACTAGTGGTGGGTTTCTCGAGTTTTTAAAACCCTTAACAGGACAGTCTCCATTCTCTTTCCCCATACAAACGTAGTCGACGATTTCCTCCCTGGGATAAAGACATTAGAGCAAATATGTTTATGCCATAAAACCTTATATCTGTCATGACTCATAGGGGCATAGCCCCTACCATTTTATTTTTTTCATTCTCTATTTCTTTTTTTTTATTACTATTCTAATTAGAAAATGAAAAAATAGGGGCATAGTCATGACAGATATAGGCTTTATGGCATAAACATATTAGCTCTAATGTCTTTATCCAGGGAGGAAACCGTCGACAACGTTTGTATGGAGAAAGAGAATGGAGACTGTCCTCTTAACTTGAACGAAACGTTTGACTTGAAAGTTTTCTTCTGTTATCGCAATGTTGGATTGAAATTGACCTCATTTTTCGGTTTTAATCGCGTGTGTTTCTTACTTTTAGCATTGTTTTAATGCTATAGGTTTTAAAGGTCTGTTCTTCAGGATTGGCCCTGGTCGGTTCAGGTCATCCTGTATTCCTACGTTGATTTGACATACGTCCATACATGCGTTGAGCATTGAAACAATGCTAGAGTTATGTTTGAGACGCCTTAGTGAACCCGAGATCCTGAATTTTATTTTCGTGAAACCTAGTTATTTGCGTGTAAATTGTTTAGTTTTGGTGGCAAAATAATCAATTTAGTTTCATGAAAGATAACGAGTATAGTGAAAATACAAACAGATGCTTACATGGAGTTGCAATAAAATTCGCCACCCTTTTTTTACATTCCTACCCGCGTTATAAAAATTCTAAATGTCACATAGTGTTTCACGTGATATTGACCCAAATTTCCCTTAAATGCTGGCAGAAAGTCCATAACTAAAGAACTGAACTGAAACAATGTTATAAGTAATAAACACCAAGCGATTAAAACCGAAAAATGGGTTTATTACAAGGTTTCACTTTCTTCTAAAATAGTTTCAGGACTGTTTGTTTGTTTGGCACAGTGAAATTCTATAGATTTTTAGGTTAACGACTGTTTTAAATTAAATTAACCATCGTTAAAATGTATATACTTTCAGCGCCATCTATCGTAAAAGTCCTGAGACTATTTCATAAGCAAGTGTCTAACGGTAGATCAAAATATTCAGAAACCGAAAAAACATCCATTAAAAATAATATACTTTGAGTTTAAATCGCGAAATCTATAAATGAACCTACCTAGAAATATTTTACAAGGAGAAATGCATCATCCAAAATCCTCCCATGGCAGGATTCGAACCCGAAGGTTGATTTTTGATAATACATTTCTCCTTGTAAAATATTTCTAGTAGAATGCCTTAAGTAATAAAAATAAGAAATATTATACCTATGTACTATAATATTTACGTCGTTTTAAAATTTTAGACTACGATCTGACATTTTGGTTCGTTGTATTCAACGTTTTTTCTTCAGAAAGATGTGTCAAATCATAGCTTACAATTAAAAAACGAAGTACCTATACTTAATAAATTATTCTAAGAATTTAGAATTAATATTGACGGAGCTCGATATTCTTTTTCACTGCTTGACAAATTAACACTAAAATTTGCGGTAACAATACGCTTGACCAATTGACACTATTTGTAGACTTGACCAATTGCTCACTACATCGATATTTCGCCAGTAATTTGGCTCAAGCCAGCCAAGCCAGCTGGGTTTCATTTACTGGCGAAATATCAAGCTCCGTCAAAAACAAATTTTAAAATGATAAATACTAAATACCCCGTTATTTAATAATATTTGTAGTGAAAACAACCATGTAAGTTTAAAATCGTAAGTGAGATACTGGTTAAATAAGAGACTCATCATCATCCTCACGATGTTCCCGGTTGCATCCCTCTCGGGAGCCCGGGGTCCGCTTTCCTACTTTTACCTCGTTTGTAGTGGTTAAAACTGACCTATCTTTTTTATCAAAAATATATAAAAGATGTCACAACTCCCAGATACTCGAATTTAGTAATTAAAAAATCATTCCAATTTATCGATTTTATTTTTCTTAAAAAAATAATTGTCAAGTTAACTTGACTTTGCTTGTATGAAATATTTAGCACTGAAGTCCCAATTTGATTATGGGCACAAAAGGCCTTTTTACGTAGTTACTTATGAACATTTATTCTATAAAATTCTTTATGTGTTAATGTTCACTAGGAAATATTGTTTTTTGAAAAAAAAAAATGTTTCCAATAATTCGTAGGTACTCGTAGTCGCAGGTTCGAATCCAGCCAAGTTTCTTTGGGGGGCTACGGCCGCGGCTTGTTACCACCCCCTGGTCTAAGTCGTAGCGCCAATCGGACTCGTCCGTGTCCCGATACGTAGACCGGTGCAGCGGCCAAGGAAAACAGGTTGGATCTTGTTCCACTGCAGTATTCCTTCTTCTAGATGAGCGTGTTACATCTAATACCATATCATCACTTACCATCTGATGAGATAGTGGTCAAACGCTCATCTATATTGCGTAAAAAACAGTACGAATTTTTAGAAGCCTTTTTGAAGAAAAAAAACAATAGGTAGGTACTTACCTTATTCCTTATTTTTTGTTACATATCGTATTACAAATTCTATGTGATAATAATGAAGCAAAATACTGATTATATGAGATTAATTCAAATACCAACTTTCAAATTTCGAAAGAAACAGAATATAACTATCTGTTTCTTTATTTCTATTTAACTACTTCACAGATTTCAATGCGATTTTTGTACAGTAGATACCCCCATATAATTCCAGACCTACCTTAAGAGGAAAGTCTACCTACCTTTTCTACATACAAACTTTACAAACGTAGTCGACTGTTTATTTATTTATTTATTTATTAGGTACACCAACAGTAAAGTACACTATAGCTAATACAGAAAAACACATTTCTTACACTGTTACAACTGTTACGACTTTACAAACGTATTATGTCTTTATCCAGGAAGGATACAGTCGACTAGGTATGTTTGTAACGTTTGTATGGAGAAAAGAGTAAGTATACTGAAGGTCGATAGTCGAATGTCCCGGTCTTGTAGTTACTCCCTTCACAAAATAATTGATGTCTGTTTCGTATGAAATGTCAGTAGGTTTGCAAGAGAAAAAAAAACAATAAAAATTGATAACTGGTTAAAATATGGGAGCCTGACTGTACAATTTTGATCTACTTTATAGAAAGTATAGGCTAGAAGCATTTAAAAATAAATAAATCATCAAAACATCTTCCTGTGACGGGGCTCGATCCCGTGCCTCTCGCTTGCCGGGCGAGTGCGCTACCATTAAGATATAGGCTGATTTTTACATTGTACTATAAGTACATTATCTACTAACTAAAACAATAACTAATACATTTTATACATATAATACAATAGTTAAAATAAATGCTGATATGAAATTAAACTTATTTTTAACCAACTACAAAAAAGAGGAGATTCCCACTTTGGGAAAAAAATATAACTGATTAAAATAAAATGAAAACGTGGATGAAGGATGTGAAACATCGACTCGCTACGTATAGCATATACGCATATTATATTCCATCAGCGTGGCGAGGCGTCGCCACGGCCTGTATCGCCACGCGAACTTTTAGGTTTACCCTCGCCTATAGACGTTTCACATCAAAAATATAAGGATTTTCGCCAATTATTTGAAGATAGCACGGCCGATTGTGACGACTCCTTTTTTTCGGAAACTGAAAAATGAGTTTAATTCCATACACTTAGTTAAGTTTAGTCCAAGAACGCTAGAATGCTTGTATATTTCATGTAAAATTCATATCATAATATTGTAAATCAATGAATTGATCTACCTTATTAGTTTTAGTATAAATTATATCCATTGCACTTATATACGATGTATAAGAGTTGAAAATATACACACTGATTTGTTTGTCTGTCGACTTTGAAACTGTATGTAAATAGCAGCCGAATACGGAAACGTCACTTAAAATTTAAGGCGTACTTAAATAATTGAGCAGCTTCTAAATTAAAAAAATAATATGGGAATTTTTGAATTTGAGAGGAGTTTAGTTGTTTAAGTAGAACTCAAATTTTGAGTTGCGTTTCTGTATTCGGCCGTAACCCCCTTACTTATAAAAGATATTTAACAGATGACTATGTTATGTAACGTTTGTTTCTGCCTGTCAACTTTAAACCTACCTAGTTTACGCGGTACCTACCTAGTTTATGCAGCTGTTTATCATCGTTTATAAGTAAAGGGGTAAAAGACAAAGCCTTGTATAACTAATCAACACTTATACATCGTTTATAAAAAGTAAGTAAGTAAATATATTTCATATAAAACAAATATTTCTTTCGATATAGGAAATCCTTTTTGTGATATACAAATATTTTAAATTGAGATACAAAATTGTATGCATTTGTTAGTTTAAGATCAGTTTTAGGCATTTACGAGCGTATTCCATCAGCTGTTTCCATACAAAATCACTTATTTTTCCTATTATTTATGAAGTTTCAGGTTTTTTTCTTCAGACCTAATATTTAAAAAAAAAATTGCTTGTCAGTGCGTTATTAAAAAAAACAAACAACATCATTAGGGGGAATGTACGTGATTCTTTGTACAGAAATAACGCTGACAGAATACACTTTTAAGCGGTCTTCAGATGGTGAGGCTTAATTAAAGGTATATCTATGGCATATGGTATACACATTAGGGGATAATATGGTATACAGCCTATGGCATATGGTATACATCTTCAACATAATATGATGTACATCTATGGCGTATGGTATAGGTACATCCTACGGCATACCCTACCCTACCTAGATGACGCTGAATGCAATATGCTACAATATTTATTTTACGTTTATGCGCCGTCTGAAGACCGCTGTGATTAAACACCTATTTATTGATTGATTTATTATTATTATTCATAAAATTAGATCAATAATCTGCTAATTGTTTTTTTTTTGTAAATGAACCTACCTATACGCTATTTTAGAAACTTAGATCAAAAAAGTAAACAAAAATTACATTTATTTGAAAGTGACAGCTCTTTATTTACTTTTTTCTTTAAAATTGACAGTTCTTTGTTAAATTTTGGAATCAAGTTTCTGAAATAGAGTATAGATTATCTAGAGCAGTTTTTAAGTGTTTATTTTTAATGAAATGTGAAGTCTTGGTCAGTATAAATCCATTTGCAATGCTAAATAGAGCTAGAAAGAATCAGTTATTCCTAATGGCTTAAAGGTAGAAAGCTGGTCCGGTACTTCGGAATTGCGCACTTATAATCTGTAAACTATTAAGTGCGCAATTTCTCCACGCAGGTGCGCTGGTTTGCTGGCATTGGCTTTCTACGTAAATATGTTATGTCGTAACTATGGATTGCACCCATGACTATTTACCTGGTTAATTTAGTCTGAGATTGCACCAACCAAGATGTGCCGCTTTGGCATTGATTGGTGAATTTCTGACATGCTCAATCGTACCTTTGATTGGATACTGATGAAAAAACGACAAATAAACATAACGTCCTTTTTTACTTTTGAAACGATCAAGGGTATGGACATTAAAAAAGTAATTTTATCAAATCAAATGTACAATTCATTAATTACGTATTTATTTAGTTTTAAGCAAGTGATATGGGTGTGTTTAATAGAGTGATTTTTAATTATAAAGAATATACTCTGTTTTCAAAGATCCCCTAAGTGTGCCAGGCGTAAACCAAAATGTGTTTAGTATGTGCATTTTAGGAAATGTATGGAGGTATAAATTAATTACTTAATTTGCGAACGACTACTTAACAAATATATAAGTTATTTTCAAATAAATAGTTTTTTATTTTTTCTGTTAATATTTCTGCCGGGTCTTACTTACGTAGGTATTGTTAGTTTTCTCACGCATCGCTCGCAAGTGCGCAGTCGCCACCCCGCCAGCTGCCGTCGTGCCCGGACGGGCGGAAGGGAATTGCGCACCTTCGAGCGATGCGCGATTCTTAAATCTCTCCGCTGGCACAACAGTTTTGCTTACGTGCGTAAGGTACATAATGTTACATGACAGTTTACGCGCGTACAACGTACGTTACGTTACGTTACGCCCCACGCTAACGTGGGACATAAAGTACATACGTAATAATGTCATTCCCTTACTCAGAAACAAGGTAGGTTTAGTATGTATGCAGATAATGGGAAATCTGGATTACACAGGCTACTTTTTACCCCAATATTCCACGGGATCGCGACTTGTGCGGGTAAAACCGCGGAGCGCAGCTAGAGTAGGTATACTTTAGTTATGGTATTGAAATGAAAAGCAGATAAATAAATGAATAATTTTTATTTTATATGCTCAAGACATTTCATTATTATAGGTTACCTACTCGGAGTATTTTCAAGTAAAAGTAGGTACATCATCAAAGATTCCATGTCACGCCTACCGTTTGTCGCCGAGGAGTCATTCACACATTGCCGATGGTCGACCCAACGCCAATTCAACGTGTCCGTCAGGATGAAAAGTCACTATTTTTTTATCGGCGTATTTTACGTTTAATTTAAGCTCATGAATTGCTTCCCAATTGCTTCTATTTACTTCCTATTCTCAGAATATTGCTTCCATCGTATTCTAGGAGTAACAAAACATTTTAAGGTGACCGTTTATTCTGATGTCTCGACGGCAGGTCACCTAGGCGTAGTGTCCTTGATAATGAAAATATTTGAAATGTATGGTGGCCATTAATTGCTTCCCAATTGCTTTTATTTACTTCCTATTCTCAGAATATTGTTGCCATCGTATTTTAGAAGAAACAAAGCATTTTTAAGGTGACCGTTCATTCTGATGTCTCTACGGCCGGTCACCTAGGCGTAGTGTCCTTGATGATGAAAACATTTGAAATTTACGGTGGCCATTAATTGCTTCTATTTACTTCCTATTCTCAGAATATTGCTTCCATCATATTTTAAAAGAAACAAAACATTTAAAGGTGTCCTTTCAATAGTCTGAGGATAGGAAGTAAACAGAAGCAATTGGGAAGCAAATAATGGCCATTATTTTCATTATCAAGGACACTACGCCTAGGTGACCTGCCGTCGAGACATCAGAATGAACGGTCACCTTAAAATGTTTTGTTACTCCTAGAATACGATGGAAGCAATATTCTAAGAATAGGAAGTAAATAGAAGCAATTGGGAAGCAATTCATGAGCATAAATTAAACGTAAAATACGCCGATAAAAAATAGTGACCTTCATCCTGACGGACACAATTCAACGGGTGGATCCCACTATTTCCATTGATGGTAATACTGGGATAAATTTTCCACTATCCGATTTTAAACTTACATGGTTGTTTTCACTACAAATGTCAATATTTCGCCAGTAATTTCAACTGGCTTGTTCACGAGACCTCGGGCTCGGGCTTGTATCGAGCTCCGGGAATAAACAAGTTTTAACATGGTAAATACCCCAAATAATACAAATATAATTATTAGTGATGGGCCGACTAGGGGTTCTGCCGACTAGCAGACTAGCCGACTAGTCGGTTCCAAAATTGCCGACTAGTCGGCAACGCAGATCATTATAATTTCGAGATATTTGGGTTAATCATGATCACTCTTCGATTGTAGGTATTTTTGAATAAATTTGCACTTCGAAAGCTGTTGCGAAACTTCCAAAAAATTGTTAAAATAAAAAATAAAAGTTGGAAAAAAAATTGAATGGAGCTGAGGCTAATTAATAACATTTTAAATGTATGATATTTAGATGATGTATGTAGGCTATGACGTTTTGTTAACGTTTTTCTGAATACCCACCTTCTAACTGTACTACTAATTCAATAAATATTGGTTATATTGCATAATCGTTAGTTGACGACTAGTCGGCATAATTTGCAGACTAGTCGGCACCTGCCGACTAGTCGGTTGAACTGCCGACTAGTCGGCTTTCCCGACTAGTCGGCCCATCTCTAATAATTATATAATATTTGTAAATTCTCCACTATTTCCATTGCAACAAAAAAAAGGGATAAGGTTTTACTACCATTTATTTTCAAGTAATTTTATGAATTAGGAATTTATCAAGCCGTCATAAATGTTAAAGTGGAAACAGATTCTCAAATAACACAACTGCGTTTTAGCCGCAATAGAAATAATAGATATAATTTTTAAAGACGTTAGTTCCACTATTTCCATGGAAATAGTGGGATCCACCCCAATTCAACAAACCAGATGATCTATTCTCGTATTAAAATTATCTCAAATATCTCAATTCCACATCATTGCAGTCTATCTTTAATTTCGACAAATAACGACTGCAATTCAGTTGCAAGATATATACTTAGTTTCATCTTGATTATATTACAAAAAATAACCGCACAGAAAAAAGCCTATGAAACGGCATGTCAGAATGAATTCGGTCATTTTACATTAATTATTGACTCGCCTCGGCAATAGGCACCGTGTGGATGACTCAACAAAGCCAATTTACCATTTACTGAGCAAATTTACCATTTAATAAGCAAGTTTTCCATTTACTAAGCAAGTTTACCATTTACTTAGCAAATTAAAATTTACTTAGCCAATGTACCATTTACTAAGCAAATTCACCATTTCACCAGTTGTTAAGTGAAAATATGAAATGATTTTATTATAAACAATACAAAAGAACCTAAATAACTAAAATAAACTTTTTAAACCTATTTTTTTCACATAATTCTTTCTCTTTATCAAATTTGGCGCGCTTCCGGTACGAAATCTCCATCAGAGCATTTTTAATCGGCCTCAAAAAGGGAAGATCTCAATTTTCTTCTCTGTATATTTTTAATAAATAATATATAAATCGGCTTAGCTATCCCATTTCTTGTATTCAACGCCGTCCGGTGGTTTTACTTCAACCTTTTCTTTGCCTACTTGATTCCAATTTGTACTCAATACAGTGCCTCCCGACTCCACCTGTAAATTACGAACAATATGTCATCCCATCGGTCTGTTTGGTTGCACGGCTTTACACACACCGCAATCTAGCGCTAAACTAAGCACTAAGCTTGTACTATGGGTACTAGACAACTGATATACTACATACTATAGTTTTTTTTATTAATATATAATACATATTAAACATAGAAAATACCCAGACCACAAAAAAAAAAATTAAGCAAAAATACTTGCACCCGGCAGGATTCGAACTCGTACCTCTCGCTTGCTAAGCGAGCGTCTTGACCAATGGACTATGCGATCATCATACCATCGAATATGTGTCTCTTTATTTACAATAGATGCGTCCCGCGGTTTCACCCGCGTAAGTCCCGTGGGAATTTCGGAATCAAAAGTAGCCTATGTTACTCCTCGATAAAGTAGCTTTCTTTTGGTGAAAGAATTTTTGAAGTTTTTTCAGTAGTTTTTGAGTTTATTCATTACAAACATACAGACACCCGCACATACACACAAAAATACAAATCTTTCGTCTTTATAATATTAGTGTAGAATAAAATATTTGCTTCCTGAGGGAGCGGCTTGACTAATAGACCATGCGATTTCAACATCGCCTCGCAATATGTACGTTTCCTTGTTTACGATTGTCGACTCGGTTCGTTTCAGCGGATAGGACGGTCGCTCGACGAGCGAGAGTCGCGGGTTCGAATCCCGTCACGGTCCAATTTCTACGAGATACTTACAAAGCTCTTGTTCATCGCTCTTCTAACTTCGTCGGACCCTTGAGAGTATATATTTTGGAAAAGCGCATTCAAAGCTGCCTCGTCTTGAGGTTTTTCTTCCTCTTCCTAAAATTGTTCACAAATTGAAATTAGTGAGAAATGTCGATACCGCGTTTTAGGATCGTACCAGCTTGTGACAGCAACGTGTCTTTATTAAACAAACATACATTTCATTCCCTTCCTTTTGGCTTCTCCATATCGGGCAAACAAGATCAAACACGGAAATTAAGGGCTTTTTTTTTCATTTTTTTTTTGCATTTGACCTCATCTCACCTGATGTAAAGCGACGATGAGGTGTAACATATGCTATCCTACAAGATACCTATTCACTCTTAGACTTGAAGACTCCGTAGGTTGTAGTTATGGGGGAATATCCAGACTGGGAAGTGAGTTCAACTTTGTAGCAGTACGTACAAGTAATCTTGTTAAGAAATGATATATAATGTAATATTAATTATCAAATGGCAAGAAAGGTAATCTTACCATTACAAATATTATTAAATAACGGGGTATTTACCATGTTTGTGGTTTGTTTACCATGTTTTGTGTTGTTTTACTGTGTTTGTTTATATCGAACACCGTAAGAAACAAATTTAAACATGGTTAATAGCCCGTTATTTAATAATATTTGTAATGGTAAGAGTATTACCTCGATAAAATCGTACAATAATCTTACCATTTTCTTAATGTCTTTTTCTATTTTATCCCAATCTTTTCTGAACAGCTTTGGAGGTGCCTTCGGTCCTGACGCGTCTATTATAGCTGAAATGTCAAACAACATTTTGAAACTATGTTTAGTCTATTGTATAAACTACAATTCTTCGATTCGATGACGACATTGTTTTACTGGCTAACTTTGCCAACGAAATGAGAAATGCTGGATGAGCTGAGAACAACCAGCCCTGAGGTCGGCAAGAGAGGGACGGAGCGCAGGATTCGGGGGGTCAATCTGACCGACCGTACCAGAAACACAGACCTGCGCTTCAGAATTTAAATCGCTGACGTCTTCCAGAAAGCTGTAAAGCTTAATTAAGACTGGCCTGCACCCATATTATCTATCTAGTTGATAACTGAGTTTGATAGGCTTAGGCGATAGGATTGATACTTTGCATTACATTGCTGGTTTTCCGTAACGTGGTAATCACAGTGACTAACTGAAAGCAGCAATGTACTGCATAGTGGCTATGAAACTGAGTTATCAACTACATAGATAATATGGGTGCTGGGCATGTCTATCGCATGCCGAATTAGTGAAGAGACCAAAATATCGACTGGAATGTGATCAAGCAGCAGATCGGACGGCGTTGGCGGGACTTTGACTCCAATAAAGGTAACTGGCCCACAATAGCCTAAGATCGCGATAAATGGAAGGAAGGTAGAGAGGCCTTTGCCCTGCAGTGGGATAAACTAAATAATAAATTACAAATAGGTACGAGGCATTTGTTTGGACACCGTTACAAAAAACTGCCATTTTAAAACAGAATACATTTTATACCATAAAATGTATTTTGTCTTAAAGAAAATTCTCTTACCTTGAGGAATTGCCTTAATTATTTCCCCCCCTGCCTCCCCCTCCAACCGCTCCCACTTCAGCCCCTCCTTCTTACGCATCTTCACCTCTATCTTGGACGGAGTCACCACGTAGCCCGACAGCTCCGGTACTATCTCATGGCTTAGTTCCAGTTCTAAGCTGTATTCATTATCTGAATTGGGTATTGCGCTTGACACTGACAGCTGGAATTGTGGAACAATTGAGGTATAAGGTTTAACATTTCATATGCTAATGGAATTTGGCAAAAAGTAAGATAAAAACCGGCTAAGTGCGAGTCAGACTCATGCATGAAGGGTTCTGTACGATTATCACCATAAAATCACGTTTGTTGGTTAGTTCTACTTAAATATTTATTATATTCAGTTTTTGGTATTTGTTGTTATAGCAGCTATAGAAATTACATCATCTGTGAAAGTTTCAACTGTTTAGCTATCATATTTCATGAGATACAGCGTGATGACAGACTAGAGACTGTTTTTATTGCATTTATTTTGATGATGCATTAGTAGTATATGACTAGAATGCATCATCAAAACCTCCCCATATAATGGTTCTTAGTTACTAGTAATAAATACTTACACTACGTTCGGCAAACTTGACTTTGACCTTGTCGCTCGGAGCATTCTTGAGCAAAACTGTGATAACTACTTGGGCCTCAGTCTGGTACCAATCATGTTTTATTTTAGGTTTTACTGGCTGAAAGAAAAACATGTAAGTATTTAATTTAATTAACCATGCTTGCTTTAGTCAAAATCATTATTTTTATAAAAGACTTTAGTAGGTTCTCTAATAAAAATATAAATATTGCACTATGCTACACACAGCGCAAGCTAGCCCCAAAAAAAGCTCTACATAATTTACTTTTTTTGTAAATACATACATTTTGATCAGGGGTCGGAATAGGTAGAGTCATTTTATGTACTTGCATCATGATAGCAACACATAAAAAACAAAGTTTACATCGTCTACAATCACAGGAAATACCGGTTAAGTACGAATTGGATTCCCGCAACGACTAACGAGGGTTCAATTGACACTTTTACGTAGGTGATTGCTAACTTGACATGTGAAATTGAAGTTTTCTGTTAAGTTTCATGTAGGTACAATGGACAATTTAGGGACGCCCTTTATTTTTTTAACCGACCAAAAAAAACGAGGACGATAAATTCATTTTATGTGAATTACTTTTCTAAAATGAAATGAGCGCAAGTAAAACACAAACGTTTATTGTTTACAATACTTCATAATTTTCAGGTTTCAATTACATTTTTTAGGTATCTCTGTATGGTTTTTACCACTTAAATATATAAAGAAACTTACATGTAGCTATAAACCGAAATTAATTTTGACTACTTTTTATACGGATATCTTGATAAAAAGTATACTCGAATCGCAGTATACACGGATCGCACTAGGTTTACATGATTTAATTGCGGGGAGCAGTTAATGGCACTAAATCTTCATCGTCATTGTTACAATTTCAGCATTGTAGGCTGTACAATTAAAATAAATAACCATCAGTTTTTCCATATTTTCTATTTTTAATGAATTTCTTTTTACATCTAATATCCATTTCAAGCCATGTGGCTTTGCTACTTCTTCGAATGTGTTTTTCCACCCCGAAAGTTATGTATCTGCTTCGTACTGCTTGGTTGGTCCCCACTTGGTTGCATCCGGAGGGAGTCGATGCTTTTGTCATGCTTTTGTCACAGTCTCATGTGCAGCGCGCAACGATGTAGACGTGACACACTACCTAATAATTAATTTACGTAGGTATTTGTGACAAATAGCGCAGCGTAAGCTGTCGTTCGTAATTCTTCACAATGAGTAACAACATTGTGGTGAACGAGTTGCTGGCGTTCCTGCAGCAGAAGCTGGACGTGATGGACGAGTTGTCTGCACTTCAGATCTGCGTCACGAACTTCAGTGAAGATGACATAGCGGCGGGCAAGCTGCTGCTGTACGAGGTGCTCAACAAGCGCGACAAAATGGTCTCTCGCCGCCGCGACGGGACGAAGAAAAGCGTACAGGACATTATAACGCTGTTCAAGGAGACAGATCCGGACGACGTGCCTACGTTTGTGGCGAGGGACTTAAACAAGCTCCCTCCCGTCACCTTTGACCACGTCGATGCCACGAGCCTTTTGAAGGACATTGTCCTTCTTAAGAAGAGCCTGAAGGAAGTACACGAGAAGCTGGATGCATCTCAAAATGCCGTTTCCGAACTACGTAAGGAACTCGATGATTTGCGCAAGATCGGAACGGTAATGAGGTCACCAGTGTCAGTGACACACGTCAACTCGCCGCGCGGAGCTGCCCTAGATAGTAGCTTCGCGTCAGCAGTTTTGTCGCCGTCGCGTCGCCGTCGCCTCGTGCGCCGCTTGTAGACAGCGCGCCTCGCGCGTCCCGCTCCCCCGCGGCTCCTCCGCCTGCCGCCGCACGACCTACGCTCCCCGTCCCGCTGCACGTGCCTGCAGCCCCGGTGAAACTAAGTTTCGCCAACGTCACCGCGAGCTCCACAGTCGCTTCTAAAATGAAGCCTAAAGATCAAAACCAGGATGCTGATGGTTTTATTACGGTAAATAGGAGGAAGAACCGAATAAGACCTGTCAAGAACCGCAGCGGTACAGCTTCACCAGATTCAACTCTGGGAGTTCGTGCTGCGATGCCGAACACTCCGGTGTACATCTCCCGCCTGCACTACACCGTCGGGGAGAAGAACATCGTTGAGTACGTGCGCCAGAAGTTGGGCTATACGCTGAGGGTGCATATGCTGGAGTCGCATCGGAACGTCAATTTCAAGGCGTTTGTGGTGCGAGTTCCTACATGCTACCTGCCTCGCGTCATGACCGAAGACTTCTGGCCGAACGGCGTGGTGTTCCGTCGCTTCCGCGGACAAATACCAGAAGTGTGCACTAAGACTAAGTAGTGTAGTATTAAGGAAGTGCTACTAACATAGTTTTAAGCTACTATTAATAACACATTTCTCTTTCTATAAAATATGTATGTTAGTTTATAAGGTATGTATCTATGGGCCTTAGTAGCCTGAAATAAATGATTTATTTATTTATTTTATTATTTTGACGCTACGTTGAAGGAGTCAGTCGAGGAGATCCTCAATGTCAGGCTTAGCCAGGGTCAATGGGATCAAGCGTCACTCCCGATAAGGTTTGGAGGGTTGGGGGTTAGAAGAGTGGTGGATGTGGGCTTGCCGGCCTTTCTGGGGTGATGACTCTCTTCGGGTTGCGGTGTCCCTTCGTTTAGGGTGTGATGTTGGAGAGGCCCATGCCTGCGTGTGTGGTTCTACGGTTTTTGCCAATCCATCACGCCTTGAGTTGCGGGCGGTGTGTGGGTCGTTTTCCGCGGCATCACGCCCTTAACGACACAATACGCAGGGCCCTAATCTCCGCAAACATCCCTTGTGTTTTGGAGCCGGCGGGCCTGTCCCGCACTGATGGTAAGAGACCAGATGGGCTTTCGCTGGTCCCTTGGGAGAGGGGCAGGTGCTTGGTGTGGGACGCCACGTGTGTAAATACTTTTGCGGCGAGCCACTTGTCGCGTACATCTAGGGAGGCAGGGGCCGCTGCAGAGGTGGCCGCGGCGTCCAAACACGTCAAGTATGCTCCTCTTCAGCAGCGTTACTTGTTTGTCCCTTTTGCTGTTGAGACTTGTGGGGCATGGGGCAGTGAGTAGGGCATGCAATATCGGAAGGTTTTCAATCCCGGCGCGATATCGATATTAAGAGCTCAATCCCGGGATCCCGGGATTGATACTGGGATTTTAGATATCGTAAAAAAAGCTAATTTAATACAATAAAAATGTGTTAAATATAAAATATTTAATATATTTAAGACTCTAGTGGTTTCATTACGTAAATAAGTTACCCCGAGGGCCGTCCACCCCATCATTTTGGAAATATGGTGGACAAATAGCCAAAACCCGAAAGTGTCTAAACTTTCGCGACAAATTCTAGGCGCACCACTAAAATGATGTTAGCAGAAAAATTTTGCATGCGAGCTTGTATAAAAAATACTTGTCTTAAAAATTGCAATGAATCACGTTACATTTTTTTACGTTTTAAACATTTTACCAATTCCCTACGCTTCTAAATCTTTACAGATCTCTTCCTCGGGGGTAGACTAATTTGGGTTTAATTTTAATAGTTCCATTCAATCATTGCATGAGGAAAAATATAGCTAAAAACCTTAATTTATACCCAAATAGTAAATTGCTCAAATCTCGATATCGGATCACTCAATCCCGGGATTATAATATCGAACTTTTGCGTCCGAGATCCCGGGATTCATGCCCTAGCAGTGAGGCCATCGGTTTCGTTCGGGAGATCGGGCGTCGGCTCAGGGCCCGGGGGTTGGACCACCGTGCTGGTATGTTTTTGGTTCAGGGATTGGCTATAGCCGTTCAGCGGGGGAATGCGGCGTGTGTCCTGGGGTCTTTTGGGTCGGGTGCGTCGCGGGGTGGGCTCTTTGATTAGGTTCAGGTTCAGGGTACGGGATGGGTAGTTTAGTACTTAGTTATAGTTATTTTTAATGTATTTGTAAGTCGAAAATGATCTTTCCACCGTACACTAGCTAAGGTCACAGGGTCACAATCACAAAATCACATAGGTATACAAAGAAAGTAAGTACACTCTACGAACCGATGTAAGTAAGTGAGCTACCTACCTGCAGTTTTGCATTGTCTTGCAGTTAATGAGTCACCGTGGATACTCTGATCTGATTGGGTGCCAGGGTCGTGCGGCGACAACACCCGTTATTTACTTTATCTGGCTAGTTATTGTTAATATTATTAAATATTAAACTTTTATTTCAAGTCAAAAGAGTTAAGAAAATAAATCATGTTACGTAGCAATTTTGTTGGGATTTTTTTAAATTTCGGAATACTGCTGCGGCGGCATGTCTTTATTAACATACAGGTTTTAGATTATTTAACCGGAAGCAATCGACCTACTCTGATAAAATTCCGGAAGATTATAATAAAATTTCGGTATTCCGAAGGCATGTCCATGTTGTATCATGTAAATTTGAGGTCAGTAACCCTATTTGACTCTACCTATTCCGACCCCTGATTATGATACATAGAAAACACCCAGACCAGAAACAAATATTTTTTAAACATAAAGCACCAGTAGGAAATCGAATGTGGAACATTCTGCATTGCAGTCAAGCTTTCGCCCAACATGCTACACAGAATGTCAAAAAAACTGTAGCTGGCTTGCACTATGCTGTAAAATTTTTACACCCACGGTTCTGTAATAGTCACTATTGTATCAAAATCTTATCCAAATCTAAACCACAAACTCTGGCTGGTGCAAATTCTTATTTGAACTGAGAGGGAGTGGAGCCAGTTGCTTTGAGTCTGTGATTTTAGGGTCTACAAATTGCGAATGAAACAGTATTTTCCAGGTAAGGGAGCTTCACCTTAGACCGCATTAGGTGATTGAACAACATGGAAATGATGGTGTTGATGGTTTTCTCGCAGAACGCGGGATGGACAATTCTACAATTCTGTTTTGACTTTTACTACAGTCACAGTTGCCGAGGGAATTTGATGGCCTGATTCTATTCTGGGGACTTAGTTACGTCGTTAACTATTTCAGACAAAAGAGCAAAAGATAGACAATAACGAAGGAACTGTTTCAAAATGCTTTTCTAAAAATAATCTCTGTTTGTGAACAAAGTTTTAAATAAAAGTTTGTGACGAATATTTACCTCAGCCGGTGTTGTGTCCATTGAATCCGACATTGTTCACTTTTTAAACAATAATTAAAATCGCAGTTGGTAAGTTTATTTTTCGTAAGATACAGAAAAACGAAAATTCATCACCTCGGTGACGACAGATTTTTCTAGACTGAATGTACGTTCAGAAACTATATATCATTTTATCACTCTGACGAGGCGCCTTTGCAAAATTTTCTGTCATTCTGTAATAATAAGTTTATAAAATGAAGTTTTTGATTGTTCTAGTAGAACGTTTTTTAGGGTTCCGTACCTAAAGGTAAAAACGGGACCCTATTACTGAGACTTCGCTGTCTGTCTGTCTGTCTGTCTGTCCGTCCGTCCGTCTGTCCGTCTGTCACCAGGCTGTATCTCATGAACCGTAATAGCTAGAAGGTTGAAATTTTCACAGAAGATGTATTTCGGTTGCCGCTACAACAACAAATACTAAAAACGAAATAAAACAATTATTTAAAAGGGGCTCCCATACAACAAACGTGTTTCAAAAATAACAAGGAGTCGAGTCAGGACAGGAAGAAGGACAGGAGGACAAATCGAGTTGGTCATGGAATTCAAAATGGCTGCCCTATCTGTCAAATATACTAGTCTGCCATAGCTTACCAAAGAGTTTATTTTATGTTTCAGATTTTCTTTGTGCCAAGGTTTTTTTTTTCAGTGATTCGGTCGTTTGATGGGAGTAAGAATCGAAGATAAATATTTCATATTTTCCTATAAAATTTAAAAATTGGTTGTTGTAAACCATTTTAGGGTTCCATATCCAATTGTGATAGTGGTACGGAACCCTTTATGCGCGAGTGCAAGGAGTATAAGTGTTCGGTGCGCGAGTGTCGCACTTGCCCCGTTTTTTTTCTACGTTCCGTTTCACGAAAATGACAAGACAACAAATACATGATAGATAGTTGACGTTGACAAACGTATATCAATGGTCATTTGGCTGGCTGTCAGTTATCTGTCAGTCATGTCATTTCAAATATTTTGCATGGATGGTGCTCGATTCTGCTGAAATCAATGTAAATAAATAATCTAAGCATTTTATAATTTGCTGAAAAAAATGAGTTCCGATTCTGAAGATGAAAATACAGTTCGATATGGAACACCGCTGCAGCCATACGAAGAAGGTTAGAATTTACTTACTAAGTTTTGAACTTCTCCCTGCGTTCCCTAATTCCGCCCCTCAAGGTTCTAAAAATGTTACACCGGTACATCACCTGTATAACTTATGGAACAATAATCACCATCACCAATCAAGTTGGCCTAGAAAAGGTGTAACTTAATGTAACAACATGTAATGTAGTGTCTAGTGTTAAAGCTTGCGTTAGATGGCATATTTTATTATGGTAAACTCTGCGACGCGGCTTCAAGATTGCCTTACATCTTGACTTCATTGGGTTTTGATAGTGATAACTGGGAATAGGAGAAGTAGGTAAGATTTTACAATCTTTCGGTAATGAATGATATAGGTACTATATAGATATCTGGCTTTATAAACAAATAAACAGAAAGATGATAAACCCACTATTTTATATTATTTCCTCTGGTTTCACCTGTGTAAGTCCCCCATCTTGTTGTAATATCCAAAAACCCTTTCTTAGTGGATACTTACAGTGCACATTGAACACACCCTCTAAATTTCATGTTTTTGGGACCATCCAACCTTTGAATTTTATTTATTAAGATAAAGTATACATTTTCTTCTAGATGAAATTCCCACGAAGCGCAAATATCAGCAACCTGCTGATCAATACGCAGTTGATGAACATGGGCGGCGGAGGTTCCACGGTGCATTTACTGGAGGCTTCTCTGCCGGCTTTGGTAACACTGTCGGCAGTCAGGAAGGATGGACTCCATCTACATTTAAGAGTTCTAGATTGGAGAAGGCACAGCTTTCTGTGAGTACCTTCATTAAATTTTCATGACTACACTGGACTGTGTTTATACTATTTATAAAAAATGTTCAATTCAATTTTTGAATTATGGAATTGTGGTGTCTGTATAGCGTACACTAAATAATTCTGGCAATGACACGGGTTCAGCCAATAACAGAGTTTGGAGAATGACAAACTTGTTTATGCCAAAGTGGTCAAAATTATATGAAACTTATGTGCTAAAGCTTGCACTGTGTTTTTATAGAAGTGTTTTTAAAAAGATACCTAATACATTTACAACTTTGCTAGAGTACTTAACTGGATTTTAAATCATGACTCCGCAATTGAGAATAGATACGTGGTTCGAATCCCGCTCAGTGTTGGTGATGCATCATGTTTTTGTAGATGTATTTCTACTCAAAAATATTTCTGTTTGTTTGCTGTTGTTTTCAATTTTTTTAAATTTGTTGATACAGAATCATCAGCACTTAAAAAACTAACTTATGCTAAATTTATACTAAGCTTAGGTACTGCCAATGACTGATTCTCACTTTTTTTAAGTGGGTTTTTTTACATTTTAGAACCAAAAAGCGGAAGACTTCATGGATGAAGAGGATCGCAGTGAGCACGGTATAGCGCCGCGTCGTATGCAAACACACAGCGAATTCTCAGGACAAAAGCGGAGCAGACCTCAGGGTTTCCATGACGGACCTATACCAGGTAATTTACATACTATACCTTCATGTAAAAACTACTGAGCCGGTATTATGATCCACAATCGTGTTTCAATGGCTTCTCAATAGTTGTCAAAACTCATATGACAAGATAGGTAACCTTGGAAACCACCATTGATATATTAACCATACACAATGGAGTGCACCAAACTTAGAATATATAATGGAATTAAAGATATTTTTCGGTTTTAATCGCGTGGTGTTTATTACTTTTAGCATTGTTTCAACGCTCAACGTTTCGAGACCTTTACAGGTCCCTTCTTCAGGATTGACTGAGACGAAAAACTCGCGAGTGTAGACGTGTGTGTATTTGTGGGTGTAAAAGGATGTACATTGTGAGTGGGAAAATCCTACCATCAATAAATGTATTTTCGTTATGGCAATAGTGCGAGCGAAACAACACCTCTGGTTAGTAACTCTCACTCTGCATGGATTTTCTAGATGTTCTTCATGTCAAAGGAATATAGGTTTTATTGTAAGAACTAAGAGTCTAATATTCTACAACGCAAATTTTGTACGTATTCATCCTGCATGGGTCATAAATCATGACACGACTATTGCCATTCCACTGAGACACCACTGAGATTCTATTGTGATTTTTGTGTAATACGGACCCTGATGTGAACCTCCAAACTCGTAAAAATACCGGGATAGAAGTTGCCTATGAGTAATTTCAGCAGCAGAAAAATGTTCCTTATCTTTTTCTGATTATTAAATTTTATAGTATTTTTATAGATGGTTCTCGTACTTGTATGCTACCACTGCTGGTCTCCAGCTCTACTTTCCTAGTGTTGCTGTATTTAATTGTATTAAAAACTACAGAAAGATCAAGCGCAAATCACATTCGCGCAGCAAACCATAGCGCAATGGCTCGCGCGATTTCATTTTCTAGCCCACACATAACCACGTTATCTATCTATTATATAAAAATCAATCCCTATTTCCCTTGGTCACGGCATCACACTTAAACTTTTACACATATTTCGATAATTCTTTTTTTGTTGTGAGCGCTATTGTCAGGAGAAGGTTCTTATGAAAGAAAAAATGCTAAACCGATTTTGATGAATTTTATTTTTTTATACTAAACGACAGGACAACGTCTGTCGGGTCAGCTAGTTACCGATAATAATGCGGACTTACCGGTCGATATTTGCGCATCCGCCATTGTTATCAAGATATTTGCCGGAATTTATAATTGATGTTGGGAACTATTGCCTCAAGGTGAACCAGTACTGTCCCAGCTGCTCCGACCAGTCCACGAGACGGCAGCAGTAAGGATCCTCAAGTCCATGGGGTGGAAACCAGGCCAGGGTGCCGGAGACAGAGTCACCAGGGAACAGAAGAAGAAGGCCAAAGAGCAGCAGAGAGTCTACGGGTGCTATGTTCCACCGGAGCTAAGACAGGTCAGGCATATTATTTACTAGCAGTGCCCGCGACTTCGTACGCCTAATGTTTATGAAAATATAATTTAGCCTATAGCCTTCCTCTATAAATGGACTATCCAACACTGAAAGAATTTTTCAAATCGAACCAGGGGTTCCTGAGACAAGCGCGTTCAAACAAACAAACTCTTCAGC
This sequence comes from Idaea biselata, assembly GCA_958496205.1. Classification (NCBI taxonomy): domain Eukaryota; kingdom Metazoa; phylum Arthropoda; class Insecta; order Lepidoptera; family Geometridae; genus Idaea; species Idaea biselata. The sequence goes on along the minus strand of OY292395.1, from coordinate 29,646,972 downwards.
TTTATAATTTTAGTATAGATATAATGTGTTTTTATACACAGGCCCCGTCTTCTTAGAATTGCGAAATAAAAACCAAATTGAGTTGCTCTGAAAAGAGTGGACATTTTATTAACACAAAGTTAGAACAATATAAAATGGTAATCCACAATAACATTTAATACTACTAAATCTTACCTGAAAAGAGAAACAACATTTAAAGCTATTATTTCACAAACTCCTTTAAATAATGTTATCCTTTAACTTTCTCTGTAAAAATACGTTTGTTTTCCAAGAGTTAAACAATCATCAAATTTGTCTGTCATCATTCCACAGATCTACGTAACCTACCACAGATCACAAATGAAAGCCGGCACTAAGTAAATGCGCGGCAAATCAAATTAATGAAATTAACACGAAATGAAGTATTAATAATTATACTTCGTTTACATAGATATAGGTTATAAATTGAGTTCGTTGCATTTTTCTTCTGTTTTCGCGATGTTTTATTAAAATTAAACTCATTTTAAGGGTTCCCTATCCGGAGGGTAAAAACAGGACTCTATTACTGAGACTTTGCAGTCTGTCCGTCTGTCACCAGGCTGTATCTCATATACCGTGATAGCTAGACAGTAGAAATTTTCACTGAATATGTATTTCTGTAGCCGTTATTTAATCCCATACAACACAGGTGTATTTTCACGGTAAAACGCAACGTAAGCGCGTTTTATTTTTACCAGTAGCGCCAACTAGTGATAACCTGGCGTCAGTGGTTGCGTACACGGATGTTGCTTGGTATAGTGTTTATTTTCGATTTTAATTGCGTTGCGTTGCTTTTAATAATTTTACCATTTTAATCATGGTACGTGGCCTTACGTTTCGCGTTCCTTACAGATCTCTTCCTTAGGGAGATTAATTTCAATTCAACATCGCGAAAATAGAAGCAAAAACTAAATAAAACTATTTTTCTTCTCAGAAAACCGAGTCAAACTCGGACAGTTCCGACTCAGAAGTGGACTACGAGACGCTATTCGCGCCGGACGACTATGAGCCCTATATCCTACACCGTAAGAGCGACCGCTTCGGGCTCGGCTACAGTGGCTTGAGTCGACACTCTGTACTGGGGAACCTGGTGGCTGAATATGGGAGCGAGGACCGGAGAAGCCATCTGGTCATGACTGATAAGGGGAAAAAGGTAGCTATTTGATTAAATAATTGGCTTCTTCATTTATTTTTTAGATGATTTACAGGGGAAGCAAATTTAATAACCCATGCTATTAATAAATAAAATAAAATAAAATGTCTTTATTGCAGGCCGAACCACCCATAGTAATACATACATGTAATTAATTACTTAATGATTAATTATGTTTAAATTTAGCTATTGCTAAAATAAATGAAAAATAAAATACCATAAAAAATAAATAGATTAAGATTAAAACAATAATATAAAAATACCTATAACATTTAGTTAGTGTCATTTTTTGTTACTGTTCCGGTGAACAGCCATCCAGTGGTCGTAAATAGGACTATTTATGTAGTCACACATACTTTGCAGAATTTCATTTTTTGAATTACGTAGCCCATCCCAAAAGGCTGCGACTTTTGTTCTGACGACTGCAAAGAAATCGGGGAGACGAGCATCTGCGAACATGCCCAACGCGCTACAAAAACGCGGTTTTCTCGTGAGAATGCGATAAGCATCATTGTATTGCACTCTTATGGAGCCGAAGGATTTGCGGGTGTACTTTGTCCATAGTTGACCAGTGTATAGGAATAGGCAGTACGCCTTAAAAAGGGTTAGTTTAACGTCCACAGTACACCTCGCAAATCTGCGCGCGAGCATGTTGCATCTTATGGAAAGACTCCTCCGCTCTCGTTCCATATCCGAATCGTCAGTCAGATCATCTGTCAATATATGTCCTAAATATTTGAATTGCCGAACAACCCTCACCGGTGAATTCCTCAGAAATACCTTCGGTACATTCTCCGGACCCTTCCCGGCTCTGAAAATCATCATTTCTGTTTTGGCGACGTTATACTTGAGGCCGTGAGTTTTAGCATATTTCTCGCAAATCGCCAACAGCTTACGAAGACCACTGATAGAGGGACTAAAAAGCACCATGTCATCAGCATAGCTTAAGTTGTTAACACATGTACCACCTACGTGACATCCAATTCTAGTACCTCTCAGTTCCTCTATCAGGTCGTTAATGTAGAAATTAAATAGGTCCGGAGAAGTCAACGCACCTTGGCGCACACCGCACTCCAGTCTATAATCACTGGAAGTCGAGTCGCCCCATCTCACTGCGTTTGTTTGGTTTCCATACCAGAACCCCAACAGACGAACAATATCTCTGGGTATATCCGAGCCAGACAATTTGTCCCAGAGAATTTCATAATTCACTAGGTCAAATGCCCGGCTCAGATCCAGGAAACAGGCGTAAACTGACGTGTCTCTGTCTACATAATAGTGAACTGCCTGTTTGAGACTAAATATCGCTGCGTCTGTCGAGAGTCCGGCACGGAAACCGAACTGCGCGTCACTAATGTTATTCACCAGCGAAGGCCGCAACAATCTTTCCAGTAATTTTCCTACTATGGTTCCCAATGAGATAGGTCTGTAATTCGTAACATTCCCTAGGTCTCCAGTCTTATTTTTAACTATTGGCACTACTATAGTTTTAATTAAGTTCTTCGGCTGGAAAGTAAATTTAAGACATAGGTTAAATAAATTACATAATTTACTATAAATTATGTCGGTTGCGAATTGGATGTGCTCGACACTCAAGCCATCGTGACCCGGGGACTTTCCCTTCTTTGTCTCTTTGATTGCCTTCATTATATCTTTCGGTGTGAAGTATGTATTGAAAGAGTCCCCAGTGTCCGACGGTCGCGATACGAACACATCCAACTCTTCAGGCTTTATTTTACTAATGGCCCGGGACATTGTTGCCCGTGGAGTAAGCTTACCCAGCACCTATACCACCCTCCCAGCCTAGTCGGCCATGACCAGGGGAAAGAACAGGTCAATACGTCTGGAGCTAACTAACCCGTGGGTTTCTTCACGATGTTTTTGGTGAAAGCTTTTAAGGTGAAGAAATACGATTATGTAAACATTATTTCTTAGTGAAATAATGCTGTTTTCAAAAAATGCTTTTAAAACTTTAGTACCCGGCGGGATTCGAACCTGCGACTAACTGATATTCCGTCCCAGTGCGGTAACCGCTTCGCCACGGGTAACCCTCCTGCTAGGCCGAAAGCACCTCATCGTGTTCTTGCGAGTAAGGCCTCGCAGTGGTATCTACCGGCGAACTTTGCAGTTCAACTCGGCTTGTAATTCCCCATATTACATGGAAATTATTGCAATATACGATTATGGCTAAAGCTACAAAAACACGATGACACTTTATCTAAAACTCAAAATATGTTTATTCAGTAAGATATTCACAGATCATTTTGAAAATCAATGAGAAGAAGACCTAGGAAACTTACGGGGTTTTTTGCAGTGATTGTGTGTTTCACATTGTCGGGGACAATGAAAGGGGAAAGTTCGCGCAGTACATTATACATGGGACTGCTATGAAAAATCGACTTCTGCGCATTCGCCATTTTTTTCAATTACTTTGCCTGCCACTACGGCCGTGCCGCTTTTTTGCTCGACTTGGCACTACCGTGCCCCCAGATATTAGAAACATATTTTTTTTAATTCTAGGTATCAATAAGGGGTCAAGCCTTCGGTGTGGGCGCATTCGAAGCGGATGATGAAGATATCTACGCTACCGAGGACATGTCACATTATGACTACACGCTGGGAGCTCCGAAGGAGAAAGAGAAGCCCAAACTCAAGAAGGATGCTTTGGGACATGTAAGTTGGACAATTTACAATAAGGACCTCCGAAATAAATTAGCTGAGATATCTGGTAAAACACAGGGTGATTTAGGGTTCCGTGCACAATCTGTTACTAGGTTTCTCATGAACCGTGGTAGCTTCACAGTTAAATTTATGATTTTTTTGTATATTTATTATGAAATTTAATATAAACCTTAACCACCTTGACATACGGTCGATATAAGAATTCGCACGCTGTGGTTGGAGCGCCCTCAAGCTACTATAAGAGCATGCGCGCGACTGCTCTAGTCGGCGGCGACTGCTCTGTTCTGCGCTTCGCCGCGCGCGCGCTCTACCCCGCGCGGTCAGATTTCATTGACCCACATCTTTCTTTTTCTTTTCCATTTTTCTACTTCCTTTTCTTCTGCGAGCGCAGCAATAATAATCATGTCCCAGTCCACATCCATAACGAACGAGAGCCAGTTGTCTGTACAAAGTATCGATCAGCACTAAATGACATGGGAGCGCTCGGAGTGGCTGCGCGCCGCCGCGCTTCTCTCCGCTTGAAGGCTCTCGAGGGCTCTTGGCGGCGCTCGGGGCCCGCGGCATCCGCCCGCGCGGTTCAATGAAATGCGCTCCGCCGCGCTTTCAGCGGTGTGCGCTGGGCCTTACACTTACACTTTACCTAAAACAGACAAGCACGAATTTCTTTATAAGTGTGCTGTAGGTGTGGTCTGCTTTAGGTAAGTGTCAGTGTCATCGTGTAGATTTTAGGTACCTCTATCATAGTACATATATTGTTATTTGTTCCAGGTGCTAGAAGGTTTCACCCGCTCGGTGGGCGGGCTCCCCCCCGTGCCCCCGCACCCCCCGCCCGCTCTGCCCCGCGGCTACGCGCCCGCCGCGGCCGGCGCCAGACGGACCAGGTTCGAGCCGACGGACGCACGGCCTAGAGACCAAGGCAAGAATACTGCTGTTAATCGGGGTTGGGCGGGTTGTGTGTTTGTGGATGTGACTGTGTTTATTTTACAAACTTATTTCAAGAGAGTTACTTTTGCGCTTCTAATGTTAGTAAGGTATATAGTACTTAATAGCTGTGTCCCGCAGTTTTACCGAGCCTGTGCGAATTCGCAAAAATCCTTTCTTATCAGATCAAAAAATAAAATAAAGATACATCAAATAAAGGACACTCCTAATTTCATGAACGCGGAACATACATGGGAGTGATTCGGGTACCCCTTAAGGTCCTCTACCTCTGGACTTTCGCTTGACACTCGTTTCTGGGACACCCTGTATATTTTGAACATGACATGAGACATTTTTATGATGTTTGATTTGTTATAATAATTGTTCATATCCATCCAGAAAACGATAAGTAAATAAATATTGCACGACGTTACACACAGCGCAATCTAACCCCCCAACTAAGCACTAGGTAGATGGTTCTAGACAACAGATATACTACACATTATACCTTTTTTTGTAAATACATACAAATCATACATAGAAAATAACCAGGCTAGAAACAAATATTTATTTTGTAAGCATAAATACCTGCACCCGGCTGGAATCCAACCTGCAACTTTCTGAATTGCAGTCTGGTCTTCCCCCGACGGGCCACAGAGGTCGTTCCTCTTATACATAGACAAGTCTTATCCTTTCTTTTTCTTTTAAGGTCTCGGCCGTCACGAACTGACAGCAAACGCCAGAGGAGCCCTACTCGGTGAAACACCACCACCAAACAATAAACGTCAAGAAAGCATACCTACTACATCACAACACCAAAGTGACTTAATTGCCAAGATAACAGGTCGAACTATTGACTTTTCTTCTTCTTCGACAAGTCAAAATACGACTTCACCAGTGCCAAATGTGACTTCAACAATGCAAAATGTGACTTCAACAGTGCAAAATGTGCCTTTAACAGTGCAAAATCCTACTTTAACAGTGCAAAATCCGACTTCAACATTGCAGAATGTGCCTTCAACAGTGCACAATCCGACTTCACAACTGACGATCATAGATCTCACGCAACCCAAACAAAATGCAGACTATATTTCTATTAAAGACTCCGGTAAAGAAATTAAAAATGTATTTAAACCTTTTGCAAGTAATCCTTTGAAACAGAAAAGGTATGAGAACTTTTTGGAGAACAATGCGTTAGAGCAGGATGGAGATATGGATAGACTGAGCGAGTGGGAAAGAGAGAGGGAATTGACGGAGTTTGATCAGGCTGCGAAATTGTATAAGCCTTTGACTGGTATAATGGGTGATAGGTGAGTGCTTTTTAATTAAAATGTCTTGTATGCGGTGAGTCAAAGTCGTAGCGCCAAGCGAATTCGTCCGTGTTCCGATACGTTGACCGGGGCAGCCACTAAGCAAAACGGGTTAGATAATTATCAAACGCTTATACCTGTGTAAAGGAAACCTAGTGCGATTGGGATTCGCGCATGAAGTGTTCCGTACCATTACCTATCTATACAATAAATCCTTGACAACGTTACAGAACGGTAGCATTTATTTTAACGATTGGCGCCACTAGATGTCGCCAGAGGTAAAAATAAATCGCGATATTGTCGTGTCTAAAATTAAAAAATCGCGCTTATTGTATGGGAGCTCTCCTTAAATATTTGTTTTATTTTGTTTTTAGTATTTGTTGTTATAGCGGCTACCGAAATACATCATCTGCAAAAGTTTCAACTGTCTAGCAGCTAGCTAGACTCTAGCTATTACGGTTCATGAGATACAGTCTGGTGACAGACGGACAGAAAGCGGAGTCTCAGTAAATGGTCCGTTTTTACCCTCTAGATACAGAATCCTAAAAATGTATATTTGTTTCCTAGATTCACCCACGCATCTCAACCGGACGACGCCACAAACCCTCTGCTATCCGTCGCGAGAAGCTCCATCAACTTCGGCTCAGCAACCGCGGAACAAATCGACGCGGCCGCTAAAGGCTTGTACGGTGTCATGACCAGAAGCAAAGTGGACTGGAGACCCGAGACCTTGGTCTGTAAGAGGTTTAATGTTCCCGAGCCCGGAGTTACTAGGTATGAAGTTCATAAATAATCTATCTATATTAGAGATGGGCCGACTAGTCGCCGACTAGTCGGCAGTTCAACCGACTAGTCGGCAGGTGCCGACTAGTCGGCAAATTATGCCGACTAGTCGTCAACTAACAATAATGAAATTTTTTTTTTTTTTTTTTTTTTTTTCTTATTATGGTGTAACTGAATGGTTACCTCATAACAATTACAATCTAGCCTTGAGGCTAATAAGTAATTTAACTATAACTTAATTTGCTAAAAACTTTTAAAGTAAAGAATGTGTCCATTGGCACTTTTCTTATGGTCTCTATTATAATGGAAGTACACTTTGTTCTTGTGTTCTACAATGGTAGCACTCACACTAAGACTAATTTTATTCCGTAACACTCATTTCACTAAACTAACTCAAAAGGCTTAGTCCTTTTCAGTCTCCTTACTATGTCCGTGGTGTCAAGGAGCTGGATAGCCTCGACATTCACATGTTGAAGAAGTCTTTTTTCGTGAGCTTCGGCGTATTTTTTTATAACCTTAGCTACAAGGTCCACTCCTAAGTCCCGGTGGATGTCCTCATTTCTAATGTACCAGGGAGCGTTTACTATATTCCGAAGTACTTTGCTTTGAAATCTTTGAATTATATCAACATTGGTGCGTTTTGTACAGCCCCAAAGCTGAATACCGTATGCCCATACGGGCATAAGTACTTGTTTGTACAAAAGTACTTTGTTGTATACTGACAATGATGAATGCCTGCCAAGTAGCCAGTGCATATTCTTGTAGCGAAGATCTAACTCCTGGCGTTTCTTTTTGACATGAGCCTTCCAGCGAAGCTTTGTGTCAAGCGTCATACCGAGGTATTTTGCTGTATTTTCATATGGTATTATGCGACCGTTAATATATACCGGTGCATAATTAGGTTTTCGATTTGTGAAGTCTATATGAATCGATTTGGACTCATTTAACTTAATTCGCCATATTTTTGTCCAGTTGGTGATAGAGTTGACGGCAGTTTGCACTTTCTCTACGGCTTCTTTGTGAGTGACACCTGTAGCCATGATGGCTGTGTCATCTGCGAAGGTTGCAATAATGTTATTTTTTATTTCTGGGATATCACAGGTGTACAATAGGTACAAGACAGGTCCAAGAACACTTCCCTGTGGTACTCCAGCTTTTATTTGCTTGAGATCTGAATAGGCATCTTCATGTCTGACTCTAAATGTCCTCTCTGCTAAGTAGGATTCTAAAATATCTGCAAATTGCTTTGGAAGCATTTTTCTTAACTTATATAAAAGACCTTGATGCCAAACTTTATCAAATGCCTGAGCTACATCCAAGAGTACCGTAGAACAGACTTTCTTTTCTTCCAGTGCCTTTTCTATAACGTTGGTAATTCTATGTATTTGGTCTATAGTGGAATGTTTTTCTCTGAAGCCGAATTGGTAATTAGGGATCAGTTTTTTTTCTTCAATTATTGGTTTTAAACGTCTCATAAGTAGTTTTTCAAATAACTTTGAAATAATTGGTAGAAGTGATATTGGCCTGTATGATGTTACTTCTCGAGGGGGTTTTCCGGGTTTGGGGATCATTATTACCTCAGCAACTTTCCAGATACTAGGCACGTATTTCAATCGAAATGTGGCATTGATAAGGGTTGTAAGTTTTACAATGGCTTTGCGTGGGAGATTTTGGAGGAGTTCACCAGTGATAAGGTCGTATCCAGGCGATTTCTTTTTAGCCAAGTTATTGATCATATTTTTGACTTCTTTTGGGGTAACTAGTTGTATTCCCAAATCATCATGGTAAGTGACATCAATTGGTATATTTTCCGTGCTTTCCTCACCGCTGGTTTGAAAAATTTGTTCTAAATGATCTGCAAATATAATTGCTTTCTGTTCATTACTCATGGCCCATTTGCCATCTATTTTTTTGATGGGTGAAGCATAAACAATAGGCTTCTTTAAACTCTTAGTGGCTTTCCATAATGAGTATTCTGTTTTTTTGCAACTTGTTAATTGGCTAAGGTAGTCTTTTGTAGCATCATCATTAAAGTTCTGTATTGCTTTAGATAATGTTTTTGTAAGTTGGTTTAGTACTGTTTTGTCAGGCGGATATCTGGACTGTTGCCACTTTTGTCTCTGAGCCCTCTTTATGGCTATAAGATTTCTTATTTCCAATGGGTACCTGTGACTTGCGTTTTTTCTTTTTAAGAGAGGTGTGTTTCTCCAAGCGCAGCTTTGGATGTCTGTCACAAATTGTGACACTTCTTTATCTAACTGCTGTTTATTTTTCAGTGGTACTTTGAGGTCAATAATATTGTCTAAATCGAATTTGAAGCTATCCCAATCAGTATTTTTGTTTACTAGAATTGGATTGCTTTCTTTTTGAATTATGGTCTCACTTAAGGTTAATATAATAGGGGAATGGTCAGAATTCATATCAAATCCCTCCTGTATGTTAAGATATGTAGCTGACAGATTCTTATATATGAAGAAGTCTATCAGATCTGGAGTTTTTTTAATATCAGTGGGCCAGTAAGTGGGTTTTCCTGTTGAAATTGCATTGCACTTGGTTTCTCTGATAGCACTAAGCAATTCCTTTCCTTTAGTGTTGGTTAGTCTAGATCCCCAATATGTGTTTTTTGCATTGAAGTCACCTCCTAATATAAATGTGTTACCAAGAAGTTGTAAAAGGCTTCTGTACTGCTCTATTTTCAAAGCATACTTTGGTGGACAGTATATAGCTGCTACTGTAATGTGATGAAGTTTGGTTCTGACCCTGACGGCTACAGTTTGTATGAATTCTTCTTCGTATTTATGTTCTAGATAATGGTGGATGTTCTCTCTTATTATAAGGGTGCTTCCTCCTCTCGCAGTATTGACAGGATGCAGCGCATTATATATTTTATACCCGTTTATGTGAATATGTGATTCTCTTGTAAAGTGAGACTCCGATATGAGGCACACATCAATTTCTTCTGTTGCAAGGACAGCCTGTAGCTCGTTTCGATGCTGTAGGAGTCCGTTTGCGTTCCACGCTATAATTTTTAGAGTGTTCTTCATTTTTGCATCTTGTAAGGTAGCTCTGTAGCACTACTTTCTAGGTTTTTCAACCTTTGATCAAAAGAGGTTAAAATACTTAAAATTTTGTTAATATTTTCGTTTATATCGGAGTCTCCTAGCTTAGATGATTGTGGAACTGGCTTAAGAGATTTCGTTACTTGCGCATAAGATACATTATTTGTTACGCTTTGTTGTGTAAAACGTAACGAGTTACTTTTGTTAGCACTAGCGGCCTGGGTGGTGGGTATAGTAACCTTTTTTTTTACGGCTTTATTTTTAAGCTGTTGCAGTTCTTTGGCTACCAAACACCCTCTGTAGTTAGCTGGGTGTGGTTCACCACAGTGAACACATTTAGGTTTTGCTGCTATCGGTTTTGTGCAGTCTTTAGTCAAGTGTTTACCAGTGCACTTAACACATCTTGGTTCCTTGGAGCAATATCTCTGTGTATGGCCATATGCTTGGCATCTTTTACACTGTGGTATTAGCTTGGATGTTTTTAAAGGCTGCACTTCTACTTTACAACCTAGTATGGTCTTAATACCATATATCTTATTGATGTCTTCGTCTTTTTCAAAGGTAAGCATAAACATATTTAAAGGTTCCTTAGTCCTCCAACTTAATTTATTTATGGCTTCCTGGATTTTATAACCATTAGCATTTAGTTCTTCAACTACTCTGTTTGGCAGACAAGATGAGTGTAGATTTTTGACTATGACTCGAATCGGTCTATCTTGTTTGTTCTCATACGAGTGAAAGAGACAATTATTTTGTAATAATAATTTAGTAATCGCTCTGTAGGAGTCTTCGTCCTTGGCGTTTACTTTAACGGAATCCCCGTTCATCATTTTGACCATGAAGGCGTCTTTATTTGAACACGTCAAAAGTAGGTCATAAAACTGCTGGTAGTTTTTAATGTTTTCTACTATGACTGGGGGAGGTGAAGGCTGTTTTTTTAGTTTTGTTTTTTCGGCCTTTGTATTAGCCTGAGATTCTCTGGAGCTTACTCCTTGGGATTGTGGAGAAAGTGAAGTGTTTAACTTTCTTTTCTTTCTACTTTTTTGTCTCACCCACTCTGTTTCTGTGGCAAGATCCTCTTCATCAGTCTTATATTCGACCGCTGGCTGAGGCTTATCGTTCGTAGAATATCCCTTCTCTGAAGGAACGTTCTTCTGTTCCTGAATGAGATTCAGCTGGTGTTGAAGTGATTTTATCTGACTATTGAGGTCTTTTACTAGCTGCTGCAGTTCTAAGCGCTCATTCTGTTCCTCTTTGTACCGGGAGTACAACTGATGTTCGAGTTCAGTTTTGAGGACTACTTTATTTGGTGAAGCCATAATTAATTTCAAGTTATAATTATAAAACTATAACTTACCGCGAATTTGCACAAATATGCATGATTCACTTACGACTGAATATAATAAAATAATGAATAATAATGAATATAAGAATAATGAAATAAAACAAATATTTAATTGAATTAGTAGTACAGTTAGAAGGTGGGTAGTCAGAAAAACGGAAAGAAAACACGTCATAGCCTTCACACATCATCTTAACATCAAACATCTAAAATTTCATAACTAGGCCTCAGCTCCATTCAATACTTTTTCCAACTTTTAGCTTTATTTCAACCATTTTTGGAAGTTTCGTTACAGCTTTTGAAGTGGAAATTTATCCAAAAATACCAACAATCGCCGAGTGGTCATGATTAACCCAAATATCTCGGAATTATAATGATCTGCATTGCCGACTAGTCGGCAATTTTGGAACCGACTAGTCGGCTAGTCTGCTAGTCGGCAGAACCCCTAGTCGGCCCATCTCTAATCTATCTATATCTATCTATACTAATATTATAAACTTTACCTACGTTGGTAACATGCATGTATGTATGTATTTTGGGGGTAATCTCCGAAACTACTGGACCGATTTCAAAAATTCTACATTCACCCTGAGTAACATAGGCTACTTTTGATCCCGATATTCCCACAGGATCGGGACATACGTGGGTGAAACCGCGGGAATCTGCTTTCTTTAATATGCTTTGTTTTGACTGACTGATGGATCAACGCACAGCCTAAATCGCTAATAGTAGAGAGCGGAAATGGGGAGAGTGTGTTCTTTATATGATGGTGACATCCAATAAAAAAGGGGTCAGGATTTATGCGGGTGAAATCGCAGGACAGCTAGTAATCATTATTACAATAACACGGGACGTTGAACATAACGCAATCTAGCTACAAACTAAGCAATTAGTCTTGTACAATGGGTACTACTAGCCAACGGGTAAACTACATATTTAATACTTTCTTTTGTTAAACATACAATAAGAGCGGTGTTGGTCTAGTGGTAGATAGATACCCCGGCTTTCATTCCGAGAGTCGTGGGTTCGAATCCAGGCCGACCGCGCACCAATGTCTTTTTCTTTAAGAAAAAGGTATGTACGCTAATAACATCGCTCTTACGCTGAAGGAAAAACATCGTAAGGAAACCAACATGTCCTAGGACTCACCACGGTCCGAAGACATGGGATATTCAGTGTTTTCTATGTATCAAATGTATGTATTTACAAAAAAAAAGTATAATATGTAGTATATCCGTTGTCTAGTACCCATAGTACAAGCCTAGTGCTTAGTTTGGGGCTAGATTGCGCTGTGTGTAACGTAGTGCAATATTTATTTATTATTATTTAATTAAACTCATAAACTCTAAACTCAATAAAACACCCAGATTCAGTAACAAACATTTATTAAAAGTAACGAAAATACTTGTTTCTAACCTTTTTGCATAAAACTGCTTACGAGTTTAGGACATCATTTTAATTAATTTTATTTCTCTTTCAGATTGGAACCAAAGAAGGACGACAAACCAAAAGTATCTTATTCTATATTTTCATACTTAGAGTCTTCAGTACACGACAGAGAAAGCTTCACAAAGGAACAAACCAAATTCAGTGGTTCCAAGTCTTTACAACGGGAAACTACTCAAAATGTACAAGGCGATACTAAAAATTCGCAAAACGAGACCAATAATCCACAAAACGAGACTAAAAACTTACAAAAAGACACTAAAAGCACACAAAACGAGCCTAAAAACATAGAATTTCCAAGAAAACTAGAACTCACAGAATCAAACAAAAGAATGACAGTTGCTGAACTATTTTTGAAAGAATCCGAAAAGCAGAAAGAAAAGGGCCAAGAAGTTACAGAGACAATAAATCAATTTGACAAAATGGATCTGTATCAGTCGATATTTTTGACTGACAGCGAAGAAGAAACTGATCAAATCGATCCAGCCGAAACTGACTATTTAGACAGACCTAAAAACATTTTAAGAAACAATTCCCCTCCTAGAGGCATATTTGCAGACATAGATTTTGACGAAATCAACTCTTGGCGAAGAAACACGGACACAGATAATAAAAAACCAGAAAAAGATTCAGATAAAAAAGATTCAAATAAAGAACCAGAAAATGTTGCCACAGAAGAAAAAACAAATAATCCTACAAATATGGACGTCGATGAGGCGTACGGTCCTAAAATCCCTGAAAATATACAAAAGAAAATAGCACTTAATGTCAACGAAATAGAAATGGAATTACCAGATTCACATAAAGGTAAAGAAACTATAGAAATAAATTCTTCGTCATCTGATTCTTGGGTGGATGCTAGTGAAGTTAAAAATAAGAAAGCAAAGAAGAAATCTAAGCATAAAAAACATAAATCTAAACATAAAAAGAAATCTAAGAGTAAGAAGAAAGATCGTTGAAATGTATATGAAATAAATTTAAAATAAATATGAAATAAAATACGGCAAATTCTTATGTCTTTTGTTTTTGTTGCCCAGGACTATAATTATAATTTAACAGTCATATTGTCCTACAAATTGCGTGGTACGTTATCCCGGTCCTACGCTCAAAAGTAGTAGTACAGATCCTACCTCTGTTATCTACCACAATCGAGAGTTTCGTATAGGAAATTGTTGGGCGTCTCATCAAAATGAAGCTACTCACGGAAAAATAGGTTGATAGTAATCAATTTGCAAAAATGTACTAGGGATAGATTTTTCTTCTGTTTTCGACCGTTGAGCGTTGTAATAATGCTTAAAGTAATAAACACCACGCGATTCAAACCGAAAAATGTCTTTAATTTCAATGTAATATGGATCCTGGATTATTAAGGAACATTGTCGAGCCGAAGGCGACAACTTGTCTCTGGTGTGTTCGACTCTTTACCTCTACCTTGTTATTTTATTTCACGTTATTTATCACCTACGTTTTGTTTTATTATCGCAAAAAGAAAGCATGCAATGCGTAGTACCTATGTGTTTACACGTGTAAAAACACACACGTGTAAGACTTGCGTACTTTACCACTAGACTGTACGGCGGCATATTTTTATCCGACTTCGGAAAAAGGAGGGTTATATTTTATGTACAATTTGTTGAAGGTAATTTGGCGTTTTGTAAAATGGCTTATTTAAATGCAACTTTATAAACTGGCAACCCCGCACCGCGACGCGCCTTTATATTATTTAAATAAATTCTGTGAACAACACACCATCTAGCCCCGTGGTAAGCTAATTATGCTTGTGTTACGGTGACTAGACAATGAATGAATGATAGTGTTGTAGGAACCTAGAATAGAAAAAACCTAGTCTTGTAAGAAAGTGCGAGGCCAGAGAGAGTAGAAAAAATTTAAAGCCTTATTGTATCGAAAACCTCATCGATCGACCGTCGTCGACCTCATTGTCGCTTCTCATCAGGTGAGATGAGGTAAAATGCTAGCCTATCTCATGTAAAAAAAGACAAATTCAAATTACTTATACTTACAAAGAAAACTCATAAGACCAAAGTCCCACAATAGGCGGACCTTATCGGTTATTCGAGCGACCTTTAAAAAACCACAAAAAAATGTGGGAAACTTTGGGAAAGTCACAGAATAGGAAACTGTCGTTATAGGATAGGAAGCTAAGACGATGAACAATGAACTATTAGTTCCATGGACGGTCACTTTCAATAGAAAACGCGTGACAACAGAACGGCGCGCAACATGGCGCAGATCAAATCGGCACAAAGATCTAAAGCCCGTCACACACGTAGCTATAATATATATTGATATAAATTATAGCAAGGCATAGCTTGAATATTTTCTATACAAATATTCAAGTGACCACACACGCGGCTATAATACATGTGCTATGCTATGACTTTACCAATTTGTACCGTAATTTATATTATAGCACGGTATATTAATAGGTATACATTATAGCTACGTGTGTGACGGGCTTAATGTTGGTTTGTACCATACCGTGCGTACCATAGCAATTCCAGCGTAGGTACTTGTATGGTTTCATTTCAGTGATTGAACCACAGAATACATAAATAGTACCCCAATGTCCCTAGGTCCAGCGCGAGCGGTTTAGGCTAGAAACATACCTAGGCGTTAAAAGCGTTTTCTTAGCGCTTTAAAGCGTGTAAGGATTTCATACTAATGCATAGCGCAACTGCGCGTCGAGTAAGTATGTTTATAGCCTTAGGCTCTGCGTTGATTTTTCAGTTATTTAAACCTAATTAAGTTCAGTCAGTCATTTATTGAATCATAAATTATATTATTTAGACCTACCTACAACCTACATAATAAAATTCAAAGTCCCGACTGATACCTAGGTAGGTAGATAAGAATGGTCGGATGAAGTGTAGGTTCCTAATGCACGACCGAAGCCTCCCAACGAATGATGACTCCTTTAGCACCACGCAAGAACACGTAAGTAAGACCTACCTACGTATGACATCACTGGCACATACATTATACGCAGTATGTTTACGTTACGCATCAATAACAACGTAAAATCTGTTTCCAAGTAAATAATAAACATTACACAATATGTTACGTTTTTGAAGTGGGCGTCGAAACCGCGCCAAGGTTATTTCTTGGCGGGAAACAGCGAAAGCGACACCATCTCGAATGGAAATTACCATAGAAACAATTCTATGGATAGATAGGTACCTCTATCTACTGTGTGTAAGTACCTATAGTCTAGTAAATTATTTTCAGGGCTGAAAAGGAGACGAGCTGTCTAGTGCAATCAATCTTTTTATCTGCACATCAAGGTATTGCTAATTTACTACACGTGACATTGCGGTGTTTACTGCGCTTGAATTTTTAAATTGCAATAAAACCCGCAATGAACAGCGTCAAAAAAAATGTCGCAATCGCGTCGAAGTTATCAATAACAAGTTCAACTGAGTAAGAGAGAAGTAGCGGTTTCTATTGAGCGCGAAAGAGACCGAATGAAAACTGTTGATGCAAGAGAGATAGCTAGCCTGAAGTTTAAGGGCGCTTGAAAGAGACAGATATAAATGTATTTGTTCGTCTTTTAATTTCGTAGAGATTGTTACGCATGCGTCATTGATGTGAGACAGGGCCGTAATCAGGCCTCTTCCATTTGTTCAATAACTAGCTGCGCCCCGCGGTTTCACCCGCGTAATTTTCGATCCCGAGGGAATATCGGGATTAAAACGGGAGACGCCATCAACAGGGACAATTACTTTACGAAAAAAAAAATTCAAACATAGGAACAAATAGTTGAAGAAAATGACGCTGCTTTTGTAATGATGAAAGACGAGATGACGCTCCGTACACAAACTCTACATCAGTAAAAATACGACGTATTTATCGATTTTTAATTGTAGACTGTGATTTGACAAATCTTCCTGAAAAAAAAATTCAAATACAAGGACCGAAATATCGGATCGAAGTTTGAAATAAAAAAACGAAGCGTAGGTGACGCTCATATCATACCTATTAGAAATAGGGGAAATGTTTTTTACACCGTTGTCGTAGTTTGCCGTGTAGCCCCAGCATAGAATAGGGTTACCCCATCTCTTCCCATGGTAGTCGTAAAAGGTGACTGAGGGAGATTAGCAAACCTTAAGTTTTCCCCGCGCGGTGGCGGATAAACTGTTTGATCCCTAAGAGGGTTGGTGTCAGGCAGGCGGCCGGCCGTAAAAAAAATACCAAATCTAATTGGAGAAAGTATGGTCAATAATGAAATGACTTACCGACTGCGTCGACTCCAAATAAAAAAAACATTTGTTTAGCGGACCCCAGGCTCCCGAGAGGGATGCATCCGGGAACATCGCTCGGATGAGAAGAAGTAGTACACCGTTATAATAAGCGATGTCAAGAGAAGTTTTTAAAAGTACCTACCTACCTATTTGAAATCCCCATCACTTTCAACGATGCTAAGTTGACCTTTTTCACTATTTTTTTTATTTTACTTAATTTTGTGAGCCCACAACTAATTTTTTACTATTCTACTTCAATTTGTATTTTATAAATTTGTCAAAAACTGACACGTCCACCAAGTTTGCCTAACCCTTCACCAAACATTCTGTATATTAGAAACAGCACCAATCAGTTTTTGCCAGAATATCGTTTAAATTCACTTATGAAACGACACAATATAAATATCTAATGATAGGCAGGTGTGAGAAAATGAAACGTCCTTCGTTTCGCAGTCCATTTTATAACTATTGCAATGGTCCAAGTTGGTTGGTGTATTTTTAGTTTCTCGCATAGCTAAGTTGTCAGTTGTAAATTGTAATTATTAATTATAATGGACACGCAGACAAGCTTTATAAAAGTGCTAACTCCACAGACTTATTCCATCTTTCCACCCAAAACAAGTTCTCCTAAATTCGATCCTGTCAAAATACAATCAGCTGTTTGTAATGACAGTTCCTCTGACAAAAACAAAATGGTTGAAAACTAAAGTTGGCAAACAAAGAAAAGGCAGCGTAGTTGCGTATTTTAACACTAAAAAACTGTTTTTTAAAGTGAAACTTAGTTATTTTAGTTAGTATTTAGTGTGTTGTGCATAATGTTGGATTTAGAAATCGTCCCTGAGCGTTCCCTCGGCTGTGATGCCTGGGAATTCGTATTGGGTGAGCTCTTCACTGTTTCAAATTTACGTCAATATTTTGCGCTATAAATTTACTCTAAGCGTCTTACGCAATGTTATTTTGGTCGTAGAATATTAACAGCTTTCTCTAAGCTAAATTATCTTAATTCCAATGAGTTAACATCGATTTTTAATTCAAATGCCCAGTTACCCCTTTGTTTCGTCTTGACACCTTGTTTATTTTTTTTTGCCTAGCTAATCTTGACCGTGAAGTAGTTAGGCTAAGTTGTTTTGTTTTTGTTTTACGTAAAATGTTGGTTTTAGAAATCTATGCTTAGATTCGTATTGAGTCATATAGAAGAACGTTATAGGATATTTAAAAATACCCACATACCTAGGTACTATAAAATAAATATAATTCGTTAATAATTTGTAAACTTAAAATCAAACAAACAAACATAAAGAACAATACAACATTTTGTCAAACAATTTTTTTATCTTTATTTATTTAGGTTACCTACCTTGAATACACTAACGCAACCAACATCACTTATGTACCTACCTACAAGCCACTTTGTACTAGGTACCCAGTTAGTACTAAGTTTTGAGAATATGAGATTTCAAACCTGTTTATTTACAATTACAATTTGCAGGTGAATCCATGAGACATAGCTAGTCATTCTATCATATTCTAACAAGAATCTTCTTAGACTAAGTTTATATATTTTAACATAAAAGTATAAAGAACTCAGTCTATTTAATCATGATAAATTGAATTTACATATTATTACTAGCTGACCCGGCAAACATTGTTTTGCCTTATAAATTATAGATAGTAGCCCATTCTCAGACCTACTGAATACATATACAAAATTCCATAAAAATCGGTCAAACCGTTTTGGAGGAGTACGGTAACTAACACTGTGACATGGAAATTTTATATATTAGATAGTAGGTAAGCCATAATATTTTTTTGCAAGATGAATTTTAAAACCACTCCTTACATAGTAATACTAGGTAACTATATAGATAGAACTTAACTATACTAGAGAATGTTACACAATATTCTTTCAGTGTTTCGTAACATTTGGAAACATTCTGATTTGAAGAATTGCAACACAAGTGGTAATTTTTTTCTGTATGTGCCAGACAGGCCGACAGTCTGTCTCTTTGGAACCAATAAACTAAAAACTACTAAACCTATTTTCATGTAGTTTTCATCAATAGATAGAGTATTTCAAGTAGAAGGTGTAGGCAAGGTTTTATGTAAATTGGTTTTAAAAGTATGATAATTGTTGGAATGGTTAGACAAAAATATTCTCATACATTTTGTAGCAAAAACTGGCTTCTATTTTCTAACCTATGACAATCATGGCTAGTATTTTTTAGACGCGTATTGAGGGTGGCTGAACTAGCTTACTTTAGACGAGAATAAATAAAATATAAGCTACACACAGCGCCATCTAGCCCATGGTAAGCTATAATAAGCTTTTTTGTCATATGTGGTGCATAGACAATGGATATAATAGGTAACCTACTTATAAATTTTTCTTTTGTAAATACATACATATAAAAGACTAGCTGCGTCCCGCGGTTTCACCCGCGTAAGTCTCGATCTCGTGGGAATATCGGGATCAAAAGTAGCCTATGTTACTCAGGGTGAATGTTTCTAAGGTAAAAGAATTTTTAAAATCGGCACTGTAGTTTTTGAGTTTATTCATTACAAACATACAGACACACGCACACACACAAAAACGCAAAACTTTCCTCTTTTTAATGTTAGTGTAGATATAGAAACAGCCAGACCAGAAACAATAATCTAAGCATAAAAACTTGCCCCCACCGAGAATTAAATCCGCAACCTTCTGCATTACAGCAGAATAAAAATCCCATCAGATTTAAAGAATCACACTGAAGAATAAAGTCATTAAACTTGATTCAATACAAACTTAAATTCGCACTTGAATACTGTTACAAATAAAAGGATCTGCTTGTTGATAAACATGTTGTAGCTGCAAAACATATGTTTGTCCACGTTTGTTTTATCAGTGGGCTTGCGAGTTCATTTAATAAGTTGCATCATTTGAGTTTATTGTCCATGATTTGTTCATACTTGTTTTACTGCAATTAGTATTATTTATCAGTAAAGTATTTTTTTTTAATCGGGCAATAGTTTCTGAGCCTATTTGTTACAAAGAAATAAATCTTTACTCTATAAAATATTATTATAATTTAGAGAAAGAATGAATATGTTTAGCACACAGCAACAAATACAGAATAGAACAGAACAGAAACAAAGTAAATAAATTTTCGGTGGAAGTTTGCATGGTAATGTACATCATATATTATGTTTGGTTTTATCATTCCCTTATTTTAGAAGTTAAAGGGGGGACACTCATTTTACCACTTTGGAACAGCTTTCGAAGTTCCCGTTTTTACCCTTTACGGAACCCTAAAAAATTATAGTAGAAACCTCAATATATCATATTTGAAGACCTGTCCATAGATACCTTACATGTATGAGTTTGATGAAAAAACCCCATACATACGTTTTTGAGTTTTAGTTCTAAGTATGAGGAACCCCAAAAAAATATTGTTATTTTGTCTACTTTTGTGTGAAAATCTGAATGCGGTTCACAGAATACATCTACTTACCAAGTTACAACTGTATAGTTCTTATAGTTTCAGAAAAACGTGGCTGTGACATACGGACGGACAGACAGACAGACAGACAGACAGACAGAAATGACGAATCCATAATATCCTTCCACTATTGCTCAATAGTAAATATGCGACAATGTAATTCACTTGATTACTGCAAAAAAAATCCCATGAGTTTCTTGTGTCATCTTCTCTTAAGAGGTGGCGTTCCGAAGACACAGTAGATTACATTGTATAATTAATTAACGTTTCAAAGTGGTATGTTGTTAATATCCAAATGAATAAAAATATTTAGAATTTAATTGAAGTGAAATTAAGGGTTCCTATTCTTGCCATTTGGCTACGGAACCCTAAAAATGAATACACTTCGCAACTACTTATCGCAACAAAGCATAGCAACAAAACAAAATAAGATAAAATAGAGTTGAGAGAACTTGCTGACAATACTTTTAAAAATAGACTCATGAGATAAAGATGTCAATACACTCTTTGTTCCGAGACCTATGAAATATTTATTAAGTCTGTACAAAATGAGGACAATAGGTGTACAATAAGTTAAGTAAAATACTCTGAATAGATTCTACTAAATCTACACTAATATTATAAAGAGGAAAGATTTGTATTTTTGGGTGTGTGTGTGTGTCGTATGTTTGTAATGAATAAACTCAAAAACTTCTAGACTGATTTCAAAAATTCTTTTACCATTAGAAAGCTACATTCACCCTGAGTAACATAGGTGACTTTTGATCCCGATATTCCCACGGGATCGGGACTTACGCGGGTTAAACCGCGGGACGCAGCTAGTAATAATATAAACGCAAAAGTTTAAATGTTTGTTTATGTTTCAATTACGCCAAAACTACTGAACCGATTGCGATGAAACTTGGTATGAAGACAGGTGGAGATCTGGATTAACACATAGGCCACTTTTTATCTCGATATTCCCGCGGGATCTGGACTAATGCGGGTGAACCGTGGACCACTGCTGGTATTTTCATAGTCTCTACCATTTTCAATGAATGTCGTCGCTAATCGAGTCTAGGTAGGTACTTTGCATTTTCTCGGTAACAAATTATCATAGAAAATGTATGTAGCCATTTAACTCCTAAGTGTCGAGGATAATTAGATAGATTTACCGATGCATAGCCTTCGCTATACTATAATATCTACTTCTTGCATTGATTAAATGACATTGTAGGAGTACTATATTTGATTTTCGTAATTAACATTCGTTAAAAAATAGCTAACAACAAAGCAAAAGTACGAAAGTACAGTGGCCGGCATATGAGTTGAAAAAATTTGACGTGGAAGGGGAAAGTTCGCGCACATTTTACATGCATCTTCTATAAAAAATCGACTTTTGCGTATCCGCCATTTTTTTCAACTAATTTGCCGGCCACTGTAACTTTTTAATACAATAAAATGACAAATCACATCTCAGTCAATCCTAAAGAAGGGACCTGGGGTCTCGAAACGTTGAGTGTTGTTACAATGCTAAAAGTAATAAACACCACGCGATTAAGACCGAAAAATGAGTTTAATTTGTACCTATTTCTCCTTAAAAAGCTTAGTTAAAATATATCTAGTAGATATGCCTAGAGACTAGAGAGTTAAAAAATCAAAATACGATAAAATAATTCTCTATCTTCTCTTTTATTTTCACTTCTATGGGTACTTCTTTTCTAATTCCCCTCATAGGCACCTGTGTGGTATCTACTATCTACCTTCCATCTCACAACAAATACCTATGTACCTTACGCACTTGTTTACAAACTATACTCGTAGTACATAACACTATCGTGCGACAATAACAAGCATATCAATTTTAGGAAAATAACTAAATTTGTAAACAAAAATATTTTCCACACGAGATGCTGATGCGTAACTATACGCACCTACTAGAGATGGGCCGACTAGTCGAGAAAGCCGACTAGTCGTCAACTACTAATTATGCAATGCAATAAAACCAATATTTATTTAATTAGTATTACAGTTTAGAAGGTGCGTAGTCAGAAAAACGTAAACAAAACACGTCATATCTTACATACATCATCTAAACATCTAAAATGTCATAACTATGCCTCATCAGCTCCATTTTTTTTTCCAACTTTTATATTTGTTTGAACCATTTTTTGGAAGTTTCACTATAGCTTTCGAAGTGCAAATTTATCCAAAAATACCAACAATTGCCGAGTGATCATGATTAACCTAAATATCTCGGAATTATAATGATCTGCATTGCCGACTAGTCGGCTAGTGTGCTAGTCAGCAGAACCCCTAGTCGGCCCATCTCTAGTAGGTACCTAACGGTACCTAAAGGTAAATAGGTAGTACCTACCTATTTACTACGCACTATAAAGTCATGGAATGCGTAAACCAAGTGAAACTCATCTACTCGTCTCTTTAATTTTAATCATTTAAGGCGCATTATCCGCCAACTAATTTGCCTAATTGACGCAAAGTAGTTATGAGCTGTAATTTTTTTCAAAGTAGTTTGTTGGCGCGGAATCTTTTCCTTCATTGGAATATAAATCAACTAGTAGAGCCCGCGACTTCGTCCGCCTAATTTTTTTGAAAATATAATATAGCCTTCCGCAATAAATGAACTACCCAACACTGAAAGATTTTTTCAAATCGGACCAGCGGTTCCTGAGATAGCACGTTCAAACAGACAAACGAACAGACAAACAAACTCTTCAGCTTTATAATAATAGAAGATAGATAGATTATATAGAATAAGAAGAGAGAAGATTAGAAATGTTTATGTTTAATATGTAGTCAAGCCCTTAAAGCCTTAATTCTCCATCCAAAGGTTCCCTTGAAGAGATCACTTTTAAGCAATAAGTCCACTCTCTACACCACGTCCCCCTACTTCGCAAGCTCACTGGAGTGATAGAAGTAAGGTGAATCTGTTAATTATATGACCTTGATTTATCAATGAGGCGAGCAGTTGTGTCTATTATCTAATTTATATGTTTTGATACGAAACCATATTCAACTGACCGATAATGTTTTATTGACATGAGATTTTTATTGATAAAAACAATAGGTTTCTTTTAATTTTTGTATGTAGCTCAAGGCTATTTTATTTAGAAAATTTATTTTCAAGGAAAAATAGCATACAAAAATTTTCACTTGCGGCGAGGCTTGAACTCGCGTCTTTGGGTCAGTACCCCAAAAAAAAAAAAAAATACCGTCTATACCAACTAGACTACGCAAGTCCACGCCTTTTGCCGTGAAAACTTCCAATGCTATATTCTCCTCTGATTGTTTACGATTAAGGCTCGTTAAAGCGCCATCTATCTAACGCTACAGGAACAACCTCGCCGCAAGTGAAAATTTTTGTATGCTATTTTTCCTTGAAAATAAATTTTCTAAAAACAATAGGTATAAAATAAAACGGTAAATTAACAAATGCCCGCCTTGCGTGTTTATCATCTCACAAGCTATGTCCCGCGGTTTCACCCACTTAAATCCCGACATCACATAACACACTCCAAATTTTACTATTTTACTTTAGTTATCTACTATCAGCGGTTTAGGCTTTGCGTTGATTCATCAATAAGTCAGGACAAAGCATTTTATAGATAAAGATGGCGTTGTCACACCACTATACGGAAAGAAGAAGGAGACTCAATATTTTCCAAGAACTTAAGGATTTCTGGCACCACGTATATAATCCTACAGAGAAACAGCTTCATACAAGCCCGTGGCGTAGGTACTCCACTACATGCGCAGCTATGTGTGCGTGACCTCTCTCATCGACAGTGTGCCGATGGGTTCTCGTACGTGAGCCAAGAAGGCGCTTCGGGCGGCCTCGGCAAACCCGAACGGAAAGCGGTGAGAAGTCACGCACACAGTATAGCTACCCATGTAGTGGAGTAGGTACCTACTCTTGCTCTGTAGAATTACATACTCGGTGCTTTTAGTCTTCCCATCCTTTCACGAGGCCTGCACTGGGCTTTCATAGAAATATTGTAAAGAAACAATACTTCTGCAAAAACACAACGCATAATAGACGCAGGGCCGAACCCGCATCTTACTCAAACATGCCTAAGTTGTACTAGATAAATAATTAGAGATGGGCCGACTAGTCGCCGACTAGTCGGGAAAGCCGACTAGTCGGCAGTTCAACTGACTAGTCGGCAGGTGCCGACTAGTCGGCAAATTATGCCGACTAGTCGTCAACTAACAATATGCAATAGAACCAATATTTAATTGAATTAATAGTTCAGTAAGAAGGTGGATAGTCCGAAAAACGTATACAAAACCACGTCATACCCCACATACATCATCTTAACATCAAACATCTAAAATGTCATAACTATGCCTCAGCTCCATGAATATTTTTATTCCATCTTTTATTTTTATTTTAACATTTTTTGGAAGTTTCGTTACAGCTTTCGAATTGCAAATTTATCCAAAAATACCAACAATCGCCGAGTAGTCATGATTAACCCAAATATCTGGGAATTATAATGATCTGCATTGCCGACTAGTCGGCCGACTAGTCGGCAGAACCCCTAGTCGGCCCATCTCTATAAATAATAAATAAATAAATAAATATTGCACGACGTTACACACAGCGCAATTTAGCCCCAAACTAAGCACTAGGCTTGTACTATGGGTACTAGACAACGGATATACTACATATCATACTTTTTTTTTGTTAATACATACATATGATACATAGAATACACCCAGACCAGATACAAATATTTATTTTTAAGCATAAATACTTGCACCCGACGGGAATTGAACCCGCAACCTCCTGCATTGCAGTCGGGCCTTCCCCCGACGCGCCACTGAGGTCTGAGATAAAGCAATACTTGCGAAAATACAGCGTGTGAGTCACCGATTCCGGTAGACTAATTGGTCAAGTCGTACTCCCGGTTTGAGTAAGATGCGGGTTCGAATCCAGCCCTGCGTCTATCGTGCGTTGTGTTTTTGCAGAAGTATTGTTTCTTTACAATATTTCTACTTTATAAGTAGTTGCTAACTGAACTTGTGTAAATTAAGCGATAACTGTTACACTATAATAAATTGGCATGACGCCCGTTTTACTAGTGACAGTTAAAATATTGCTAGACCGTGAAAACCTTTGAATTATTACAAATATTTATGAAGTTGAGACAAATATTATGTTATAAAATATTATGAAATCGCGGGGCGCTGCCAGTTGACTTTAAATTTTCTTACCGGTTCTAGGTGTTTTCTATCTGATGCAAAAATGTGTTATATGAAGTACAAGCCATATATAGCGATATGTCCCGATCCCGTGGGAATATCGGGATCAAAGTAGCCTATGTTACTCAGGGTAAATGTGGCTATCTAATGGTGAAAGACTTTTTTGAAATCGGCACAATAGTTTTTGAGTTTATTCATTACAAACATACAAACACACACACACAAAAATACAAATCTTTCCTCTTTATAATATTAGTGTAGATGTGTGCAGCGTTCTGCAATATTTATTTAATTATTTTAAAGTGCGTAGAAATATGTTTCAAGGTAAATCGTCTATAATTGATATAATAAAATCTGCAGATAAGTAGGTACTTAAATACAGTTCATTAGTTTGATACAGCCTGGTGACAGACGGACAGACAAGTCTCAGTAAGGGTCCGTTCACACAGACCGACTCGGAGAGAAGAGCAGATTTTTTATCACGTTTAAAACAGAGTTTTGAGTTATTGTAATAAGGTTTATTTTTTACATGTCTCTTCTTTTATTATTGAGATTGCCTGAGAGCAATCCTTGAAAAAAGTGACATGTAAAAATAAACATTATTATAATAACTCAAAACTCAGTTTTAAACGTAATAAAAATATGCTCTCCTCTCCGAGCCTGTCTGTGTGAACGGACCCTAATAGGCTCCTGTTTTTACCCTTTGGGTACGGACCCCTAAAACAGCGAGAGAGAGAAAGAGAATAGAGTCACTGAATAGACGACCTCAGTGGCGCGTCGGGGGAAGGCCCGACTGCAATGCAGGAGGTTGCGGGTTCGATTCCCGCCGGGTGCAAGTATTTATGCTTAAAAAATAAATATTTGTGTCTGGTCTGGGTGTCCCTCTATGTATAATATGTATGTATTTACAAAAGAAAAATATATATAATTATTATATCCGTTGTCTAGTCACCGTAAAACAAGCTTAGTCGCTTACCACGGGGCTAGATGGCGCTGTGTGTTGTTCACAGAATTTATTTATTTATTATTATATCTTAATTTTTTTTTTTTAAATAGTAAATCACTCAACAGTAAACAATCATGCAAATTGTCAAATTGTAAATATCCCAAGGGTTTATGTTGTTTTTCGTTTGTTGTTCCAGGGATGCATTTCTCCCAGTCAGTGGCCATCATACAGAGCCAAGTGGGCACGATAAGAGGAGTACAAGTACTGTATAGTGATCAGGTAATTTTATTTATTAAAGCGCATTATCACGACTAGGTACTTGTTTGTGTAGCAAACAGTTGATAATCCATTTTCCCGGCTTTGCACGGAAAGTGAATTAAACATAATACATTTCTTTTTTGTTTATTGCTCAATTGTTTATTTTTATATGTATAGTGTTTACAAATCATATTGTTTATTGGTAAAATGCATTTATTGCTTAATGCATTTTAGTTAAAATATATTTCAAGGAGAAATTATGCATCATTAAAAATTCTTCCGTGACAGGATTAGAACCTGTGCCCCTCGCTTAAAGGCGAATGGATAACCACTGCGCATTCGCCCGGCAAGCGACCATTTTTGATGATGCATTTCTCCTTGTAAAATATTTTTTAACATAAATTGTTGGAAAACTGTCTGCACTGCCGCCAGGGCTACACGGCACGATCACAGCGCGTTTAACATAAATTGTTGGAAAACTGTCTGCACTGCCGCCAGGGCTACACGGCACGATCACAGCGCGTTTAAGCCCCAATAGGCCTTCTTCTTTTAACATATTTTCAGAGAATTAATCATATTAGATTAGTTGCGATCTGTGTTTCTCAGTTTCCCAACATTTTTTGAGAACCACCCCGAGACAAATATCTACAAATTATGCAATTAATATACTAATATGTTTTGTGGACTGAAACCAGCACGGGCTTATTAAATATTTATGAATTTACTGTGTGCTATAATAATTAATTATGTTTTTTGTAAAATTTCAGAATCCATTAAACGTAGATCTCGTAATAAATATGCCACAGGACGGCGTCCGGTTAATATTCGACCCGGTCGCGCAAAGACTCAAGATTATAGAAATATACAATATGAAATTAGTTAAACTTAGATATAGGTAAGTTAATTTTAATATTTTTTAAGCTTTTGCATAGCTTTTTTCGTGCGCTTTGAATGAAGAAATTTCGTAACGAAAAAAACCTAACACCCCCTCTGCCTACCATGGCAACGTGGTACAAAATAAAAAAATAATTATAATTGCATAAGTTGATAAAAAATGCTATGCAATAGCTTTACCGCGGCAGTCCCCGAGTGCCACACGTTTTTTTTATTTTTATTGTTCCACTCATTCTAATTTACTACTATAGGTGATGTTCCATGTCCCTTTTACGCGAAATGAAAAAGCCGCTTCAGCGCTGACAATATTATTACGTCTACTGTAAAAATGAAAAGATTATCGCTGCGGGCGCTATAAGATGAAGTCGACGAATGTCTATTAAAACTTGACAAGCATTCCTAAGTTTAGGTTAACGTAACCGCAAAGCTGTTCACAACTGTCTTCCTTCTGATGTCATATCTACCGTTAACCTTAATCAATGCCGTGCTACATCTTAGACAATGTCACTAACCATCTGTTAAGACAGTGTCTAATTGAATTCACAATAGCCTGTTTATTATTCCTTTGTTTTACAAAACATCTGTAAAGTGAATCAGACAGCATACGTAGCTAAGTTAGTAATTACGACTTACAAGTTATGGGTACCTAGATGGCCTATCTATGACCTAATGACATTTTAATGTTAACAGCCCGATCGATGCAGCGAAAGGTGATTCTTTAGAGTTATAGGTATAGTGTTTTGTGTCCTTAGCATTTGCTGGGTCAGTGTTTAAATCGTTGTCGTATGGATTGGTTTTAGTTGGAAAATTGATTGTTATTTGGGTTCCTTGGCCAAAGTGTAAAAACGCTTTTGCCAAGATTCCACTGTCCAATACTGTTTGTCTATCACGGATTGTATGTATGTACCGTGATAGCTAGACAGTTGAAATTTTCACAGATAATGTATTTTTCGTTTCCCGTTAGCAAGAAATACAGAATAAAATAAATTTTAAAGTGGGGCTCCCATACAGCAAATGTGTTTTTTCATAAGCGAGTTGTTAGGTTTTGACCCCTATCCTAACGCAAACCTACAACATCTACTAAGCAAAGTTCGTAATGACAATTTATTTGAATTTAAGATTTTCTGCAATTATTATATAATAAAAATATCTCTGTAATCAGACCTAAGTTTCCCAAACATTGACCTAGATCCCCCAATGGAAAAAGACCTTTTTTTCAAACTACTTCAACCTTTAATGTTTCTAGTAAACATACAGTATAATGTCAAAGTTGTCAGAGAAACTAGGCACATAATTGTAAACCTTATAGATCTACAAATATAGTCATATATCTTCCAGTGGTATAAACAAGGAATCATGTCATTTCACCCACCCGGGGCTGTACGACTCGCAGCGACATACATATATAGCTATAGCTAGACCTAAGTTTCCCAAACATTGACTACTACCCCCCAATAGAAAGAACTTATCAAAAGAAACTAGTCACATTAATAAAACGAGAGTATTTTAATTTTAAGCACCGAAGCTTTATTGCTTGCACAACGTACCGGAATGAAGAGAGCATAGAGAACGGAATGACGTGTATAGATTATTTGGTGTTACCAGTACAATTCTAACACCCCAACTACAACAAATAAACTAATACATTCTACTAATATTAGTTCTTACTAATACCTACTCCTTCAACACATTTATAATGCTTTGCTGGATTCAAAGCCTTCGTTAAAATATCAGCTGGCATAGAAGTTGTCGGCATATATTTCAAGTTAACAATTTCATCATTAATAACATCTTTCACAAAATGATATCGAACATCTATGTGCTTACTTCTTTTGTGACATACATTATTACTTGCCGCCAACTTTTGTGCACTTTGACTATCATTAAACAAAACTACAGTATTTAAATTACCTGACAATTCACATAATAAAGACCTTAAATAAATTGCTTCCTTACAAGCTTCGGCTATGGACATGTACTCTGCTTCCATGCTTGATAATGCTACTGTTCTTTGTTTTCGGCTTTCCCAGGAAATAGCTGAGCCTGACATCACAAAACAATAACCTGTATAAGACTTGCGATCTACTGTGTTACTGGCCCAATCGGCATCCACAAAACCTACAAGTTCAGCTTTTTCCTTTACATATTTCAAACAAAAACTTTTAGTTTTCTTTAAATATTTAAGAATTCTCTTTACATAGCTCCAGTGAACTTTTGTATGACATTTATTAAACTGACTGAGAAAACTTACACAAAATGATATGTCTGGTCTAGTTAAAACTGACAAATACATCAAACTTCCAATCATCTGCTGATATGGAATCTCATTATCGCAATGTTCAGATTTTTCAATATTTAAATTACATTCCATAGGAGTATTAGCAACTTTACAGTCTAACATATTAAACTTCTCTAATAACTGTTCAACATATTGCTCCTGATCTAAAGTAATTACATTAGATATTTTATCTATTTTAACCCTCATACCTAAACATTGTTGTACCTGTCCTAGATTCTTTATCTTAAACTTAGAACTCAACACAGAAACTAACTTTTCTGTTTCATTACAGTTATTTGAAAAAACAAAGAAATCATCAACATATAATGCAATTACAATTTTTACATTATTGTTCATTTTTGTAAATACACAGGGCTCTAAACGACTCTTTCGAAACCCTAAATCGCATAAACACTGATCTACTCTTTCATACCAAGATCTAGAAGACTGTTTTAGCCCATAAATTGCTCTATTTAACTTAACAATAACCTTTTGCTTACTATCATTACAAGCAATGTCTGGCTTTATCATATAAATATCTTCTTTAAGATAACCATTTAAAAAAGCTGTTTTTACATCTAAATGAGTAACATCTAAATTTAACTGAACAGACAGTGCAAATAACAATTTAAGAGTAGAATGTCTGACCACTGGTGAGAAAGTCTCTTCATAATCTACACCGGGCTTCTGAGTGAAGCCTTTGGCCACTAGACGCGCTCTATATCTGACACTGTTGTCACTGTTTACTTTCTTCTTAAATACCCATTTAAATTGCACAAGAGTCTTGCCAGAAGGTAGTACATCCACAGGATACCATGCTTCATTTTCTTCAAATGATTGAAGCTCGTCATTCATAGCCTCGACCCACAACGCTTTATCTGGACTATCCAAAACATCACGGACAGTGACTGGGTCTTTGCTTGCTGGAGTTGATGTCGCACACCAACCATAACGCTGTGGTGGCTTCCTCTCCCGCTTGGCTAGCACTGGCTGGACGTCTGGCTCTCTTACTCCTACCACATCTGCCTCTAATTCTGTAGGTAGCTGTAAATTACAAGGTAAATTAGTTAATGTTTCAGATTCTGAAGAAGTATCATCAGAGTCTACCGGACTTAAAAAAAGTTCATCTTTTATTTCTTCATCACTACTTTCATCTTTGCAATCTGAATCATTTGCTTGAATGTTATCCCCAACTGAAACTGATATGTCTTCAATCAACTTTCTTTGAACATTCTCATGTATAACTACATCTCTACTTAGTGTAACTTTTCCTTTTATTGGATCATACACACGGTAACCTTTCACATTTTCTCCAAAACCGACTAGGATATGTTTTTTAGATTTGTTATCCCACTTCAGTCGCTTTTC
The DNA here is from genome assembly GCA_958496205.1 of Idaea biselata. NCBI lineage: Eukaryota > Metazoa > Arthropoda > Insecta > Lepidoptera > Geometridae > Idaea > Idaea biselata. The sequence goes on along the minus strand of OY292395.1, from coordinate 29,615,571 downwards.
GTTTGGTATGTGAACCATAACTTGGCTACCAAATATTCGGATATGACTTAAATCTGGTTTCTGGTTTGTCCACAGTTCAAATGGTGTTTTATTATCTAATCCTGATGCAACAGACCTATTTCTAAGATAGACAGCAGTATTTGTTGCTTCTGCCCAAAACTTCTTATCTAATCCTGCATCAAATAATAAACAACGAGCTCTTTCAACAATAGTTCTGTTGATACGTTCACTCAAACCATTTTGCTCAGGAGTATAGGCATTTGTCTTCTGGTGTATAATGCCAGCATCCTTCAAGAAACTTTCAAACTCGTTACTACAAAACTCTAAGCCATTATCTGTCCGAAATATTTTAATTTTTCTATTTTGTTGGTTTTCTACCAATGACTTGAATTCTTTGAAGTACTTGAAAACTTCACTCTTTGCTTTAAGAAAATACATGAATACCATACGGGTATAGTCGTCAACAAAAATAAGAAAGTACCTTGCTCCTCCGATTGAGTTTATTTCCATTGGTCCACACACATCCGAATGAACAACTTCCAATGGTTGATTGCTCCTGTTTCCTGCATGACCGAATGGCAACCGGGACTGCTTTCCCTCACAACACACTGTGCACTTATTTTTGTTGATTACTGTCTTGTCTGCATAAGTAATACCCGTGACAGCTCCATTTCTCATTTTATTCAAGTCATTTATATTTAAATGTCCCATTCTTCTGTGCCATGTCTCACTGTTAGCCTCTGTAGTAGGAGATGTAAATAAACATTTCTTCTCCTCTATCTCTAACTTGTAAACGCCGTCTATCTGGTTTCCAACTGCAACTAATTCTTTTCGTTTATTGTAAATAAAACAACAATATTTACGAAATTCCACTTTGTTGCCATTCTTGACCAATTGACTGATAGAAATCAAGTTTGTGCTCAGCTTGGGTACACATAAAACATCTTTCAGCTCCACCGCATAACGGGATTCTGGAGTCACTGTTACTATTTGTACGTTCCCCATACACAAAACAGGCATCACACTCTGATTTGCAGCAACAATCTCTCGTATATTTGGAGAATAGCATGCATTTTCGATTATGTTTACATCTGGCGTCATGTGAGCACTCGCGCCGCTGTCTAAGTAAAAATCATTTTTACTATATTTTCCGTTTAGGAACACGGCAGAAAATGCGTTCGTCGCTTTTATTGTTGTATTTTTGCACTGCGACTTATAATGTCCGAATTTCTTGCAACGGTAGCATTTTATTTTATCTTTGTTTTTGTTTACATTCTGATCGGTCATAGACACCCCGTGGCCATATTGATTTGATCTGTCATTATGACTGCCACTGCTGCCAACTTTGAAATTCTGTTGACGGTGTTGCTCTTTACCATAAAATGCACTTCCGGTTCCTGTGACCGATTTCTGGTCACCGTTGTCTTCAACAAGATCAATCAACTTCGTTTTGATTACGTCAGCGGTAATGGCGATTCCGGAATGTTCGATGGCCATGATCATTGGAAAATACCTTTCTGGTAATCCTGCCAACAGCAAACTGCCAATCCACTCATCATTTACCGCAAAACCAGTACCAGACAATCTCTGTGCTGTTTCAATGATCTGCGTCACATATTCCGTCATGGATTCGCATTTTTCAAATCGAATTGAAATTAGGTTTCTTAGCAAAGAAATTTTTCTAGCAAATCCAGAATCATCGAACATGGATTTAAGTTTCATCCACAGGTTCTTGGTACTTGTCGATTCTTTTATGTGAACATACAATGAGGGATCGATCGTTAAAATCAATTTTGCTTTGACTTTTGCATCTTCTGCTGCTGCTTCTCCGGTTAATTCTTGTTTGAAGTTATTTGCATTACCGTCTAGGATTAACAGATTCTCAGCCGCAAAAGCCCACTCATTATAGTTCTCTCGGCCTCTCAACTTTGGAATATTTGCAAAGAAATTTTGCATCGCCATTTTGAGTTCGACAAAAGAAAAAACGGTTTTTCACGTAATTTTAAAATGCTGAAAATACAAAGTAATTTCACCCGCGCCTATGCTAGCTAGCCTGTAAAAACTATTTAACTAGTCCCTATAGGGCATACTGGGCCCATAACCTAATAAAACGAGAGTATTTTAATTTTAAGCACCGAAGCTTTATTGCTTGCACAACGTACCGGAATGAAGAGAGCATAGAGAACGGAATGACGTGTATAGATTATTTGGTGTTACCAGTACAATTCTAACACACATAATATAGACCTTATACAGGATGAACCATTTAAACGGGCCTTCAGGGGGATATCCTAAACTATAAGAGATAGCGAAAAATGCTGCAAGGAGTTGCGTCCCCGATTAGGCAAAAACGAAAATGGCATATTTTGATTTTTGAAAAATACTTTATTGTAGCCAGGACCGTTTAAATGGTTCACTCTGTGTACCTACAAATAAAGTGTCATATCTTCCAGTGGTATGTGCTTCAACTCCCCCGAGATCTCACCCTCGATAGAACAAATCGAGCACTGTTTCGGGGCCACCCACCCGGGGCTGTACGACTCACAACGACATCTCTTCGCGTTGAACTTCAGAGGGTTGTCTTTCTATTTCCCTGTTGATAGTAAATTTGAGGTGAGTTTTCATTAATAATACCCATTTATACATAAATTCTTTTCTTTTATTAATTATTTCGCTATTTATCTTGCCAGAACATACAATTTCGCACTATACTATCTTTACTAATATTATAAAGAGATAACGTTGGTAACTTGTTTGTATGTATGTATATTGGGGGTAATTTCCAAAACTACTGGACCGATTTCAATAATTCTTTCACTAATAGAAAGTTACATTATCCAGGAATAACATACGATCCCGATATTCGTACGGGATCGGGACTTACCCGGGTGAATCCGCGAGGCACTTCTTTGACATTAAAATTCGATAGCTGTCTTTTTCGCTCTAACATAAATTGACATAAGTACATCTCGCTATTGCTTCAAACTCGAAGTCTTTCGACTAAGAAATAATTATAAAAAAGTAGGAAACATTATTTATTTGGACAAGCACACTTGTTGTGTTTGGTAAAAAACAAGAAACGTAATCAAATTTCTAGATACATAAAAAAACGAAAATAAAACAAAACGACAAAATCCACGAAAACAAGTGTCTGTAAAACTTTAATATAATTTGTTCCAGCCTGGCTACGCACACGGCCTCGGTTCGCTACAATTCCCCAACGGAGGTTCACCTGTAGTCTCTAGAACCACCATTTATTATGGATCTCAACATCAGGTACAGTACCGAGATACTTGTTATGTTACTCATTTGCAAGTGCATTTGACACACAAGGTTATTATTAGTGAACTTCGCAAAGTTGTTTTTGGGAATCGTCAAGGGATATTCTAAGAACTTCGGGGCTAGATCGCATTTATAGATATTTTTCAATTTAAATTACCTCGACTTTTCGGTCAACGGGTTACACCGGCCGTGGTTTAGAAAAGAATTAAGTTGTAATAAAAATAATGAACAGAAAGTTTCAAAAGTGCGTCAAAGGACACATCGAGACGTTTCGCCTTGAACGGTAAAGCTATGTCACTTTAGGTACTATTTCAATCTTTAACAGAATTTATTCGGCCGAGGACACGTTGCCGTTCATCAAGACGACAACGGAAAAATTAAAGAAAACTCGAGGACTGCGCTATTGAAATATATCATACTATCTAACTACAAGGTTTCACTGGAGTTGTTTCTAATTCCGTGGGAATCAGGAAAACAAGCCTAGTTTTGTCGCAATCGGCTTAGTAGATTTGTCTTGAACGAGTAACAAACATACTTACATATTTTACAACAGTATTTTGCAAATTTGGAACTTTAGGATCGAAGTTTTAGAAACACTTGCGTTCACGTGCACCTGGAAGTCCTGAATTGTCGTCAAATTTTCGTCTTATTATATTGATTTTTGTTTTTTTTTTATATTTTCAGGCTGGCAACACTGGCAGCAGCACGGTATCAGTATCTGCGCCGCTGCCCGAACTGCCGCTGTCCTGCTACCGTCAGCAGTTGCACCTCCGCCGCTGTGTCGTGCTGCGCAGCCACACTCAGACACTAGGCTTGCGGCTGCATTGTTTCACTGAAGGTATATAGCTGTACTGTAGGCTGGCAACACTGTCCTGCTACCGTCAGCAGTTGCACCTCCGCCACTGTGTCGTGCTGCGCAGCCACACTCAGACACTAGGCTTGCGGCTGCATTGTTTCACTGAAGGTATATAGCTGTACTGTAGGCTGGCAACACTGTCCTGCTACCGTCAGCAGTTGCACCTCCGCCGCTGTGTCGTGCTGCGCAGCCACACTCAGACACTAGGCTTGCGGCTGCATTGTTTCACTGAAGGTATATAGCTGTACTGTAGGCTGGCAACACTGTCCTGCTACCGTCAGCAGTTGCACCTCCGCCGCTGTGTCGTGCTGCGCAACCACACTCAGACACTAGGCTTGCGGCTGCATTGTTTCACTGAAGGAATATAGCTGTACTGTAGGCTGGCAACACTGTCCTGCTACCGTCAGCAGTTGCACCTCCGCCGCTGTGTCGTGCTGCGCAGCCACACTCAGACACTAGGCTTGCGGGTGCATTGTTTCACTGAAGGTATATAGCTGTACTGTAGGCTGGCAACACTGTCCTGCTACCGTCAGCAGTTGCACCTCCGCCGCTGTGTCGTGCTGCGCAACCACACTCAGACACTAGGCTTGCGGCTGCATTGTTTCACTGAAGGAATATAGCTGTACTGTAGGCTGGCAACACTGTCCTGCTACCGTCAGCAGTTGCACCTCCGCCGCTGTGTCGTGCTGCGCAGCCACACTCAGACACTAGGCTTGCGGGTGCATTGTTTCACTGAAGGTATATAGCTGTACTGTAGGCTGGCAACACTGTCCTGCTACCGTCAGCAGTTGCACCTCCGCCGCTGTGTCGTGCTGCGCAGCCACACTCAGACACTAGGCTTGCGGCTGCATTGTTTCGCTGAAGGTATATAGCTGTACTGTAGGCTGGCAACACTGTAGACTACATACAGTATTAGGAAGAAGAGCTAGAGCGGAAGAACGGACTGTCTTGCGACTACCTCAAACACCGCTTTAAGGGGACTTCTAGTGGACTGTCTTGCGACTACCTCACTCACTGATCAAGGTGACTTCTACTTGCGACTATCTCACTAGAAGGTCCTAAGCTAACTGATTTACTACGGGCGACGAGCCTCCTTATACAGGGTGTTCCGTAATGAATGGTTAACCCGGCACGTGCGTATGCGGGGCCAAGGCGTGGATCCACCCCCTGAATTTCAGTTTTCTATTCCAAGCCGTTTGAGCTCTAAGCCATTTTTAGTGAAATTTTGAAAATTTCTACCTTTTCCCACATTTATGGGTATCACGTCCACAGTTTAAGTCATAGCACCATTTTTTTTTCTTTTAATATCTTTCCTAATAATGGTGTTTGTAAATTGCATTTAAATTATTTCGTTAGCTGGGCGTAATAAAGTACAAGTCCCTAAACATCAATTTTAGTTTAATGTTGTTTTATCTGCCAACTTTGAGCACCTGTGGTGTAAAAACAAAGTGCAGGACCTATGTGTTCAACCATTTTAAAAACTAGCCCACATTATGAGGATTTTAAAACAGTAGCCAAGTATGTACTTTACATCATGAAATTTCGGAGATATTGCCATTTGAGTATCGAAATAAGTAATTTCAGTTACAAAATCTCAATAGACAGTTTGTTAAAAAAGTTTCATTTTTGATTAAAATTCTTTATCAGGGTTTGCGGGAGATTGAATTCAACAACAAACACTGAGAAACATCAAGGT
>OY292395.1:29521539-29609537 GCA_958496205.1 Idaea biselata | reverse complement strand
CCATGGAACCCGGTGGATTTCGGGTTACGCGTTATGATCATCGTCACAACTACTTCCTTTTAAAAAATAATCAACCGTTTCACATGTTGCTATCAAATTTAATAATTGGATGTTGCAAACCACGGAACCTGATGGAATCGGAACTATTCAAACCCCGATGGGTTTCGGGCTCCCACCTAGTATATTATAAAGAGGTACCGTTGGTAACATGTATGTTTGTAAGTACTTTGATCACGATATTCCCACGGAATCGGGACTTACGCGGGACTCTTCTATCATGTATAAGTATATGCATGCGTGTATGTAAGTGATAATTTTAGTTTCTATTGTCTGCGATTCTCGCCTGAGATACAGGATTTTCCTAGTTCAGGCATTTGTGTAATTTAGATTTAAAATCAAAATTTGTCTTAAGTTATTTTGTACACATTAATTTGGCAATATATTTATTGTCAAATTAATGTGTAATTAATGTCTAAGTGTGGATTAACACTAAGAAATAATGTTTACATGTTTGGAATGTGTCATCTTATATTGTAATCATTTCCATGTAATATGGGAAGTTACAAGCCGAGTCGATCTGCAAAGTTCGCCGGTAGATGTCACTACGAGGCCTTACTCGCAAGAACACACGAAGAGGTGCTTTCTTAAATTCGACCCTGGCTGGAGGGCTACCCGTGGCGAAGCGGTTTAAACGCGTTGGTTCGGATTACCAATAGTCGCGGGTTCGAATCTCGCCGGGTACTAAAGTTTTTGAAAGCATTTTTTCAAAAAGCAATATATTTATTTATTTTATTTTATATAATGTAACCGCGTTTTCCCCCAGGATATCCTGTTCGACGCGCGCACGCACCAGGTCAAGAAGTTCGTCCTCCACACGAACTACCCCGGACACTACAACTTCAACATGTACCATCGCTGCGAGTTCGAACTCTCCGTCACACCTGACAAGTAAGTTATGCATACAAGTCGGGTAACTACTTACCTTTTGTTTTTTTCTGCAACCCTCTAAAGTACCCATAGACAAATAAATAACGCTGTAGCGTAAAAGACACATAGAAGACAGACATACAAGTTTTCACATTATATTAGTAGTATGTTAGTAAAACCATACACCACTAAAACACTGAAAATACACGATTACATTTTAAATATGACAAATAAATTCAATTATTTAATGTACATCTTGAAACCTTAAAAGTTGTCATATTTTTTACGGCAATGACGTCACGATCTTCTTGGTACGCCCACGGCCGTTCTGGCATGAATTTAAAATCATTAAACTTAAATGTGTTATTTTTCCTACCAAACATGAATTGTGTGCAAAAATATGTTATTTATTGTTTGTGTTTCAGAATATTAATGGACAGTTTTTCAAAAACTGTTATTTTCCCTATTAAATACTACTAAACTAACTAACAAGTGTTTTAGTTTTTTGTATGCGAAAGGAATGGTGCTTGGTATTAATTATTTGTTACGTTATAATGCTATATTTCACGGTCTGCTTTCCGAATAAAATAAAAAATAAAATATTAAATAATATATAATAATAATCTTTATTTCACAATAATGTCTACAATTCAAGTTAAAAACTAGTGTTCCCTGTAAATAAATCGATCTTAGGCGATTGTTAGAGACAGATGAACAAGAATAAATGAATGAATTGAATTGAATTGTAGGGGAAATCCGCAATGAAACAGGCGTATTTTGAAACGGACACTATCCATATCTCAAGTTTTTGATCGAAAATATTTTTTGTTTTTTGGATGTTGACACCATTGATGATCATAGACAAGGGTCTATGGTCACAGGCCCACAGGTGGTCCCACTATGGTCATCAATGGTGCCAACACCCAAAGAACATAAAATATTTTCGATAGTATCCGTTTCACAATCCGTCCGTTTCATTGCGTTTATTAAATTTGACCAAATCTTCCCAGATGCGAGTCGAATTCTCTAGTAGAATCCCGCGGAGTCGCCTCCATAACCGCGTACAGCAAGTGGGAAGGAGTTTCCCGGGCACTTCGCGTGTGCGAGCGCCCCGTGGTCCTCAACCGCGCCTCCTCCACCAACACCACCAACCCCTTCGGCTCCACCTTCTGTTACGGCTACCAGGACATCATATTTGAGGTGAGGACATTTACCTTACAGCAGCGGTTCTCAAAGTTTTTTAGTGTCAGAACCCTTTTGAGTAAGTAAGTATTTGACGGAACCCTAAAATGTAGTACGGAAGCCGGCTCCACCTTTTGTTACGGCTATCAGGACATCATATTTGAGCTAAGGATATTTACCTTACAGCAGCGGTTCTCAAAGGTGCCGCTACTTTAAGGTATATATTTTTTTGGTGTCAGAACCCTTTTGGAAAGCCAAATATTTGACGGAGGCCTAAAATGTAGTACGGAAACTTCGCAAATCGCTTAAAAACTATAGCTTTCTTTACCCGAATTTACAATTTTTAGGGTGTCGTAGTCAATAAGAAAATTATAGTTTCGTCATGTCCGTCTGTCTGTCCGTCCACAGCATAGCTCAGAGATGACTGCTATTACGAAACTGTAACTTTGCATGAGTATACATATTGATCTCGCCGACAAAGTGCTACAATAAAAAAAAAACGTGTATAATGGGGATGATTTTTCTATACATTTTTATTCTCGTACTTTCGCGGAGCCCCAACATAGGGTTTGCTCCCAGGGTTCAGCGGAGCACACTTTGAGTATCGCTGTCTTATAGCAAGTGCAGCATGCAACATTCTGTGTGATATGTGTGTGTGTGCTGTGAGGCCACCGTAGGCCGGTGCAGCCACAAAGCAAAAATTCAAAATTCAAAGTGCTTTTATTCATTCGGATATTACAATATATCTCTTTGAATCGTCAATTATATAATGTAATCTACTGTGTCTATGGAACGCGACGTCCAATGAGAAGAAGACACAAGAATCTCATGGGGTTTTTTGTATATTACCTTTATTTTTTTTGCAATAATTATGTGATTTACATTGTCGCATATTTATTATTGAACAATAGTGGAACTGGAGCAATAATCTATACTATAATAATTCTTGCTAGCTTTACAAGTGCGAAAGTAACTCTGTCTGTCTGTCCATCTGTTCAAAAAGTGTGTGTGTCCCCGCAGGTGATGTCCAACAACTACATCGCGTCGATAACGCTGTACCAGCCGGAGGGCACGAGACTCAACTACGCGGTCAACGAGATCGCGTGACAATACCACCACCAGGTAACCATAACACACATTTTACACAACTACAAAAATACAAATACATTTTTGTACCATTCCTACTCCAAAGAGCCTCTAAACAATGAATAAAAAATTAGCGTCAAGATAGCGGGACCAGGGTTTTTCTGGGGAGCGCAGAGATATTTACAGGGGGGCGCGGCCCAACTTTGTAGTTAAGTGTACAAACACTTGCCGAGAGAATGCATTCCTAACTGCTCGATACGACTAATGAAATTATCTGAAATTGACGCCTGTCAAGACCATAATATTGTTTCCTCAGTTGGCGAATGTTAAGAACCTTATCGGCCTCTAGACTGGCCCGCGGCCACCTCACAGGCGTTATCAAAGATATTTAGTACCAAACACCGTTTGTACGACTTAGTAAAAATTTAATAAGCAATAAAAATACTTTTTTTTTATTGAACACTTTTTTATTCTGACCTGATAATCTGGACTGGAGGAAGGGGGCGGCGCGGGCCGTTTTTATTTTAGGTCGAAAGGGGGCGCGTCTCAAATAAGTTAGGGAACCTCTGTTTTAAACCAAAGAGGTACCAATATTTCTACTGAGGTACTAAATAGTACCGATTTGGTAGTCAATCTGTCAATATAAAGTTTTAATATTGAAGAGTTGGCCCCGCCATCTTGACGCTAATAATAAAACGGCCTTTAATCACTATTTTGGTGTTTAAATTTAGAACACTAATATATTCGACCTACATCTCAATGCTTATACAACCTCCTTGCAGAAAAAAATACTCGATACAAACTCCTTGCGCAAAAATGACTACAAACTCTTTTCTTTTTATCATAGTTTATTTATTTTACTTAGTATATAAACTTTATTTTCTAGGAAGAACGTGTGCTGTGAATCACAAAATGTGTACCCAAAACCTGTGTGTCAACACATAACACACAACAATAATATTAAGACATATCCCATGACACACCGGAGGGACTAGCAGTATTTTAATAAATGAAAATGTGATAAAAAATAAATAAATAAAATAAAATAACTGTAAAAAAATAAATAAAACTCGAAAAAAGTGAGTGACAGATCTCAAACGGTGTGCGTATGTGTTTAAGTTAATTTTTTATTGTATTTTTTTTAAATTTTATTTAAATTGACCTTTTTTGGTATACAAGGTGTCGCGGAATGAAGTAATCTGAGTGACGTGGCTATTAAAAATATCTTAGCTTTGTCCGCGACTTGTCACCACTCATCAGTCTAAGTCGTAGCACTCCTTTCAGATTATTATAGTATCTGTGACACCTTGTACAATGTCACTGACATATGTTCGGTTAGAAAAAAATTGAAACCATAACATAAGCCTAAATGAATAAGATTATGCATAATATTCAAATTCCTTCCCTCAAAACCAGCTATGATTCGCTTCCGGTCCATAAGAACTTTTTCCCAAAATGTCTACCTAATCAATAGGACTGAATCTCATAATGCCGGAAATTGAATACGCATGCATTTTGTAACAACTGAAGACCTTAAATGTCTTTTGCTCAAAACGTTCTAGTTCCAAAACAGCTGAATCCCGTAATGTCTGAATGTCATCTATCAAACAAAATCAAGTGGTCAATCAACCTAGGACTTTCGGCGGGAAAGCGGAGACAACATGTCGTGCTCCAATTTTATTTTCGTTAAACTATGTTGTAAACTCGGTTAAATTGTATAATTTTGGCGGAATCTTATTAAATTTAGTTCCGTGAATGTACACAAGTGTAGTGAAAACAAAATTGAGTGTTAAACATGGACTTTCCATCGTTCGCGCCGAAGCTCCTTGAAGGTTATAGTAAAGTTGCCACCGCTTTACCATAGCCCCTGACTTGAAACTATAGGCCCGATCGGGCTAATTTCATGCAAAATACTTGATACTGGCAAGATGTACAAGATGTACGACGCCAAAACTATACTAAGAAGAAACTTGAAATATTCTAAAACTTGACCCTGGCTGTTCCAAATTGGCCTTATCGGTCTCAGACCGAAATAAATAATAATAAAATCAACCTACCTACATTGTGCATTGTGGCGGATCCGGAATCAAAAATTTCAGGCATTACGGGACAAATTCGTTTTGAAATATAGACATTCAGAATTTCAGGCAATTCGGGACAAATTCGTTTTGAAATATAGGCTTATTGGTATCAGTCATTGTGAGATTAAGTCGTACCGATATCAGACATTTTGGGATTAAGTTCTTATGGACCGGAAGCTATGATTCAACTTAGCTTCATCAATTGTAAAACAGGCATTATTTAGTTGTGATTTAAAAATAACTAACCAATTAATTAAAATAAGAAATTCTAAATTGACTAAAATATTTCTTAAATATTATTAAATACTTAATATTAAAAGCTTAGAAATAAATAAAATAGACGAATTTGTGACAAAAGAAAGCGTAGACATCAACTTTTTTGGGACAAAATGCTCTATAACCTGGTAACATTATACAAAAATTAGCTACAGCGCCATCTATTAATAAGTTCTAGTAAACTTTCTTGACAGTGACTAAACAAACGGAAGGTTTGTGTTTTTTTTTAAATATTATGTACCTATTTATGTATCATCAATTCAATTTGTTTAGGAGACGGTAATATACTGAAACCGAAATGGGGTTGTTCTAGAGTTCTAGACGTTTAGCAACCAACTTTGGTAATTATTATTTTCTTATTAAAAATATATTTTTGACGATTTTTTAAATAAAAACATGCCACAGAATTATTTGACATTTGACAGGATACTAGAGTCAGCCAGAAAAAAACTGAGTAGTTTTTTTAAGTTTAATTTCGACTCATGCGCATCTTTTTTTAATCTCTTTTGACACGTGGCTTTCTGCGAAAATCTGCGAAAGAAAGAGTATGTATGGACTATTTGTAAGTCTATGTAAAGGGTGTAGTAAAATAATATAAGTTTTGACTTTTTCTGACGAAAATCTAAGTCACAACGACTATTTTTATAATCATGGAATTGTGACCGTAAAACGAAATCTGCTGTTACTTAAGAGGCCATTTGCAAAACATTCGAAAAAAAAACGTTTTTTAATTAAGTAGGTAATTGATTTCACATCATGCCGATACATTCAACGAAATCCTAACATCTAATTCAAATAAAACTATTATTTTCGGTTCTACCCGTAAGCAAGAGCTAAAAACGTCGGGCGTTAAAAACGCCTAATAAAATAAACTAGCGACGCGCCCCAACTTCGCATGGTGCATATATTACATATAAACCTCTTGAATCACTCTATCTATTTAAAAAAAAACGCATCAAAATCCATTGTGTAGTTTCAAAGATCGAAGCATACATTATGGACAGACAGATGGAAGCGACTTTGTTTTATACTATGTAGTGATAATAACGATATTAAAACCGAAAAATCAACAATCTAAAACCGAAGAAAAAACTATATCTGATTCAGTTACATATTTGACTTTTTGTAGGTCTTTTTATTTCAAGGAAATAATCAACAATCCTTCTCTCAATTTATCTTTATTCGTGTAATGGAAACGCCTAACTAATAATCCCTAGACTACATTAAATAGAGTGATTCCGTGAATGCATTTTGTTGATTTATCGGCTTGATATTTTGATAATCCTACTCGCTTTTGTAAAAAGAAAACTCGGTTCATTATTATTATTAAAACTAAGGGTCTAGATCGCTTTGTAGATAACCATTTTTTACCCGGCTGCAAGGCAAGGGTTATGTTTTTCGCACCCATCTTTGTATGTTTGTTATATTCTTTATTCCCTCATATCTTCCAAAACACTCAAGGGATTTCTTTAATTAAGGTATCGTTATTTAAATTATCTCGACGTTTTGGCAACAGGTTATCGGGTAGAGGTTTTTTAATTATTTCTACCTATTTATTATGTTATCGTTACTTCTGTACTTCCTGCCACTCGAACTAGAACAGATCTATTCCATCCAAGTTTTTAAACTTTGTCTTGTCTCTTAAAAACATGTACCTATTTGTGTTTTTTCTCTTTTCTTTTCTTTAGACGTCGAGATAATATAAATCTATAATTATCTACAACGCGATCTAGACCCATAATTATAAATAGCTCTAATATTAATGATGGACGGAAATCGTGTAAGTTTAAAAAGTGTGAAACTCGGTTTTTAGTTAATTATGTAAATGGCCTCTTAAACATAATATTGTAAATAGATGTTTGAAAGAAAACACGTATGGATAAAAATCGAACCGTCGTCGTTGTATATTTTTTCTCTAAATTAATGTATTTGGGTAAGCGTTACTTGTAATAAAAATAATGCACTTTATTTATTTTTTATATTGCTTTTTGATTTTGCGCTTTCGTATAAAATAGTAGCGCATTTTTAAAACAGCAATACTTATTTTGCACCAATAAAATCACGTAAATTTTACATATTATTATACTTAGAGATTAAACTCATTTTTGAGCCTGTAAAGGTCTCGAAACGTTGAGCGTTGAAACAATGCTAAAAGTAATAAACACCACGCGATTAAAACCAAAAAATGAGTTTAATTTTAATCCAACATCGCGAAAACAGAGGAAATAACTATATTATAATTATACTTTACCTATAATTTTTAATTTGATATTATTAATTTATTATTTCTTTTTTATTGTAAAATAGATGTTTTTACGGATTACACGGAAATGTTCGAATATAATTATGAGGAATGTGTGTAAGTGTGTAGGAAATGCTTTGAGCGTGTTTGTTTGTATGTTTTAATTAAATGGACACTATTTTTTGGTCACAAATAGATTTTTTTTTTAAATGAAAATGGCTTGATTGAAATAAAACACCCTGTATTAACAACATTGATTTTTTAAAGTGTTAAAGGATTTTAAAAAAATCTGAAAAAAGATGCAAAAGAATTTGAACCATTAAGCGTGGTTGGTTTAGGGCGTGGATTCAAATCCCCTCCAGATTTTTTAGGAATAAAAGATGCTTCATTCAATATTGCTTGTGAGTTTTTAATCAATGAGAAGGGCTTTGAACTCACGCTCCCGTCCAGAGAATTGATTGTCATATGAGAAACTTTCCTTTGAGAAGGCGTGAGTTCAAATCCTATCCCGAAAATAGATTTTTTAAGGAAAACTTTTCAATTGAAAGATGTTTGCATACGATACAGGGTGTTTTATTCTCGTCCTAGTTAGTTGCAAAGTGCCAATGTTTTACTAGGATTGGGACTTGTTACCTCCCTCTTAAAGAGCTTAAGAGCCCGCAGTTGGTTGTGAATTATGAAACTGCTTAGGCAATATGACACTTATGCTTTTCGTAATATGGTTGGTTTTTGGTATACTTTCGAATTTAAATTTAAAATCACACATATTTGATAAATATAACACATTCTAAAATCAATGTCAGTGTTTGATTTTGACATTGTTCTTAAAAAAATCTTGACATAGTTTTTTTTCTCTTCAATGGTACTTTACTTTAAAAAAGTATAATATTATGTAGTATATCCGTTGTCCCATATTACAAGCCTAGTGCTTAGTTTGGGGCTAGATTGCCCTGTGTAACGCCGTGGGATATTTTTTTTTTACTTACAAACGATTTTAATTAAAAAATCATCTCTTTTTTTGTCGTAGTTGGGTAAACATGTAAATACTTATTCAAAAGTATACCAATAACTAATATTATAAAAATTATGCACAATAAATCACTCGAGTGATAGCCGTGTTACATAAAATGGCTTGTGCCATATTAATAACAAAAAAAAATTAAAAATTCGACAAACTTAAAAAAAGTAATAAAGGAGAATGCCCATATTCTTTGGAGAAGCGGCTACATGTTGTATTAAAAAGACATATAATAACGTGCCGCATGCCGACCCTAAATATTTGAGATAAAGGCAAAAGGATGAATAATATCTAATAATATAAGTACCTAGTAAGTAATTTTTCAACTTATTTGTCATTTATAGGCTATGAATTACGAATAACTTGAAAAATGACTTATTAAAATAATATTCATTTGAAATCTCAAATGAAATGCTAATGAAACTATAAATAAACTTTTTAAATTCACACGATTTGTTAACATAGTTACATTTTCCCGGGTCTTAATCGCGTATTATTATTTATTTTCTTACCTCGACGTTTCAACCATGTTACAATGGTCTTGGTCGCGAGGAGATAATAATAATAATACGCGATTAAGACCCGGGAAAATGTAACTATGAAACTATAAATATTCTATAAAAAATCAATACGGCGTTTTATAATTGATTAATAAATAACCATGACGACGACGCGACGCGACGCCTTGCGGTGTCCTGATTTTGGGCATTTTCTTTTATAGTAGCTCTATGGTCGAGTAATGTGTGTACTTGCTAATATTTTTAAAAATACACCTTAATCAATGAGGAAATATCGATAGTAACGAAGCAATTCGCGACCCTACGACGACAATGCGCGCGCGTATAGCCCTTAAACATCAGTTCCCCGTTTTTGAGAAAATCACCTCCCCTTATCTAAAAACCAACACAAATATTTTCATTTATCGTCTGGTACAGTAACTGGCAGATAAGCTGAAAAATTTTGTTGTGGAAGGGGAAAGTTCGCGCAGTACATTTTACATGCGCCTTCTATGAAAAATCGACTTCTGCGCATCCGCCATTTTTTTCAACTAATCTGCCGCTTACTGTAACAGACAGCCGGACAGTGAATAAGTCTTAGTAGAAAGGTCCCGTTTTTACCCTTTGAGTACGGAACCATAAAAAGAGTACCAGTTTTTACCTTCAGTGATTTTCAAAATATTAGTAGTACCCACACAACTCGTATATATTTTTGTAATGTTAGTTCTAATTAGAATTCGCACTGTGCGTTGTATGTACCTATAGTAAAGGAAACACTTTATTCATAAACATTGTGTGTATTTGTGGTCAGCCCTTTAAGAAACTGCTGAAAACACAACGTGTGTGTTTTTCTTCCAACTTCGCCAGTGCGGTAGGGACACAACAGGTGTGTTTTTATACCTACCGCACACGAGGCTATTTTTTGTTTCGGGCCCAGCAACCAAGTGTAAGTTCTGTCTTAGCGAACGAGCATTTTGACACTGGCATGCAAAAATGACCGTTGTCCTTTAAAATGTGCTATCAATAAGTGACATACTTCATACATGGGTACCACGATGATAAAGTACGAGCTTTATTGGTAGTACATATTTAAAAAAGAATTACGAACTCTATGTGCTCGTTTGGTAAATTTCTTGTAAATAAAAAAAGGGTTCGAAATATTTTTTCACGGACTTTTTCGTGTTCAGTTACGAAGAAATCAAGAAATAAAGAAGAGAAAAAGAAAAAATGGTTTAGAATTCATGCCACCTTCACCTGAAATGCCTCAACTGGTTGTCTCAGCTCTGTTATATTATTTTTTTTCAACAGTGATTTAACAGTTTTTGAAAATATTGCAAACTTCTCTATAGCTTTTTAAGTGATAGTGATTTCCTTCAAAATAATCAACAATTGCTGAAATTTGGGAAAAAAATTGGACAGAGCAGATGCATAGTTGAAATTTTCAATTGTCAAATACGTGCCCTACACGCGTATTATCCATCTGGTGGATAACTCAATGTCATAGGCACTATACCAGTACATTGCCGCTTTGACGTAACGTGTGGTAACCACAAGTGATTACCGCAAACGTACGCAATGTATGGGTGCAGTTACCTTTCAGATGAACGTGGCAATACTTATGCCACTGTTACTTAAATAGAACTAAAGGGCTGCCATATAAAAATCGTATAATATTAACTATACTTGTAGGTTTTACGTGTAGTAGTGTTATATGGAATTAGTGATACATAACATGCTATATGAAGAATAGTTACTTATATGAATGATGCCAATTCAAATTGCGCGTTATATCATATACAGTTAACGCAAACGGCAAAAATACCTTTTAAAAAACCTTATGTCATAAAATATAGGAAACCCCCGTAGTTATTAAAAATGCTTAAATAATGGCAATACTCTGTACTGTAACTTTTTAAAAGAAAAATAAATCGAATGTTGCCATTTGTAAAAATAAAGTTGTAACTTTAGTAACGTAACATTGTGTGATATTTTCATCCATTTTCTTGTCCCTGTCCAAACCTCTGTCTGCTTTAACTGTAAATGAAATAATATTAATTTTTATATTGTAAGTAGCAACAATTATAATGAGGCAAAATACATTAATATGCGTCTAAAACGGCAACTTTTTACATTTATAATAAATAGTTTTAACCGAAACGCTATAATGTTGCCAGACGCAAAAAAACGACACAAACATACGATTTTTTAGTTGAATACAGTATTTTCATGGCAAAGCGCGATTTTGCATGTAGACACGTTGCGAATGTGTAATGTATGACTGTGAAAATACTGTTATTTTGACAATATTCTAGTTGTTTAGTGCTTGTATTGTTTGATCTCAATTTTCCAAAACTGCTCTACGACCAAAATCTGAAAAATATTTTTGTAAAATGTAGATACTCCAACGATCAAACACTGTAAAAACACATGTTTTAGAAAAACTAATTATCCAAGAGTTGCCATAACCGAAAAACACTATATTCTAAAAAAGACATTTCAAATTCGTAATTTAAAATGCATTCACGCAACTAACTTCGGAAAATACTAACATTTTACATTTAAGATAGAAAAAAAAAACAAACGATAGTACCTGATACGTGTAAGTTTCTATATTACAAACTAAGTTTATGGCAACTCTTGTGTTTCGATTTTTAAACAATTAATAGGAAATTGAAAAATCAATAAAAAGTGTTCTATTCTAATAATATCTTTGTTATCATAGTTAATGAGTATTTGGGCATTACAGACACTACTTTAGATGCGAACGCAGACCACTTACAGATTCTTTAAAGGGTTTTTGAACGCCATTCTGAAAGAAAAAGTTCTCCATTCCTCTGCATTTTTATGAAGCTTGTATTTTACTTAAAACATACTCATATACTAGTTTGCTTAGGTAATCTGACAAGCTAAATAGAAATAACTGGATCTTTAGTACCTACATCTGATTCAGTGGAAATTTTATATAGACTTTTAGTTCTGATGTAAATAGAAATTATTTTAAAATTCACAGTAAGTATTTCAAGATGGCCGTCGCAAAAAGATGGCGGACGTATTTTTACGTGTTATTTTGTCATCGATGTACGATTTTCATGATTTTCTTTATACGAAAGTCCGATTATCGAGCTATCAGCCCAACAAAATGTCGTTCGTCTGCGTTCGCCCTAATAATGACCAGGCACACCGCTGTGCTTAAAATGTTGTGTAGAAAATTCATTAAGTTTTCATTACTTAGAATAAATTATAACTATACATAGGCTCAACTGATTCCGATCTTGTAAAATTTCGTCAAATAGCATAAAATTGTAAACTTATTGAAAGAAAGATTTGGCAAATTGTGTTATTTTTATAATTCAGTCATGTACAAAAAATAAGTGTCTCAAAAAATACCAAAAAATCAAATAAAGTATTTCGTACAGAAACGATGTTTTTTATTAAACTTACCTATCTATATAAATAAAAACATTGGTAATTTGCGATGGCATTTTATGCCATTGCATAAAATCACGTGCACATCAAAGGCTTTAGCGAAACTGCGAAATGTCCTTTTTCGAGAAAAAATTAACAGAGCCGGGCTTTGAATACCGGTAATACAAAATGTTACCGGTAAATGATTAATAAATAACGATATCTTATTTTTACCTACAACGGAACAGAGCTGTAATGTGAAGGGTGAAAGGTTTGTTTGTCTGTGCGCAATCGAATGTACCCATCTGTAAACTTTTACCACTATAAAAAATATCGTTTATTACCAGTATTTATAGTGTGAATTTGGTATGGGATCGGGTCAAAATCTTGGCTGAAGCATAGTTGAGTTCTCGAATAAGTGCCCAGTCCTGCAGGAAGCATAGTTGAGTTCTCGAATAAGTGCCCAGTCCTGCAGGAAGCATAGTTGAGTTCTCGAATAAGTGCCCAGTCCTGCAGGAAGCATAGTTGAGTTCTCGAATAAGTGCCCAGTCCTGCAGGAAGCATAGTTGAGTTCTCGAATAAGTGCCCAGTCCTGCAGGAAGCATAGTTGAGTTCTCGAATAAGTGCCCAGTCCTGCAGCCTGCTTAAGACCTGCACGAGTTATTTAGAGCTGAAAGTTCCCTTTGTTCATAGAGACCTACATGAAAATATACCAGAGAGGTACAAAACAGTAGCACAACAAGTTCACAGTCCTAATTCCTCATATTATGAATGTCGAAACTCATAATCTCATTAGACGGTATTAGGTTAATTAACACTGGAAGAAGAAACAAAAGGTCAATAGTGTTAAGTTATTAGGTGTTGCCTCACTCGCGGTAAGCTGTTTTACCTACTTAGGATAGGTATGTTTTTTTCGGTTTTCGGGATAGGTTTGGTTCCAAAGATAATTTTATTACTTTTAGTCTTTTCATGTTTTCAGGACTTTACAATCGCTCTATTGTAGAGATAAGTATAGATATATATACTAGATATGATATGATATGTGAGATATGATATGTGATATGTGTATATGGAGATATGTGTTGTATTGTTGAGTTGTTGTGTCTGAGAATATAATGGATGTTCTATTCTCAACTCTGTTCTATTTTTTTTAAACGGTTTAGTATAATTATGATTGTAATTTTGCAAGATATCACTAACACTTCAAAAGCTTTAGCGAAGGCAAACTTCGAAAAAAATTAGTGCCACAGGGTAATATTTTGGGGCCAGTACTTAATCTGATATTTACTGAAGACCTATCGACTGATGACCACACTATAATATAATCAGTAGGTACACGAAGACCAGTACTAGCCTCTTCAAATCTTCATATAATTTGGTGGAGGTGGAGTATGGGCTTATCAGTGCAAATCAACTCGTGTAACATAGGTAGGTATACGTTGACGAAAAACACATGTTTTGTTAAGCCACCAGTAAAGCTCTATGGCAGAGACATTTTCCAAGCAGAGGACGCCAAATATCTGGGTATGCATCTTAACCGAAGACCTAGGTACGCATGGAAAAAAGCAACATGGACCAAACGCAGATAACTGAATACTGCGTAGCACTACTGGCTGGTTCCTTGCAAATCACAGCTCACATTTCCCAAGCAAAATACACATCTCCTAGGAAATTCGCAAAAAAAAACTGTTTATCAGATAAACCTATAAGTATACAGGGTGTTTCGACGAGGGGGTATTAAGCCGAAAGGAGGTTGTTCTAGCTAGAGGTTTAGGCGAACAACTTTTAATCTACGACTTTTGGAAATTCGAACTTTTTTTTCGAAAATTTTATAGTTGTGTCACTAAAAAAACAGCTGTTTTTGTAAAACAAAGACAATTTATGTTTAGATTGTAGTGGTCCAAACTAAATAAAAGGGCACCTTCAGCCAATGACCTCAAACTCTAAAAATCAGCTGATTTTCATGCAAACTTTAAACTCAAAATTTCCGAAAACTATTTCGAATTTCCAAAACTTGTAGAACAAAAGTGGTTCGCCTAGACCTCTAGAACAACCCCCTTTTGGCTTTATACGTCCTCCTCCTTAGAATATAATAGAATAGAATAGAAAACATTTATTAACAGCAAAAACACGGCACACAAAAGAAAAACAACACTAGATAAAAGAGTTAAAAATAATAATAACTACATGTGTGTAACAAAGAAAATAAGAAAACTAAATACTTAAACAAAAACAAACGGGCCAACTGCGACATTCGCGCACGAAGGGTTCCGTACCACTGTCAGAATTGGGTACGGAACGCTAAAAAAGATAAAAAAGTCCAAGGAGTCGTGCGCCTGTTGGCAACGAGGATCTGCCTCGGCATAATATTATGTTGCATTTCAAAATTAATCTAGGTAAGTACATCTAACCTGAATACTAGGTACTAGGTAGGTCATTGAGTTATTATTATATACCTGTATACATTTCCTGTAAGTATACACTGTATGGAGTGTATGGTATGGGGCACGGTCAGCAAAGGTAACGTAATACCTATCGAAATTCTGCAAAGGTTCCAAAACGTTATGATTATAATCATATTCGGTACTTCCTACTACACTACATCACAAATAACTACACCCACGTGGATCTGAATATAAAAACGGTTAATTATTTGCCTATAGGAAAATAAATTACTATTAGGTATTTATTGCAAAAAATACCAAACTGACCAAATTGATAAGCCACGTGATTGAACTGACGGCTTTGTGGTTCCGGAAATCACGGAGTACTTTACCTACCCACGAATGAAAAAACACTATTACCACTCTCATAGAAGATGTTTGTCTGATCACTGGACTCTTTATTTGACACGACCACATACATCCAGGAACAGAAATACCTCAATACCTCCTCTTTCTTTCTACCTTTGTTAGCTTAGCTTAAAATCAAGCTAGCTTAGAATCAGCATCAGAGTTAGAGGTCTACCGACCTAAGTAACAGCTGATTTTCTGATCAGCTGTTTCTACTCAAAAAAAACTTGGGAGGTGTCAAGGGACACCCGGATGGAACGAAGTTCCAATTAAAAAAAAAGTGTTGTTACAACTTTTGGTCTTAATTTTTTCTGTCTAGGCCCCTTTCGCAACGCGCGATAAGGAACTTCGTTCCAATAATAATAAATAAATACCAATAGTCAAACAACGTTTCAATATTGTTAATCACGTATGCGCCTAGGATAAACCGCCCTTTTGTTATACCTACTGGTTCCCAGACAATAATTGACCTTTGTCTTTGTAACATTAATTGGACCTTATTAGGTTATGAAACTATATGAGTCAAAAGTTTGGTATGCAAATGTTCACGTACGTTACCTCATTCATATTATTGTGTTTACATGCGTGGTTCACAATTAGGGATTGTTTTGGGTACCAAATATGCCAAAATATAGATAGGATAGGTACCTAGGTGTTTATTATTAGGTTAGTGGTGCGGTAGGTAATTAATAAAATATATTAAACTACATTATGTAATAATAAGGAGGACCTTCACTACACTCGGGGGCAAAATATAAGCTAATATAAATAAAAAAGCTTAAGAGTAGTGCACAGCAAATACGTTTTAGAGTTTTAGGTATTTTGCAAAGTTATTGCTATCTCAACGCTCTCCTCTGCCGCCTTCGCTGTGAGTTTCGATGCGTGAGTGTCTATGCGCGCACACATCTAAACAATCTACTTCACCGCCCGCACGCTGCACACTTCCGCGATCGCTCGCTTCAGTTCATCAGTCGACGCGCTACAACCACGAGAGTTACCTTGTTTCACGTTGTTTGGCTTGCAACAAAAATTGTGATTTACAATAACCGTTTCATATTATGATTACAATCTAAAAATAATATTCCAAACTAGTAGTTTACGTTTAATGACTTACCTACGTACGACCTATTCGTAGTTTTATTTAAGTATATCATTCGTATTATTAGAATTAATTTAAGTAAATACTACTATGATATATTTTATAAAATTACCCACTTTTTTAGGGTTCCATAGTTTTAACAATAGTAATACTTTCGTCATGTCCATCCGTCAGTGTTCTGCTTAGCTCAATGACGCTTTGTAGGTACCTACTAGAGAACTTTAAAAAAAAGTATGCTTCAAAAATGCAAAATATTTTGTAAATACTTATTCCAAAAATTATTATTATTTACAAAAAGATTTTGTAAATACTTATAATGAATACGAAAACACCTGGCTGACCAGAAACAAACATGTGTCAGACATACAAATGTTAGAGCCAGTTTACATGTGGGGAGCCGAAGGCGACCTGTCACATACACACACACAGAGCCAGTTTTATAGATCCCGAATAAAATGTCAGATAGCTCATTCGAAGGATTTCGACAGTGCTTTCCATATATTTTATGTCATTTTATCTTCTGAATAGACAATCTGACACTTGACGGGGACCCGTGAAACTTCAACTACCCTTAGTTTTCACCTTTCTATATTTTTCTTGTGAAAACAAATACATAATTGATTGTTTTTGAGCTTTGAATTGTCTATCTAGAAAAATAAATGAATCCTAAATTTTATGTCTTTTGCTTTTATTTATTACTCTTGTTTAGCATAAAAAATGTCATAATATAAATAGGGACCACTTGCTAGTTCGTTCGTCTGTCTATTATGGCCCATTTTTTCAGGAACGGATAGAACTATCAAGTAAAAATGTACATGAAATACCTACTAAAGGTTATATACTTAGGCTGTAAAATAATATTTTACAATGATCGATCAAAAGATAGGACAATTTATAAATAAGTATACCTACCTTCATAGGAGTGTACCGAACTCTCGGCGCACGAGTCCATCTCGCAGTTGACGTTTTTAGGGTTCCGTAGCCAAATGGCAAAAAACGGAACCCTTATAGATTCGTCATGTCTGTCTGTCCGTCTGTCCGTCTGTCCGTCCGTATGTCACAGCCACTTTTTTCCGAAACTATAAGAGCTATACTGTTGAAACTCGGTAAGTAGATGTATTCGGTGAACCGCATTAAGATTTTCACACAAAAATAGAAATAAAAAACCGGGCAAGTGCGACACTCGCGCATGAAGGGTTCCGTACCACTATGACATTTGGGTACGGAACCCTAAAATGATTTACATCCAATTTTTAAATTTGATAGGAAAATGTGAAATATTTAGCTTCGATCCTTACTCTTTTCATACGACCACACCACTCAAAAAAAAAGAAAAAAAAAAACTTTGGCAAAAAGAAAATCTGAAACTTAAAAGAAACTCTTTGGTAAGTGAAGGCAGACTGGTATATTTGACAGACAGGGCGGCCATTTTGAATTCCACGACCTACTCGATACCCTTGTAGTTTTTGAAACACGTTTGTTGTATGGGAGCCCCTCTTAAATATTTGTTTTATTTTGTTTTTAGTATTTGTTGTTGTAGCGGCAACCGAAATACATCTTCTGTGACAATTTCAACCGTCTAGCTATTACGGTTCATGAGATACAGCCTGGTGACAGACGGACGGACGGACGGACAGACAGACAGACAGACAGCGAAGTCTCAGTAATAGGGTCCCGTTTTTACCCTTTGGGTACGGAACCCTAAAAAGTACCAAATTTTTGGGGTTCCCCATACTTAGAACTGAAACTCAAATTTTTTTTTTCATCAAACCTATACGTATGGGGTATCTATGGATAGGTCTTCAAAAATGATGTTAAGATATCTAATATCATTTTTTTCTAATCTGAATAGTTTGCCCGAGAGTGCTCCCAAAGTGGTAAAATGTGTGTCGTCCCCCCCCCCCCCCCCCCCACTGTAACTTCTAAAATAAGAGAATGATAAAACTAAAAAAAATATATGATGATGTACATTACTAAACTTCCAACGAAAATTGGTTTGAACGAGATCTAGCTAGTAGTTTTTTTTTAATACGTCATAAACTGTAAATCGCAATTTTCTTTCATTCAATTCAGAAATGTACGGAACCCTTCGTGTGCGAGTCCCACTCACACTTGGCCGGTTTTTTTTAATTCCGTAATAATTATTTACAAATAAGTTATACCTACCTACATGTAAGTGTACGGAACCTTCGGCGCACGAGTGTGACTCGCACTTCACTGTTTTTCTATTCAGAAATCAATTACAAATAGGTAAGTATACCTACCTACATACATACATGTGAGTGTACGGAACCATCGGCGCACGAACGTGACTCGCACTTGACAGATTTATTTTTATTCAGAAATCAATTACAAATAGGTAAGTATACCTACCTACATACATACATTATATGCGAGTGTACGGAACCATCGCCGCACGAGTGTGACTCGCACTTGACTGATTATTATTTATTAATTCAGAAGATAATTACAAATAGCTACTAATAGTGGATAATTACCATAACAGAAGGTAATTAGTAATTACAAATAGTTACCTACCTACATACATGTGAGAGTACGAAACCATCGGCGCACGAGTCTGATTCGCACACTAGTTGCAAATAAATTTACAAGTAAATATACTTACATATATAATACCTACCTACATACCTTATAAGACCAAAATGCAAATAACAAATTTTCTTACTGTCATCGACATTTTTTATACTTTCCCATCCCTAGTGTCGATATTACAGTACCTAAGCATCCTTAGTGCTATTGCTTGTCTGTATATGATACCTTGCCCCCAACCCCCCTTGTGCCCGATATCTGCCGATAGAGATAGTTGCAGCTCGTGAGATTTGTAGGTACATTTTTTGATAGAATTTGCGTTCTGGGAGAAACCTTTTTTCCACCCTTAAATTGTAACAAAATGATACGTTATTGATGTCAATCGCTTAAATAGTTTGTATTCTATGTCTGTACGTTTTGATTTTCTTTTAAAAGTTTTTTGTTTTACTAAAATACTGACATATATTAGTCATAGTTTTAGCGCTAAAATATGCTTGGTTAAGGCGCTTATAACTTTAAAATGATTAAAAAAAATGAAAAAAGGAAAACGTAGGAACCTAGTTTATTATGAGTTAATAACACTAAAAAAAAAACACCGAAATCGGACAATGTTAAGGGGTGGAAAACAGGTTTTTCTTTTTGTATGAAGAAGTACGCGTCGAGCGATCCTCTTAATGAGATCTATTTGATATTTTACATGTACCTATCATGTTTTATATCAAAAATGTCGAAAGCTATCAAAACAATATTTTGTGCTTTATTTGCACAATTCCACATAATGTTTGATAACACGCGTGGAACAACTTTTAAAATCAGGAGTTATATTAACCGAAACACCCTGTATAAGTAGGAATTCCATTCTTTAGTTGGCCATCATAACCGAAGCCTAGTTGCTTAGTCTGGGAATGAATGATAATGTTACAGGTCACTGCATAAAGTATCAGTTTCCTGCAACATTAATTAATTAATTTATAATTTTACTAGCTGACCCGACAGACGTTGTCCTGTCGCTTAGTATAAAAAAATGGCTATATCTATCTTCATACCAAAATTCATCAAAATCGGTTCAGCATTTTTTCTTTCATAAGAACCTTCTCCTGGCAATAGCAAACACAACAAAAAAAGAATTATCGAAATCGGTTCGTGCGTTCTCGAGTTATAGCGTCAGGAAGGAAAACCCGACTTATTTTTATATAGTAGATAGATGAGGATATTCGCTGTTATCAACTGGTATTTAATAATATTATCGTATACCCAGGCACTAACACTGAATATTCAAAAAACCACAGGATATCCATATTTACGCAAAAAGTTTAACAAATATTCAAAAAACAATTAGGTAACTATTCAATATAAATAAAATTATTCTATTTAATTCGATTTAACCACAAATATTCAAACAAAAGCTTTATTTAATAATTTAACTAAAACACAACACTTTATGCAAACACTGCACAGCCGTCCTGTAAAATGACATCATCATCATCCGAGCGTGGTTCCCGGTTGCATCTCTCTCGAGAGCCCGGGGTCCGCTTTCCTACTTTTACGTATCCACTTCGCACGATCTTCGGCATCCCGTGTAGTGAGGCCATTTGCACGCATATCCGATCTTACAACGTCAAGCCAGCACTTCTTGGGTCTTCCCAATCTGCCGCGGCCGGGCGGAGGCGCCATGGCAAGACATTTGTTTCCCACGTAACTAGCCGGTTTTCGTAGAACGTGGCCGTACCACCGTAAACGGCATTCTTGCAGTTTGTCTGCAATATCTCGGACATGAAGGCTGCCTCTGATGCGGGAGTTTCTGACGCGATCTTTTCGCGTCACTCCACACATCCAGCGCAGCATCTTCATCTCCGTGACACGCAGTTCCTGCTTATGTCGCTCAAGCAACGGCCACGCCTCACTACCATACAAAAGGACAGGTCTAATGATCGTTTTATAGACCTGTCCCTTCAGTTTAACCGGCATTTGCGGGTCACAGATGACACCAGTTACCTCTCGCCACTTGGCCCAAGCTGCCGAAA
Source organism: Idaea biselata (assembly GCA_958496205.1). Taxonomy (NCBI): domain Eukaryota; kingdom Metazoa; phylum Arthropoda; class Insecta; order Lepidoptera; family Geometridae; genus Idaea; species Idaea biselata. The sequence goes on along the minus strand of OY292395.1, from coordinate 29,588,358 downwards.
TGCGGGACTTGACGTCACAATCGATGTCGCCGGACTCGTGAAGCACAGATCCCGTTTTACTTAAACTGGTCTGTCCGCTCGACCATGTGACCGTCTACGCAGACAGGTGTGGGATCTGTGGTATTGCTAGCCAAGTATTCGGTCTTCGCTACGTTGAGCTGCAAACCGCCGTTCTCAAGTGACTCTTTCCACGCATTTACACGCCTTCCAAGCCGTCCCTTATCCGAGTCCGCTAGCGCAATATCATCAGCATACATGAGCATCCACGGGGGCTGCTCGTGTGCGTCTCGGATGACTACGGACAGTGCGTCCAGTATTACGCTAAACAGAAACGGACTTAGCACGGATCCTTGGTGGACTCCGACTGTAATGGGGAAAGATTTAGTGTCACCAACAGCAGTTCGCACCACAGAATCGGAGTTTCGGTACATGTCCCTGATGGTTTCAATATAAGTTTCTGGCACCCCTTTGGACCGCAGCGCCCACCAAATCATCACGCGAGGAACACAGTCGAAGGCCTTCTGCAAGTCCAGGAACAGAAAATGCAGAGGCGTATTCTTCGTTCTGTATTTCTCCATAACGATCCTTAGGGCGAAAACCGGGTCCATGGTACCATGACCGGGGCGGAAACCATACTGGCCCTCCGAGACAGTGCACTCCTGCCGGATCCGAGAGTCAACTATATGCTCGTAGAGCTTCATGGTGTGGGACATGACCTTTATACCACGATAACTTCCACACTCCTGCACAGATCCCTTGCCCTTGAACACTGGAGTGATAACACTCAGTCTCCATTGGGCGGGGATTGTGCCGGTCTCGATTATGCGGTTAAAAAGGTTGGTTAAGATGCCCACACCACGAGAACCCATAGCCTTCCATACTTCGATGGGGACTCCATCGGCGCCGGCAGCTTTCCGATTTTTCATGCAGCGAAGAGCCTTGCGCACCTCCTCAGTCGTTATCAGTGGCACAAGTCCTAGATTCGGAGGGAGTTCCGGTGGCTGCACCTCTTTATATTGCTTATTGAGCAGCTCGTGGAAATAAGAGCGCCACCTCTCCTTTACCGCGAGGTCCTCGTATAGCAGGTTGCCATTAGGATCTTTTACACAGCGGCACTTGGATATATCCTGTGCCGCTTTGATCCTAGAACGTGCCAACTTATAAATGAGCTTCTGCCCCTAAGACGTTTCCAACTTATCGTAAAATGGCTGTAAGTGGTCCCGTCTGGCTCTGGCTACTGCTCTCTTTGTGGCACGTTTGGCAGATCTGTACGCGTCGCGATCTTCAGGAGAGTTGGACGCCTGCCACTTTTTAAAGAGGGCTTTCTTCACCCTAGTCTCCCTCTGGACTGTGTCGTTCCACCACCAAGTTTCCTTGTCACACTTGCGTCCTGCCTTAGACATACCGAGGACCGACCGCGCCGAATCAGCGATAGATACTTGAATCCTGTCCCAGTGTTCCTGTACCGATTCGGCTTCAGCATTAGCACATTTGTCGCCGATACTTATATACCTACAAATGACCTACAATAACTTGAATAGTTAGGTACATTTCAGTGCTATAGTACGTTTCATCTTAAAATTCCTATGCCGTTATGTTGGTAGCAAAACAAATAAGTGCTGCCATAATACCTTGAATGTGCTATACCTTATATCCTGAATTCAGGGAGATGTATCCATTAATTTTTCATAAACAAATCTCCCAAATTCAAGGTAGCACATTCAAGGTACCAACGTAACGGCATAGGAGTTTGAAGATGAAACGCACTATACTATACAATATGATAACCCCAAAAAAAACGATTTATTTTTAATTCAGCCAGTGAATTCTTGAAAGGAGTTTTGTACCTACTTGAAACTATTGGCTACTGGTGTAACTTGATAAAGACGAAAAAGGTTGTCTTAGAGTTAGAGAGGAGGGTGGGTAATATTCTGACGCTTCTATATTAAAAATAACTGGCATCAATACATCATCAATAAAATATCGTTCTATTGTACCAAACGAAATAAGGATCGTAGATAGATGCCAACACGCTGCTCGGGCGCACCAAATGCGGCTGCGGCAGGAAAACAAGTCGAACTAGACTTGCCTTGGTGACGGACACAGTTTCCGCTAGTATGCCTACTTATATTGAACAATGACACATTTTATTTCAATAGGTTAGCGTTAGTCCGTGGTTTGTCCACTTGTTTTCGTTTAGTGTTATGGCTTACCTAGTGCCATAGCGTAACTCATACATATCCTAGTGCGTGTCGCCCTTAAGAACGTGGCGACTGTTACCATTTCCATACAAACTTAATACCAAAATAAATTATGAAAAAAATAGTTTTCTACCTTAATATCGATATTATTCGGATTAAGATTTTACTTTTAAAGGGTCCCCACCACAAGGTTTTCCAAAATATTCATTCGAAATGAAATAAAACGGAGAAACATTTTTTTTTCATTTTTACAGCGTAAATTACTTTTTATTGGGAATAATATAAAATGAGATGTAAATGTAAACTAGTAATTTACGCTGGAAAAATGAAAAAAATGTTTCTCCGTTTTATTTCATTTCGAATGAGTATTTTGGAAAACCTTGTGGTGGGGCCCCTTTAAAAGTAAAATCTCAATCCGAATAATATCGATATTAAGGTAGAAAACTAAATTTTACGACTGCTACCAGAGACGACAACAGGGACTAACTGCTTAACTTGAAGGAACTCTGGGAAATGTTAATGCGGTTCACAAAATACACCTACTTACCAAGTTTCAACAGTATGGTTCTTATAGTTTCGGAAAAAAGTGGCTGTGACATACGGACGGCCAGACAGACAGACATAACGAATCCATAAGGGTTCCTTTTTTTGCCAATTGGCTACGGAACCCTAAAAATGCGGGATGAGTAGAAATAGGTTGGTTTGCCGAAATACCCACTTCCTACACATTTCACAAACAAGTTAAACTACTTAGACATGCCTTGCTTGATGACGATTCGAGTTACTGCTAAGTAATATATATTTTTATAAATGACACATTTTCACGTTCAGTGGCCTTCAGGTTCTTCCGTTTTACCGCAAATCTATTATCTACTTTTTATCTAAGTATATTTTAATGCTTAAAAACAAAGTTGTATTCAGTTTTTTTAAACACCATTAAAGAGCTTTTGACCACTATATCATCTGATGATAAGTGATGATATGGTCTAAGATGTAGCATGCTCATCTAGAAGATAGACTATCTTCCTTAGTGGCTGCACCAGTCTACGCATCGGGACTTTAAACAAAAGGTTGCCTGGAAGAAACCGCTACCGATAGATATCAGCTGTTATTGTAAGTCAATAACACCGATTTATGAATGACCTAATCGATAGTCTACGCGAATTATGAAACGTGAAAACATTTTTCTAGATAAGAAATGACTAATGTTGGTAATAGAGCGCAATGCGACGCGACGTAAAGCCTCGTACTCACTAGGGGACAGTCCCGCGATAGTGTCTCCGGAGACATTGCAAAATCGCAACTAATCGCATGACACAACGTCGCCTGATGTCTTTGTCTCCACGTTTACATCGGTAGGCCTAGTGTAATTTCTTTTGTAGAGATGCGCATTTTGTATGGAAACTTATAAATCACCCCCTGAGTGAAACTCAAGGGGTGATTGAATCAAACTCCAGTCAACCTTGAATCAAACTCCAGTCCACAATACAACAATGGCTAAATAATCTTGATTACAATCAAACGGAGCAACTGATAGAGAACTTTTGGCGTGGCTCATAAAGCAGTTAGGGATATAATATGATACACGGCACTTCACAAACCCCACAACACAACAATTACACTAAACACACGCATTAACTAAAACTAAAAGTGGTATAATAATATAATCGTTATTTTTTAACTGTATACTAATTGGGAAGAACACTACCTTTTGCAACACAGTTTTAAACTAACGCAAAAGGTAGAGATTCATTTTTGTATTTTCTGTATATTTATTGTGGCCAATAAAGTTATTTTGTATTTGTATTTGAGTAGGTAGGTACATTGTGCAAAGTCCATTACGCGAGTGGGAGTTTTTGGCGTTAAGGAAGATAAAGAGTTAAATTCCTAAACTGAACTACAAAGTACTTAATGTAATTTTACCTAAATGTAGAGTAAAAATGTAACATTTTTGACATTTGGTGAGTAAAGTGGAGACGTAAAAGTATGAAAGCGGACCCCCGGCTCTCCAGAGAAACATCGCTCGGATGATGATGGTAAGTAAACGTGCCCGAAAACTTAAAAACCTAACTCGCACTCTATAAACTAATACTACATTAACTTAAATCGTTAGTTAGATGATTTACGCAAAGTTTTTTTGTAAACAATACGCATTTTTACACAGTAAGTACAGTACGTGTGTGCAGTGGTGGCAACGGTACGTCGCACGAAGTCGCCCGAAGTCGCCCGACGACTTCTTCAGGGACACCTGTCGCTAGACATTTGTCGCCTAATGGGTACGAGGCTTTACGATGCCGACATTAAGTTTCACTGATGAAGTAGATTGCGAATTACCTAGTGCTATTAACATTTTTAATCGATGTTGCTCTGCATGCAGCTATTTGCTAAGGTCGATCTCTTTTTAACCAACTGCGCGATGCAAATAAGGGTTATGTATCAATTTATGTACCTACTCGTAGGTATCTTTGGTTGTTCTTAAGTGATGCTTTGGCGGTCAAACGGATGGACCTATTTTAATGATTTTACTTGCGAGCAAACTACATGTTATAATTATGTGCCTAATACTAGCAGCTTTATATTTGTAAAGGAGTAGAGTAGGTACTTAAGTAATTACTTGGAGTAAGTAATGCTTTTGTCACGCTCTTGTCAGTGATTTTCAGTGTTAGCAAAAATGTGATATTCTTTTACTTAGCCAAAGTTACCAATTCAATTACCCTCGACACGTCTATAATTATGGGTATAAGACACTATCTGTATGCCGCGATTTCACTCCCCTCAGAAAGATCCTTTCTCGCTCGTCAGAGGAATTCATCATATAAAGAACACGCTGTCTAGCTACTGGCGTACAAGTGGCTGTCTACTGGCTAGACAGCAGCTCGCACTGTGTGAACGAGCTTTAAGAGCCAAAGCATAATATCTTCTGACAATAAGTAGGTACATATTACAAAAACTTTGATAGTTTATCATCAAAGATTTAATTTTTATTGTTACCCACACTTCAGTGATAATAATGCTTTTCGGTCCAAAATGTACTGCTCCCTGCGGGACTTGAACCCACGAACTCTTCTCTAGCGGTGCACGCTAACCAACTGCGAAAAATAAAGCTCACACCATAGGGTTGAAATCTATATCCAGGGGCGTCTCTCTCTGAAAGGCACGGTCACACCACCGTCTCAGGCCCCCAAAACCGGTGATAAACCCTCCGGCCGGTTTACGGGTTAGAAGCCAGGCAAGCCCGGTTTCCCACCTCGTGCGCAGCTACTGAGCCCCCCCCCCCCCCCCCAACGGCAATCAATACGCGGGTGAAACCGCGGAACGTAGCTATTATATATAATTAGGTATTTGAACCGTCCTATCCTACGGTTTGTTTTATAATTTACATTGAAAATAAAAAAAAAATAAGAACATTGTACTTTGGAACAAAAAAACATATTTTTATCATTTTACATATCTGATGGTGTACGGGAGTGCCCCACCGCATCGATAGGAATATTTATCAACCTATTGTCATTTATTGACGTGAATTGATAAAATAAATTATAACATATTTTGATAACCATACCTACATATAATGCATTATTTACGAAAGGATTTGGCGTTTAGCCCTAGGTATAGGTACCTATTAAACAACTAAATTTCATTTTTATTCGAAACGGTTTAGCAATTGTTGGTAATTTGGTAAGAAACCTGTAACAGTCCAAATCCCTAGTAGGTACATTTTTACAAATTGATTACTATCAAGCTAGCTTTACAACTATATAATCTTCTTATTATTTATCAGTCATATTGTCCTACAAATTTCGTGGCACGGTATCCCGGTCCTACACTCAAAAGTAGTAGTACAGATCCTACGTCTGTTATCTTATCTACCACAATCGAGAGTTTCGTAAAGGAAATTGTTGGCTGTCTCATCAAAATGAAGCTACTCACAGAAAACTAGCTTGATGTAATCAATTTGAAAAAATGTACTAGGGATCCTGGACTATAACACTTTCTCTAGCGAAGCTTTGAAATACTTTCAAAATTGTTGACCCCTAATTTTTAAAGGAGTCTGCTACATTTAGACCATCCATATATAAGTACCTAGGTAGTTCGGTACTTACATAATAACATCTAGCGTTTAAACTCTCCTCCTTTTGTTAGCTTATTTTAATTTGTCCCACTTAGGTCGCTGGCCTCGAATCCTCAGAGACATTAAGACGCATTAAGACAGAGCCTACTCCTTATTTTCGAATTTCCCATAACTTAGGACCGTGGTGTGTCGGTTTCCTCCTGATTTTCTTCACCGCAAGAGCGATGCGAGCGGTCAAACTCCCTTCTAAGATTGCAAAAATAAAAATACCTACATTGGTTCATTGTATTTTGTTTTGTTAGCGTTTGAGACACAAGTGGATGACGTCGTTAAATCGATGACTTATCTTGTAGGTAGACTATTCATGAGTCGAGACTTGCTCGAGACATTATGTTGCTCTTTCGGTCTCTGTTTGTAAACATAAATGTCAAATAAAGCACAAAACCTGTAGTTCTGGTTTAAAATTCAAGATAATTTTAAATATTTGACAAGATATCTATCGCTGAGTATTGTGAGGGGTAAATTGTCGTACAATGTTACAACTTTAAATTCTAATTTGATGATTTAGGCAAACTATAAAAAGTGATCTTTTAAGGGTTTCTTGTTTTATCTTTTGAGGTACCTACGGAACCCTAAAAAATCGCCGCGAGGCGTACCAACTACTAGGTAAACTGTGCGATAACTTAACTGAGAAAACACCAAGGCGCCATAGACTTGGTTAAAAATTTAAACCCATGGCTAACACGGTGATTTGCATATTTTTTTGATACAATATTGTGAAAATTATGTTTAACTATTAAACTATAGAGTTTGCAAGACCAGTCATTAACCATAGAATTAAGACTAATTTTAACTTTTGCTGGTACAATTAGGCACTGGATCGAACCATTTTGTTCATTAGTGAAAATGAAATGACATTTCAACAATAATTTGGCATGATTGGCATTATCCGAGCGATGTTCCCAGTTGAGGCGGAAACCATACCCTGAGACAGTGCACTCCTGCCGGATCCGAGAGTCAACTATACGTTCGTAGAGCTTCATGATGTGGGACATGACCTTTATACCACGATAACTTCCACACTCCTGCACAGATCCCTTGCCCTTGAACACTGGAGTGATAACACTCAGTCTCCATTGGGCAGTGATCCTGCCGGTCTCGAGTATGCGGTTAAAAAGGTTTGTTAAGAGGATATAGTCTCCATACTCTTTCTCCATACAAACGTAGTCGACTGTTTCCTCCCAGCGGTGCAGCCTGGACCGTCTCTCTACTCCGGCATTGATTACAATGTAACATGACATTGGGAATGTTTATTCGGGGGTGTGTATTTGCATGTAGGTGTTTCTAGCTCATTTGTTGATTACGCAATGTTAGAATATACCGTATCTTCCCCTATAAGCACATCATTGATATATTAAACAATATTTAGAATGTAAACAAGTACCTAGGTAGCAATGCACCTTAATATACTAGTTTCCACGCAAGGTCGACATTGTGTACTGAGGCGGAACGCAGTGGAGGTAGGTACTACGAGATAACCAGTGAAATTCTCAAAGCCAGTTTTAAATACTAACAACAAGGTAATACAACTGTTACTAGATAAAAAAGATGAACTCTTTGTTGTTACAAAGTGGCGTATATAAATTATGCTTTAATAACTAACCTAAATAGACGATATAAGTAAGCATTCTTTTATTGTCAAATTACAAATATAAATAAGTCAAAAAATTACATAAACATCAAAACACAAAACACAGAATAAACAAACACAAATGAATACAAAAGAAATCTAACAATAACAATAAACAATAACCAAACACAAAAAATTAGTCAAAAAGGCCCCCCCGGATTGCTCCCGAAGCAAAGGATCCCATCACACTAGCAGAGCAGCGTTCCCACGCTGCACCGCGATGGAAAGCCGTTGCAACAGGAACAACCCTGAACGACCGTCCAAACCCCTCTCCCTGAGACGATTACCCACCGCCCGAACAAACTCCAACCCCTCCCCACACCAACACCCCATAACCTCCACAGCCAAATATAAGATATAAGTAGATACCTACTTATAATATATGTATGTACTTACATATAAGTACATCGGTAAGTATATGAGGTGCTCATTGGCCTAGCTGGCACCTACCAATCTTGAATGGTCGTGCGGGTTAAGCAACGCCTGGTGCGGTCATTACTTGGACGGGTGACCGATAATTTGTGTGGCAAAAAATCACTAAGCACGTTAAGCAATTGGTCCCGGTTGTTATCTCCGATAGCAGTCGTTGTGTCAAGTTACAGGCCTCACTAGGCCACCCACTACGCACTACCTACATGACACGAAAAGATCAAGAAGAAGTTATATAAAATTATACAGATAGAAGAAAGATGTATAAAAGATATTGCTAGCAACTTTAAGGGGACAGTCTACATACTCTTTTCTCCATACAAACTTTACAAACATAGTCGACTGTTTCCTTCCTGGATAAAGATACCTATTAGAATCCTATCCTACTATCCTATCCTACTTCCTATCCTACTAATATTATAGGTAAATGTGAAAGTTTGTATGGATGTTTGGATGTTTGTTACTCTTTCACGCAAAAACTACTGAACCAATTGCGATGAAACTTGGAATATAGATAGCTGGACACCTAGAATAACACATAGGCGACTTTTTATCCCATAATTCTCGCGGGATCGGGACTTACGCGGGTGAAACCGCGGGGCGCAGCTAGTGCTTAAATATGTTTATGCCTTTTAAGTCCTATATCAGCCATCATGACCATGCCCATGCCCCATGATTTGTTTCATTAAAAAAAAAAACAAATATTATTTCCATTCTAATTTTAATTAGAAAATAATTTAAAAAAAAACAAAACGTAGGGGCATAGTCATGGCAGATATAGGTTTTATGGCATATTTGCTCTTATGTCTTTATCCAGGGAGGAAACAGTCGACTACGTTTGTATGGAGAAAGAGTAGGTAGACTGTCCTCTTAAGAACGCGGCGACTGTTACCATTTCCATACAAACTTAATACCAAAATAAATTATGAAAAATAAAGTTTTCTACCTTAATATCGATATTATTCGGATTAAGAATTTATTTTTATAGGGTCCCCACCACAAGGTTTTCCAAAATATTCATTCGAAAAAAATAAAACAGAAACATTTTTTTCATTTTTCCAGCGTAAATTACTAGTTTACATCTCATTTACATCTCATTTGTTTTATATTATTTCCAATAAAAAGTAATTTACGCTGTAACCCTTGTGGTGGGGGCCCTATAAAAATAAAATCTTAATCCGAATAATATCGATATTAAGGTAGAAAACTAAATTTTTCATAATTTATTTTGGTAAGTATTAAGTTTGTATGGAAATGGTAACAGTCGCCACGTTCTTAAAGCTCAAAATACACGATGACACTACCTATTACCTAAAACAGACTATACAACTACAGCACACATGCACGTAGGTATTTCTTTATATTATCTTCAAGGCTTTGGTGATGTGGCGACGGGACATCTATGAGATGGAGTAGATTTCTGAGTTTCCCAACCCAGGAAAAACAGGACAAACGTCTGTAATATTTTCCTTCCCTGTAAGAGCAATAATTATTATGTAACCTAGGTATTTTACTTACCTATTTTGTCATACTTATAAACAATAATATGTAGGTATTGTAGTGACCTTCCGTTTTTCCCGTTTCCTTCCTGTTTAATTCATTCATTTAACTTGAGAAATAGCGAAACAAAATTGGTTATATGCAGATTTTACTTTTTTGATCTTCTAGCTGTCCTTCTAGCAAATGAGGTGGTTCTACTTGGCACTTGCTTGTAGTATTATGTATTCTGTGCCAGTATTTTTTGATAGTTAGTAAATAAATTTTATCTTATAAAATTCAAAGGCCTGATAATGAGTTTTGTTTTATTATCAACTAAGAAAGAGTTTTTGATAATTTCCACAGAATCAAACAAGACAGAGGCAGATAAAACCGCGGGACGAAGCTGGTAGGAGGTAAAGTATTATCTAATAAGACCCTTCATGACGTAACTCTGTCCATTGTTAGTCGTTATCAAATGTTAAAATAAATAAATAAAAGAAAATAAATATTGCAGGACGTAACACACAGAGCGCAATCTAGCCCCAAACTAAGCACTAGGCTTGTACTATGGGTACTAGACAACGGATATACTACATTTATTATAGGTACCTCTAGTTCTTTTTTTTTGTTAATAGGTAGGTACATACATAATACATAATTAATAATTATGATACATAGATAACACTGAATATCCCATGTCTTCGGACCGTGGTGAGTCCTAGGACATGTTGGTTTCCTCACGTTGTTTTCCTTCACCGTAAGAGCGATGTTTGTGTGAGTGATGGAAATAGATAGGTTTGTTGGTACAAGCACAGTTTACCTAGTAGTTGGCGCCTCGCGGTGCTCTATAACTATAAGAATTATAGGTATAGCTAACCCAAGTAGGCACCTACATAAGGGGGCGTCCATAAATTACGTGAGATGTTTAAGGGGGGGAGGGGGTCGAGTCAAATCTCATCTAATCTTACGTTGGTGAGAGGGAGGATCTCGGCAAATATCACGCAATTTTTTTTCTGATTGAAACAAAAATAATATAAGTACTATTTTGGTCCATTTAATCCAGATTGTACACACTGAAAAAAAAGCTGTATTTTACTGCTCCAGTGAACACACTCTACAGTTTACACGAAGCATTTTTTTTTCTTTTTACAATAACAATCCAACGCGTTTACGTAAGAAACCCACATTTTGAAAAATCTCACGTGAGATTGGAGGATGGGGGAGGAGGGGGGGGGCGAGGGACAGAAAATTTCAAAAAACATCTCACGTAATTTATGGACGCCCCCTAATAAATAATAGTAGGTTACCTAAAGAAGGTAGGTATTATATTAGCGATAATATAATTATCTATTAATATCGTTGACCAACAAACTTATCGGCACTTCACCGGAATTTAGACGACTTGTTGTTGTCGGTAAATCAATCGGGGCGTCTAATTCTTTCTGGAGCTTCATTTTTAAAACGCTTAGGGCCACTTCAGGCAATTAAAATATCTCAATATCTGCTGATTTTCGTTCAATGTCGAAAACATATTTATTTTACTTCCTTACCCGTAGCGAAGCGGTCAATCGCGCTAGTTCGAAACCCGCCGGGTATTACGGAAATCTTTAAAATTGTAAAATTGAAAACAGCTAGTATATGCCCCTAAGGCTATTTTTGATCAAAAATCAATAGTAAATTAAAGTTAACACTAGAACGCACGCGTGGGTTACATATGTCACCCAATGTGTTATATTGTCATTTAATTTCTCAAATTGGCGCGCTACGGCGCCACCGTTGCATGTATTCCTGTAGGTTGAACTCCCGCACCCGTCAGTAGTCATGTCGAATCGTGCGGCACACGGACGTCTCCGCAAAGCGTCGTTGAAGTCGGTGGGCTACACATGTACCCCGTGCGTGCGTTCGTGGAAGTTTTTTTTTGGTTGGTGTTCGAAATGTTGTAATGTTATTATTGATTCAATTACATTATAAAAAATATATAATTATAATAAGTATAACGTTCCTATTTGAAATGAAGACTGTTACTGTCATTGCGTCCAAATAACTTTGATTTTAAGTAATGTTTGTATTTTGTTGTTAAATTCTGTTTAGAAAACTATATTTTGTTACTTTTTTAAGCACATTCTATAATAATAAAGTTGATTTATAATAAAACATTACGTTTTACTTTTTTTTTTTTTATAACTATGAAAAATCATGAATAAGAAATGGGCTACGCATGTAACCCGCGCGTGCGCTCACGGACTATTTTAGGGCGCGTGCACTCTAGTGTTAAACCCCCTTCCTTTGACCGATTGATCTGTAATTTGGTATTCTGATGACGATGACACTGCTATTTAAGGTACTGGCACAGAATACATAATAGTAGGTACAAGGTTCTACGTACCTAGATAATTATATTAAATTAGTAGTCCGATTTCAACCGGTCAACCTTTTTAGGGTTCCGTAACCAAAGGGTCAAAACGGGATCATCTTACTAAGACTACAATGTCAGTCTGTCTGTCAACAATCACCAGATTGTATTTCATGGACCGTAATAGCTGGACAGTTGAAATTTTGACAGATGATGTATTGTTGTTGCCGCTATAACAAGAATTAAACAACGTTCGTTAGGTCAAGTTAGATGCCATAAGATGACCTGAAAACTCTTGATGAGCCACACAGACCACGATACGAAAAGAAGAAAAATAGTAAAGGAAATATTTAGATGAGGCTCCAATACAACAAACGTGCCTTTTTATGTGAAAATAGTACGGAACCCTTTGTGCACGAGTCCGACTCGCACTTGACCAGTTATTTTTATCGTGGTGGGGACACAAATGACGGCACAGCCCTATCGCATTAGAGTAACGAATGTCAGTGTAAATTTCCAGGAACGAGACCGTAGAGTGGTAAACACTCGAGGCAAATCGGTTCTAGCCTCGGCTGGCTTTTGTTCAAGTGTTTTGACCAATCGATTCATGTTATTGATAAGAAGTTACGTACGATATACTGCCGTAGTGCAATCTAGTGCAGTAGCAGTGTATTGCAGTAGCAGTAAGTGCAGTAGCAATGTATTACTATGCACTAACACTACTACTTCACCAGCTAGAGTAGACTCCATCCTAGTGTAGAGACTAATGCACTGATTGATTTATAGAGCATCTTTACAATAATCCTGCATTTCTAAAAGTTGTTGTAGGTACATAATATGTGTTTTTAACTTCTTAAGAGATCAGTCTACCTACTCTTTTTCCATACAAACGTAGTCGACTGTTTCCTCCCTGGATAAAAACATTAGAGCAAATTATGTTTTTGCCATAAAACCTATATCTGCCATGACCATGCCATGGCAGATATAGGTTTTATGGCAAAAACATACGTTTTGTTGTTTTTCATTTTCTAATTAGAATGGAAATAAAATTAAGAAAAACATGATGATGACAAAAATTAAAACGTAGGGGCATGGTCATGGACTCATGGCTGATATAGGACTTATGTTATAAACATATTTTTTCTAACATCTTTTCCAAGGAGGAAACAGTCGACTACGTTTGTAAAGTTTGTATGGAGAAAGGAGTAGGTAGACTGTCCCCTTACCTACTCTTTCTCTATACAAACGTAGTCTACTGTTTCCTCCCTTGATTAGAGTTTTTACAAGGGAAAGCGGCCCGGTGGGTGTGGATCACCTGGTTGTAGATGGCCAGGTTATACCCACTAAAACCCCTTGGTGTCCTTTATGCAGCTCGCACTGTGCCAGAGCCGGAAGCTACGGCAGTACCTACATCAGCTTGCTCTGTTGGCAGATTAGAGTTAATCTAATGTTATGTTATGCTTAAATCTATCTCACACTATCTCACTAAACACAAACACTCACCACTATCTCTCTAAACACTATCTCTCCACGCCTAGTGTGGAGAAATAGTGTTTTCATTATAATGTATACTTACTTGTGGAAATAAATGATTTATTATATTATTATATTAGTAGCTGACCCGGCAAACGTTGTTTTGCCTTATAAATTATAGATAGTAGCCGATTCTCAGACCTACTGAATATACGTACCTATACAAAATCTCGTAAAAATCGGTCAAGCCGTTTCGGAGGAGTACGGTAACTGTATAATATCTGTTTTGTAATGTAATTTCTCTTGTGTACTGAATAAATAAAATAAATAAATAATAAAAAAATAACTAACACTGTGACATGGAAATTTTATATATTAGAATATTATTAAAAAGAATTATTAATAAACCTGGAGTAAGGTCGGAGTAGTGAAAACATGTTGTCTTTTTCCGTGACAAGAACTTTCAAAGTTGTCAGACAGAAACAAATAGTGGTAAAATTATATCGTCCTTATTCCACGGTTATTAATAAGGCTATAATGGTATGTTTGTTTATGCCATAAAACCGGTATCTGCAATGACTATGCCCCTGTGTTTTATTTTTTTTCATATCCTTATTATCATTATCATAAATATTTGTGTCTGGTTTGAGTGTCCCTCTATCTATACTAATATTATAAAGCGGAAGAGTTTGTTTTTTTGTTTGTTTGTTTGAACGCGCTAATCTCAGGAACCACTGGTCCGATTTGAAAAATTCTTTCGGTGTTGGATAGTCCATTTATTGAGGATGGCTATAGGCTATATTATATTTTCAAAAATAATAGGGATACTTACTAAAAGTTCAATAATGTAACACAAGGTGTGAAAAAAATGACCATAAAATTCCTTACGCCGCGTGCGCTTCGAAAACTATTGGATATAGAACAAAACTATGTACTACAACTTTGTAGAACATGTAATTGTCTACAAAAATCATCGCGAAACCATATGTCTAACTATTGTAGTTATCTCACAATAAGTGTTTTTGTAATTTTTGTAAATAATTAAAATGCCGTCGCTTTAATAACCTTTTATTTTGTACCTTGGTATAAATCCTTATCAAAATAAATTACTTCATATTCAAGACGAATTCAATACCTTTCTAGGACCTTGAATTATTTAATTCGGACATATCATTCAAAAGATATCGCGATATTAAAAATGTAAGTATGTTGCAACCAAATAAGTATTAAGTATTACGCGCGCATGTATGAGCTCGGTCGGCTCCTTGCAAAGCGGTTGTGCTCAGCGATACTTTTTAGGGTTCCGTACGTACTGAAACTTCGCTGTCTGTCTGTCTGTCTGTCTGTCTGTCTGTCTGTCCGTCCGTCCGTCCGTCCGTCCGTCCGTCTGTCACCAGGCTGTATCTCATGAACCGTAATAGTTAGACGGTAAAAACAAATTTAAACAAATGTTTAAGAGGGGCTCCCATACAACGAACGTGTTTCAAAAACATCGAATCGAGTAGGTCATGAAATTCAAAATGGCTGCCCTATCTGTCAAATACCAGTCTGCCTTCACTTACCAAAGAGTTTCAGATTGTCTTTGTGCCAAAGTTTTTTTTTTTTCATTTTTAAAAATAAAAACGAAACCCTATTACTGAGACTTCGCTGTCTGTCTGTCTGTCTGTCCCTCTGTCCGTCTGTCCGTCTGTCCATCTGTCCGTCTGTCCGTCTGTCCGTCTGTCCGTCTGTCCGTCTGTCCGTCTGTCCGTCTGTCCGTCTGTCCGTCTGTCCGTCTGTCCGTCTGTCCGTCTGTCCGTCTGTCCGTCTGTCCGTCTGTCCGTCTGTCCGTCTGTCCGTCTGTCCGTCTGTCCGTCTGTCCGTCTGTCCGTCTGTCCGTCTGTCCGTCTGTCCGTCTGTCCGTCTGTCCGTCTGTCCGTCTGTCCGTCTGTCCGTCTGTCCGTCTGTCCGTCTGTCCGTCTGTCCGTCTGTCACCAGGCTGTATCTCATGAACCGTTATAGCTAGACGGATAACATTTTTACAGAAGATGTATTCCGGTAGCCGCTACAACAACAAATACTAAAAACAAAATAAAACAAAAATGTAAGAGGGGCTCCGTCAAACAAACGTCTTTTTTAGTTATTGTTGTCAATTTCCGTATCTAATTGGATTTTGTATTATATAATTTTTGTACAGATGTTATAAGTACAGAATAATAAATAAACAAATCTAGCTGTGTAGCCCCGGCATAGATAGAATAGGGTTACCCCATCTCATCCCGTGGGTGTCGTAAAGGCGACTAAGGGATCTGAGGGAGATTAGCTAACCTTAAGTACTCCCCGCGCGGTGGCGGATAAACTGCTTGATCCCTAAGAGGGTTGGTGTCAGGCAGGCGGCCGGCCGTAAAAACATTGCCAAATCTAATTGCAGCAGGTATGGTCAATGATGACTATGACTTACCGACTGCGCCGACCCCAGATAATAAAAAACAATTTGAGGTTTAGCGGACCCCGGGCTCCCGAGAGGGATGCAACCGGGAACATCGCTCAGATGAGAAGAAATAAATAAACAAATCCTGAAAGTTTTCTACGCGGACGAAGTCGCGGGCACTGCTAGTGTAAACAATAAAAGCTTCCTACCCATATCTTACCTCCCTCCTACTTTGTGAGTGGACATAATTATACTTCGTTTTTAACCAACTTCTTGAATTGAAGACAACGATTTGACACATTTTCTGAAGAAAAATGTCAAATACAAAGAACGAAAACGTCAGATTACAGACTGCAATTAAGAAACGTACTATATATAGGCACCTATAGGTAAGTACGTACTACGTATACTTCCATTTATACTGGAGGTAGTATCCCAGCCAACACAGATTAGCTGAATAAATTTTGCGTAAGAGCAATTTTTTTGACTTTAAGCTGGATAAGTATTTGCATAACTTCTGTGTAAGCGCTTATACAGATGATATTCAAGCAATTTGGGCACAAAATATCTTGCTTCAATTTGGATAACATTTGATTAACAGCCACATAGAGCTGAATAAATGTACAACACACTGAATATCTTCTGCATAAATTCTGATTTTTCTTTAGTCCAGAAATTATACATATTTTATGCAGATGTTAATTTGTGAGTTCAGATATTCAAATGATATTCAAAATTCCGATCTCAGGAGTAGTCTTACACAGAAATTATGTAAGTAAAAAAAGTATTAATGTATTTTTCATTGTGACGAAATTATTTTGTGTTACTTATACTTCAAAAAATTGTACGTCTTCAAAAGTTTGGTAAGTAAATTGTTTCATACATTTTAAGTAAGTTTGAGGTGAATTATATAAACGCATGGCACTTTACTGTGAATTATCAATATGATTATTGTACATTTTTTGAGCGCCTTATGATAAAGCTAGAATTTAAAAGGTAAACAAATGTAAAATATAACTTAATTAAATTATCTTTACTTTTTATCAAATTTCAGTCCCAGTAAATAATGAGAATCAAATTTTGTATATCTGCTAATGTATCCTACTCACTAAACAAAGTGTTTCATAAGATAAATGTTGACGATTTTTATAAAAAGAGGTTATGTCGAACAGTAGTTAATGGCGGACGGCCAATTTGAATAAAAGTGTCTATTTCAGTGATTATTTTGCTTATTTCTGCATAATAGTTCACATACGACTACATATCCAGAAATTATTTGGTTTAAAGTACAATAATTATACATTTCTCAGAGAAAGGTGAAATATCTGGATATAAACATACGATATCTTCAACTAATCAGTTATTTGCTGCTTAAGATACCCACATTTGTAACTGATATTGTTTTAAGCTGAACATAAAGACAATTGTATGCTTATAGCGCTATAAGTTAGGTAAAACAAGGAGTTTATTTTCAATTATGCAGAAGTCAGCTGTGTAAAGAAGAAAAAATCTAAAATATTCAGCATCTGAATAAATTAGTACCATTTCGTACACTATGCAGCTTAAAGAAAATATTTCATCTAATATTCAGCGTTTTGCTGTTTAACTGCTTTGCTTAAATATGTTATACAGGACAATGCAAAAACTTCAGCTACTGTGCAGATAATAGCTGTTTCAATTACTTTTATTTGAATATCGCTTGTTTAGCAGATTCTAATCTTGATTACTATTCAGCTTAAAAAAATACCGCGAACTTTATACAGAATTTAGTAAGCTTACAACATTATTTTAATTTAAGAACTCTCTTATTCAAAATAAAGCCATAACATCAGCTGTAATACAAAAGTAATAAAGCTTGACACTGCTTATTGTGGTATATTTTCGCTACTATCTGGCTTATGTGTTGGCTGGGATGTGACTTGATGAGTCATCCACTTAACCAGTATATAGGTGTACTGGTCATATGTCATTCATAAATAGGTCTGTACAATTTTATTTACCTACTTATATATGTACCAACGCACACTTTTTCCGGTTTTAGCGATGCTTTAACTTATTTTAGGGTTCCGTAACCAAAGGGTAAAACGGGACCCTTTTACTAAGACCCCACTGTTCGTCTGATTGTCACCAGGCTGTATCTCATGAACCGTGATAGCTAAACGGTTGACATTTTCAATAGCCGCTATAACAACAAATACTAAAAACAGACAAAAAAATATTTAAGTGGGGCTCCCAACACATATTCAGATTTTTAAATCAATTAATATGTAAACATTATTTCTTAGTGTTAATCCACACTTAGGAATACTGCTTTTTGAAAAAATGCTTTCATAAACTTTAGTACCCGGCGGGATTCGAACCCGCGACTATTGGTAATCCGAACCAACTCGTTTGACCGCTTCGCCACGGGTAGCCCTCCAGCCAGGTCGAATTTAAGAAAGCACCTGTTCGTGTGTTCTTGCGAGTAAGGCCTCGTAGTGACATCTGCCAGCGAACTTTGCAGTTCAACTCGGCTTGTAACTTCCCATATTTACATGGAAATGATTACAATGATTTAAATTAATATGATCAGTCGATTTAAAAACCGATTAAAACCCATTAAGGGAAAGCGGGTCCGGTCCCTGGCTGTCATATAAAAACAAACGATATTTTTGTGATAATGGTACGGAACCCTCCGTGCGCGAGTCCGACTCCCGCTTGGCCGGTTTGATGGTCCTTCTACTAGTTATTAGCTGCACCCGTATAAGTCTCGATCCCGTGGGAATATCGGGATCAAAAGTAGGTACCCTATGTTACTCCTTGATAATGTAGCTTTGTATTGGTAAGTGTTTTTGAAATCGGTCCAGTAGTTTCGGAGCCTATTCATAACAAAATAAATCTTTCCTCTTTATAATTACTTTATTACTTTTATTAGAGTAATAGATTTTTCAACACAATTCAATCCGAAACCGAAAAGTTTATGAGGAAAATGCTTAATTTCATACCTACATTTAATATTAAATAGGTGGTAGGTAGGTAGTAGGTACCTAGACCTACCTATACCTAATGCTATACCCACCTATTTAAATACTGAATGAAAGTCGCGTACTACGAAATCAATGTTTACAATACGAAATTCTTCTTGGAAACTCAAGGTTTAGTCACCTATACAAAACAGATAACACATTTCAACGTAAAATAAAAAAAACATCATTGTCATCATTTTTATTTTAACACAACGGAAACGATGACTAGGTAGGTATTCCACTTAATGGGAAATTATTAAGAACGTGGCGACTGTTACCATTTCCATACAAACTTAATACCAAAATAAATTATGAAAAATTTAGTTTTCTACCTTAATATCGATATTATTCGGATTAAGATTTTACTTTTATAGGGTCCCCACCACAAGGTTTTCCAAATATTCATTCGAAATGAAATAAAACGGAGAAACATTTTTTTTTTCATTTTTAGGGTTCCGTACCTAAAGGTAAAAACGGGACCCTATTGGCAACTCCGGCGTGCGTTGGAGGTTTGGCAACAACGCCAGGTATCGGCAAAAGTATCGGTATTTATAACGTTAATTGGTTCAATTCGATACCAAGTATCGGTTCCTGAATATATTGTTAATTACCGATACTTAATGTGGGAATTTGGTATCGTTACAAAGCCCTGTAACAGACTGAAAGTCTATTAAAATACTCGTAGTACACTATTACAGCCGTTCCACAAGCTATAGCAATTTGTTTTTGGCCTTTATTTTAATTTAGTAACATATAGAAATTTTCAGAAACTTAGAACAAATATGTAAATTAAAATCCCAAACATTTATTTGAAAGTGACAGCTCTTTTTTGTTTTCCTATAAAATTACACAGTTATTTGTTTACATTTAATATTGATCTTAGTTTCTGAAAAAGGGTAATATAATGTTACTTTTTTTTTTCTTCATCATGGCGTTGATCCACGAAGTGTTGTAACTTCGCACATGCCAGCGTCGAGTTTATTATCGTATCCTTCTTCTTCTTTTAGCTTTGGCGTCGTACATCTTGTACATCTTGCCATTATCAAGTATTGGCCCGATCGGCCTCAAAGTTTCAAGCTATTGCAAAGCGGTGGCAACTTTACCATAACCTTCACGGAGCTTTGACAGGAGAGACGAAGAAAATCCATGTTTGTTTTCACTACACTTGTGCACATTCACGGAACTAAATTGAATAAGATTCCACCCAAAATTACACAATTTAACCGAGTTTACAACATAGTTTCACGTAAACAAAATTGGAGCGCGACATGTCTCCACGTTCCCGCCAAAAACTCAATATGTTACTTAATTATTTTACCTATAGGTAATAGTGTAAATTCCTACCTCCTTTACATGTTCAAAATTTTATTGGGAGCTTCTGGCCATACGTCAAACTCAAAGATTGATCAAAGAAGAGATTTTTCAAAGTTAATCGCAACGTAAGCGCGATTTATTTTACCATAGGCTGGTGCCAGTGGTAAACATAAATCCAAACATGCGTCGTCGTTGCGTTATACGAATTTCGCTTGGTCCAGTGTTTTATGGTCAATTGTGATAATGGTACGGAACCCTTTGTGCGCGAGTCCGATTCGCACTTGGCCGGTTTTTTTTTAATTTCCTTTATTATTAATGTAATGCATTTATTTAGCTAAATACAACAATCCTTTTTTTAAACCGATATTTAATTGGAAAAACCAATACAATTTTATTACATAAAATAAGGAAATAAAGCATAAATCAAATAAGTACCTAGTTATAGTTACTAGTTCTTACTAATTTTATAAGGAGAAATAGTTATTTGTTATGCAAGGCTGCAAAGTTGGTTATTGCAGCGAGTACTTGTATTGAAACCTGAGCTAGCGAAGCATTCTAGGATTGAACCACGAGCGCAAGCGAGTGGTTCAAATATAGAATGCTGAGCGTCGCAAAGGTTTCAAAGGTACGAGATGCAAAAAACTTTGCTGCCGAGTGAAACACACAATTTTTCACCTCACTACAGCGAGGAAAACGCTAGGTGCATTTTTCCGGTAGAAAACTCAATTCGGCATTATATACCGCTTATTGTACCGTAATAATAAAATAAGCAAACAATCTCTAAATTGAATAATTCATGAAAAAACCTGCTTGATACTAATGGTACTAACAATAAATACTACATTGGCAATGTGCAACAATACTTCGTGGGTATAATACAAAATGCGATTTTGCACGCAGAAATCAGCAGGCAAAACGAAAAAATGAAAAAATATTTTTTCACCTCACCACCTCGGAAAGGATCGTTTTGCCTGCTGATTTCTGCGTGCAAAATCGCATTTTGCGCCCTAGCGTGGAAAGAGATTTTAAAATTCGAATATGTCTTCTCGATACTTTTATATAGAGCAAGTCCTTTGAAAATGCGCTAACCGGAACCTCATTTCTTTTTTTTTTGTTCATGGCATCGAACCACGAAGTATTGTTGTTGCACATTGCCAATGTAGTATTTATTGTTTATTATCATTAGTATCAAGCAGGTTCTTTCATGAATTATTCAATTTAGAGATTGTTTGCTTATTTTTATTAATACGGTACAATAAGCGGTATATAATGCCGAATTGAGTTTTCTACCGGAAAAATGCACCTAGCGGTTTCCTCGCTGTCGTGAGGTGAAAAATTGTGTGTTTCACTCGGCAGCAAAGTTTTTTGCATCTCGTACCTTTGAAATCTTCGCAACGCTCAGCATTCTATATTAGAACCACTCGCTTGCGCTCGTGGTTCAATCCTAGAATGCTTCGCTAGCTCAGGTTTCAATACAAGTACTCGCTGCAAAAATCAACTTTGCAGCCTTGCATAACAAATAACTATTGTGGGGCACACACAAATAATAGGTCATAAAGCACTTTAAAGATACATTTTTTGAAAATGGAACCCAAATATTAAAATAGATTTTGAAAACCCTCATTTATTTTAAAAGAGCTACTTATCTAACGATAAAAAATCAAAAAAATAAATGATCCCTCATTTCACATGACGTGAGTACGTAAGGTAGTAGGTACCTACCTACCCTAACAAGTGTTTCGGTAGGTAGCTACTTATTGTTTATTGTTTTTTAGGGTTCCGTACCCAAAGGGTAAAAACGGGACTCTATTACTGAGACTTCGCTGTCTGTCTGTCTGTCTGTCTGTCTGTCCGTCCGTCCGTCCGTCCGTCCGTCCGTCTGTCACCAGGCTGTATCTCATGAACCGTAATAGCTAGACGGTTGAAATTTTCACAGAAGATGTATTTCGGTTGCCGCTACAACAACAAATACTAAAAACAAAATAAAACAAATATTTAAGAGGGGCTCCCATACAACAAACGTGTTTTAAAAACTACAAGGGAATCGAGTAGGTCGTATGGAATTCAAAATGGCCGCCCTGTCTGTCAAATATACCAGTCTGGCTTGACTTACCAAAGAGTTTCTTATAAGTTTCAGATTTTCTTTGTGCCAAAGTTTTTTTTTTCTTTTTTTTTTGAGTGGTGTGGTCGTATGAAGGGAGTAAGGATCGAAGCTAAATATTTCACATTTTCCTATCAAATTTAAAAATTGGATGTAAATCATTTTAGGGTTCCGTACCCAAATGTCATAGTGGTACGGAACCCTTCGTGCGCGAGTGTCGCACTTGCCCGGTTTTTTTTCTTATTGTGCTATTTCCTCGGCGTGATCAATATGTCTAGTAATTTAATAAGCGTCTTTGAGCTAAGCCGCGCACAGACAGTCAGACAGACAGACAGACAGGCGGATATGACGAGACTATAAAAGGGTTTCTTGTTGACTACGAAACTATAATGCGGGTTCTGTAAAATCCACTCGAAACTTGCTATAGTTAGGTAAGTACATGTTAGGTACCTACCTAGGTAAAATATAATCGTACAGTGGCCTTCTTAGATAATGATACTTTTTAGACTAGTTATGTTTTTAAAGTAGGTATACCTACTTACCTAATAGAGTAAGATCCCAGAAGTGGCAGACATCATGTATTTTCTGACAAACGAAATGTGGTCGATTGAGTAGTGTTAGTATGTACTAAGAACGCATGCCTACTTGCTAGCCTGCTGTGGCGGCCAATTCTGAGATGTTAGGTCATCAAGATCCCCCCAAAAACATTTTCATGTAAAATGTAGCCAAGACGAAAGCGAGATCATATGATGTGCAATATCAAAAAGTTATCAGATGACATGTAGAACCAAGCTTATAACTCTACTCTACTCGCCCCAACTCCACAAGCACCTTACTTCACAAACTCAACATCTTAGCCAAAATATGTGGCTGGCCGTTTCGCTACCATGCATGGGTTTTCCGTGAAACAAAGAGATTGCGGTAATGAAACGGCCAAGCCCATATATTTTGGCTAAGATGTTGAGTTTGTGAAGTAAGGTGCTTGTGGAGTTGGGGCGAGTAGAGTAGAGTTATAAGCTAGAACCAACCATACACTTTCCGTCGGCCGTATTGCTTTGCAGTCCCTTTAAAGCTCCCGAAATAATTACTCAACTTTACGTAAATTCTGATGCTCCATTTTTATATATGTCCACCAGAAAACTATTTTAAAACTTTTTACAAGAAGACAGACCGATCCAAGTGGCCAATTACCCCCTAAACTCAATTTAAATGCCTCTTTGGTTAGGAGCGCGAGGGCATTAGGGGGTTAAGGGGATGATTGGCCCCTTGGATCGGTCTGTCTCCTTGTGAAAGGTTTTAAAATAGTTGTCTGGTGGGCATAAATAAAAATGGAGCATCAGAATTTACGTGAAGTCGAGTAATTATTTTGGGAGCTTTAAAGCGACTGCAAAGCAATACGGCCGACGGAAAGTGTATAGGAGTATTGACGACTTATTTTTAAGTATATTACCTAAAATATACGTGAAAATCAGCTTGGAGAATTAACGTGAGGTAAGTAATTTTTTTAAGTATCTTGATGACCTGATTTCTCAGAATTGGCCGTCGCAGCAGGCTAGCAAGTAGGCATGTGTTCTTAGTACATACTAACACTACGCAATCGACCATATTTCGTTCGTCAGAAAATACATGATGTCTGCCACTTCAGGGATCTTGGACTATAATGTTTAAGACGCATTATCACGCCAAGTAATTTGCGTTATTTGACGCAAACAGCTAGGTACTAGGTACGTGTTACAACACAAATATGTAAGACATATTGATAAATTACAAAGATAACTTCTCCCAAACATCAAGATAATATTTTTAATCGTGGTCGGAAAGCAATTACTTTGTTATGTGGGATAACAAAGTAATTGCTTTCCGACCACGATTTTAAATTTTAAAATATTGTAAACACAATAAACTTTTTAAACATACCTATTCACAAAGATTTATTTGTTTGTGAATGGGCTGGGCTAGCTGGGAACGAATGGGCTCCAAAATTACTAGACCAATTTCGAAAATTGTTTTACCAATAAAAAGCTCGAGCTATCATAGAGTAACAAAGGCTATTTTTTATCCCGATATTCCCACGGGATCGGTAATTAGGAGGGTGAAGCGCTGCTAGTATGCTATATTTTGAGCAGAAAATTCAAACACCTTCTACGGGTTCCAGGAAACGTTTGATCCTATCTAATCTAGTCTACATCTTCTGGCCAGCTGGCATTGTGTAGGTACTGAGTACTGACGCTTTAGGGAAACGCGTCCGAAGGTAGAAAACCCTAAACCCTTATTTTAATTTAATTTTATCTGTATGTAGCTATGTTAGGCTATAATGTATACCTACGTATATATTTATAAGAATAATTATTAAATGCTATCTTCATTTTTATATTGGTATCTCGGTTACAGCGATACAAGCGTGTGCTTTGTAGAACTGATTTTAATGTAATTTGGGAAATGTTTAGTTTCATAATAATTAATAAATAAAAATATTTTATTGTATTGTAGGTACCTACCCACATTCGAATAGATAACCTCCTCCTTTTTTGGAAGTCGGAATAAAAGATCACGCGCTCAAAAACAGCACCCCTAAGTTGGGTTGTTCGAGTGATAGGTATTAGGTACCGAACGGAGCGACGACGTAGTAAATAAAACCTCAAGTAAAACGCTAAATCAATAGTTATAACCAGTCCAAAGTTGTTTGCTTAAAGACGTCATAGCATTGAACCTAGAGCGTTAATATTGAAAGAAAACATAAAGAAAAGGGGAATCGTGGGGCGCAGCTAGTATACCTATTATAATATTGCACGTCGTTACACACAACGCAATCTAGCCCCAAACTAAGCACTAGGCTTGTACTATGGATACTAGACAACGGATATACTACATATTATACTTTTTTTTTTGTAAATACATACATATGATACATAGAAAACACTGAATATCCCATGTCTTCGGACCGTGGTGAGTCCTAGGACATGTTGGTTTCCTCACGATGTTTTTCCTTCACCGTAAGAGCGATGTTATTAGCGCACATACCTTTTTCTTAAAGAAAAAGACATTGGTGCGCGGTCGGATTCGAACCCACGACTCTCAGAATGAAAGCCGGGGTATCTACCACTAGACCAACACCGCGCATTATTTAGATAGGTACTAGCTGCGTCCCGCGGTTTCACTCGCGTAAGGCCCGATCCCGTGGGAATATCGGGATCAAAAGTAGCCTATATTACTCTGGGTGAATGTAGCTTTCTAATGGCCAAAGAATTTTTGAAATCGTTCCAGTAGTTTTAGAGTTTATTTAAAACAAACATACAGACACAGACACACGCACATATACAAATCTTTCCTTTATAATCTAATATATAAAATTTCCATGTCACAATGTTAGTTACCGTACTCCTGCGAAACGGCGCAACCGATTTTTACCAAATTTTATATGCGTATTCAGTAGGTCTGAGAATCGGCTACTATCTATACCTAATTTATAAGGCAAAACAACGTTTGCCGGGTCAGCTAGTATTAGTATAGATAAGTAATAAGTATAGGTATATAGATTAGCTGCGCCCCGCGGTATCACTTCATGTCCTTCTCTAAGGTCTTATCTATCTATACTTATACTTACCAAAGTTCCCCAAAATCGGTTCAGCGGATTACGCGTGAAAGTCAGGACTTTAATTTTTATTTATATAGAAGAAGAAGATAGTTAGAGTTAAGTATTTATTAAGACATGGTACCTACATATTCCTATTATCTAGCACCAGCTATACTAAAAACGCGCGCTTCGGTTTCGCGCATCTTTGAAATGCACCTAAAGAAAATTGCTAAAATAATAGTGAAATCGCATCAAAAAACTAACTTGTATTTGCAGCACACGTCGACGAAAAAATCGTACCTAGAGTGCGTTTCATCTTTAAATTCCTATGCCGTCATGTTGGTAGCAAAACAACAAAGTGCAAAATACAAAAAAAATCATGTGCTACCTTGAATTAAGGGAGATTCGTATATATATGAAGAATGAATGAACGAATCTTCCTGTATTCAAGTTTTAGGGTATAGCACATTCAAGATATTAAGGCAAGACTTTTTTGTTTTGCTACCAACATAACGGCATAGGAATTTAAAGATGAAACGCACTATGCCTACACTTCCGACATTTTTATCTCTCGATGTGCGCTGTCTTGGTACGTTGGGTGGGTGACAGCTCTTTTACGAGGCCATAAACAAACAAACAGTCAAGATAGACGCGGAAAAAACATGTAATAGGTAAGCCTGTTGTCTTTCAAGATTACTGCTTAATTTTGCAATATTACTGCTAGGCATGTAAACGAGTTGTAACAACTTGTTTGCATGGTGATAATGTCGCAATCCATAAACTAACATAACAATAAGTAGGTAACCATAGGAGTTTTCAGCTTTTTTCTTAGTGCCGTCTCACCTAGTGTTAGAGTTGTCGAGGTCGCTCATAATCATAATAGACGCAAAGGCGCAATGGCTTCATAAAAACCCGTATCGCAAACTGATGCCGCTGAGGTTACCCGGGTGTGCCCGGATCAACCTGTGGAACGAGAATTATGTTCCTCCCTCACATTTCCTGGACCCTGCAGAATCGCTTCCGACTGGACAAGACTTACCATGACCTGTGTGGAAGTCACTCAATAGACTCAGAACCCAGGTTGGTCGCTGCAGGGTAAACCTAGAAAGATGGGGTATTATTGACGCGGGCCAAAGCCAGTGCGACTGCGGAGCTCTCGAGCAAACCATGCGACATCTTTTGACCTGCCCCTCTAGCGCTAGCAACTGTACGCTGGCTGATTTGATGGCAGCCAACAGCAATGCCAGGAGCATCGCAGTGTACTGAAGTGGGCGGATCTAATATGGTCAAAAAATGTGCCATCGTCACGAAGAAGAAGAAGCTCGGGCGACACTGACACTGCAACTTTACCTATTACTTGTACTATTTATGTATTCTGTGCCTATACCTACTATCATAGCCCACATCTACACCACACATCTACACTAATATTATAAAGAGGAAAGATTTGTATGTTTGTCATGAATAAACTCAAAAAATACTAAACCGATTTAAAAAATTCTTTCACCATTAGAAAGTTGCATTCACCCTGAGTAACAAAGGCTACTTTTGATTTCGACATTCTCACGGGATCGGGATTTACGCGGGTGAAACCGCGGGACGCAGCTAGTTATAAATGAATTCGTGCACGGGTGCTGTAGGTGTGGACTCTACTATTAGGTAAAGCTGCAGTGCCAATGTGGCCCGTGTATTTTGAGCTTAAGACTTCAAACTTGACCCAACGACAGCTTTCAGAGATAACAACCGGGACCTGGCGATGCCACAACGAAGCACGGTGAAGTAAGAGAAAATGATTTTGGCCAGATACTACCTACTTACTTACTGAAATTTTAAAATGAGATACGTGAAATGATTTTGGCCAGATACTACCTACTACTTACTTACTGAAATTTTAAAATGAGATACGTAATCTGAAACAACGTGATTTCACTACAATTCTTATCGAGTCCAAAATACAAATTTGACAATGATGATCACTCGACTGAAATCTGTTTTTTATCTACATCACTTCAACGTGCCTTAAATTATACCTACTGATAATTTCATATCATAGGAACTTACCTAATCTATGTCTTGTTGGATTGGAACTGACACAAATTACTATCAAACATTTGAAACTCAAGGCGATCGCAACCACATAAATAAAACATGTCGAGTATCCTACCTACATTATTTTGAAGTCTTTGATAGGTACAGTGCCTACAGTGGCCGGCAGATTAGTTGAAAAAAATGGCGGATGCGCAGATGTCGATTTTCCATAGAAGTCGCATGTAAAATGTACTGCGCGAACTTTCCCCTTCCATGTCAAAATTTTTCAACTTATCTGCCAGCCACTGTACTCTAAAATAGAAATATTTCATAACAATAAATTATAAATAAATAATATGAACAACACACAGCGCCATCTAGCGCCGTGGTAAGCGACTAAGCTTGTGTTACGGTGACTAGACAACGGATATAATACTTATATTTAGAGATGGGCCGACTAGGGGTTCTGCCGACTAGCAGACTAGCCGACTAGTCGGTTCCAAAATTGCCGACTAGTCGGCAATGCAGATCATTATAATTCCCAGATATTTTGGGTTAATCATGACCACTCGACGATTGTTGGTATTTTTGGATAAATTTGCACTTCGAAAGCTGTAACGAAACTTCCAAAAAATGTAGAAATAAAAATTAAAGTTGGAAAGAAAATTCATGGAGCTGAGGCATAGTTATGTATGACATTTTAGATGTTTAATGTTAAGATGATGTATGTAGGCTATGACTTGTTTTGTTTACGTTTTTCTGACTATCCACCTTCATAGTTCATACTGTACTATTTATTCAATGAAATCTTGGTTTTATTGCATAATTGTTAGTTGACGACTAGTCGGCACAATTTGCCGACTAGTCGGTTGAACTGCCGACTAGTCGGCTTTCCCGACTAGTCGGCCCATCTCTACTTATATTTATTTTTCTTTTGTAAATACATACATATTATACATAGAGGAACACCCAGACCAGACACAAATATTTATTTTTTAAGCGTAAATATTTGCACCCGGCGGGAATTGACCCCGCAACCTTCTGCATTGCAGTCGCGCTTTCGCACGACGCGCCACAGAGGTCGTCGCCACAATGACATCAATATAGTAGGTAGATTCCATTTCTGTGGTAGATAATAGTCGCGAAGATTTGTGTTGCGTAGTCGCGATAAAAACTTCGTGTTCGATATACGACGAAGTGCTTAAATCTAAAACAACACGATAGGATGAATTATTTGACCACCCAAACGTGAATCTTCGCGTTATCGTAGTCGCAGAGTTAGAAAATAATAAGCAACTGTCGAATGACCAACTCCAAATTATTTAAATAACAATTACTTATTTCAAATGTATCCAAAGAGGTAATGCAGCCAGTTTTTTGAGTAGTTGCCCTACTTGGCATGTATTCTATAGGTATCTAAAAAGTCCCAACAACGCCTCAGCATTGTAAGATTTTTCTCGAAATAGGTTCATCAATCTTTGAAATATTTCAAAGTTTTTGAAGTTCTACCTGCGTCCCGCGGTTTCACCCGGGTAAGTCCCAATCCCGTAGAAATTTCGGCATCAAAAGTAGCCTATGTTAGTCCTCGATAATGTAGATTTCAATTTATTTTGAAATCGGCCCAGTGGTTTCGGAGCCTATTCGTTAGAAACAAACTCTTTATGATATTAGTATAGATAGATAGGTATAGATTGTAGAGGGATATAAAAATTGTATCATAGAATACTATAATTCAGTCAGTTTGAACGACGAATTTCGTCCATAACCCTCTCTATTAGTGTCTCTGTCGCTCTTGCTTGAAAATAGCGCTGCCACGTGTGAGCGTGACAGCGCTAGTTAATCTAAAAAAACGTAAATATATTTAAACAGAAGCTGCAGAAACACACGGAGAGGTTTAAGGTAAGACTGCCTCATCTCAGACCGCATCGTGACTTACTATCTTGTGTTCAGATAGTGGTCAAACGCTTATCTAATGTAAGATTGGATAAAAATAAATTCTCCATTTTGATTTTAAAATTTATTGGCTCATAAGAGTCAAATATAAATTATTTATTATATGACATTTTCACACAGCGCCATCTAGCCCCAATTAAGCAAAAATGTCTTGTACTATGGGTGTTAGACGGCGACCGGAAGTAAGTAGATATCTGCAGATCATGCTATGCAAATATATTTGACGGCGGGAATCGAACCTGCAGCCTTTTGCAATCAATAGTTAGGTATGGTAAGTAAGTATAGATACATTTTGGATCTAAAATATTATCAAAATTAACAAATTTCAACTATTTACAAGTAAAATGTGTTTCCGAGATATTTTGTTTAAGCTTACAATTTAAAAAAATTGGTCTTTTTATTAAGCTGTAGGTACAAAAACGTAAAAACAAGGTACAATTTCTGTCAAAAAGCCTTATTTTGAGATAATATTCGTATTACAAACGTTATAGATCCTTATTTCTTATAAACGCTGCTTAGTTATTTTTTTAGGATTCCGTACCTAAACGGTAAAAGAAACCCTTATAATTTAGTATAGGGCGGTCGCAAAGCATGAAGAATTTGACGAATTCACCCTTAGTCAATTTTTCAATACTTTCAAGTAATGTGTAGCACAATTTCAATGGCTTAAAACACATAAAATCGCAATGTGCCTACAATAGCGTTTCATTGATCTTTCAACTCAATTCTAATATCTTCAAACACATTAAATTGCAATGTGCCTACAATATCGTTTCATTAACAAAGTAATATAAGCGCGACGCCTACTTTCGTTATCACCCGTGATTTTAATGTGCCATACAATGTACAGGTCGAGGTTAATCCCCTACTCATTTTCAATTTGAAATATGCGTTCCACAGCTGTTTACTAATCGCACACTTAGCAGCGTTTATAATAAGGGCAAATATAATTGCATAAACAATAAATAGGTAAGTAAGTACATACACAATTTTGTACTTGAGATTATTGTATGTAAAACTTCGCTCGTTTTGCACGAATAATTTCATTTTACCTTATTTACTAATTCACTTTCTAGCTCTTTCACACTGGCAAGGTAATCCATCTGTACCACAGTGACAACGCGATTGATACCCGACAGATTCAGATAAAGGTAAATGATCGAAATTCTTCGTGCAAAGCGACCGAGGTATAAACGTATCAAATATTAAAATTTTCATAAACAAATAATGTAATTACAGAAAATATTATGTCAGAAATTATTCAATCACTGTTAATTCTTAAAAGTAATATCACAAAACATCACAACTTTTAAAATAAAAAACGCCTTAAACCCCCGATGTAGCAAAAACAGCTTTTATTTGTTATTTATGTACAGCCTAGCAATAAGAGTGAATATCCACCGTAAAATTGCGAAATTTTCTATTTATCAGATCTTACATTTGATGATCATTTTAGAACCCCTTTACAGGATACACACCATCTTTTGTTAGCAACTGTACATAAACAAATATAACTAGATACAGTTTCTTTTATACTGTGTTCTGTAATAATTCTTAGCTATGTTTAATGAAAAACGGTCGAGAAATTTTAAAGTTACAACCACTTTTCATTGACAATCGGGGGCTTTTAAACTTGTTGAATTTTATGTGAACTAAATACCTAAGTATGGCATTTTCCTTGTTGTTTTTTGTTTGTTTCGAGGTCGTTTTATGTGATGTACAAGTTTTGAATTTATTGTTAAGGCCGATTTACACTTAAAAAAAATGTAGCGAGGTAAGCGATTGTTGCCCATTTACCAGATAATAAATAATTAACCGACTAAGGCAAAAAAGCTATGACTTTAACCACGATGTTTGTGTGTTGGTGTTACTAAATAATATAATAGGTCGTTTATTCTAAAATATATGTTAGTCTATAAGGTATGTATTTATGGGTCTTTGTAGTCTGTAATAAACGGTTTTATTTATTATTAATTGAATTAGCTGTAACTAAATTGCCGTTTTGAAAGGGGAAAATGAAGGAAATTGTAATTTTCATTTAAACAAAATGTGATGTTTTGAAAGCCCTGAAACCTCAAAGTAAAAGGGTATGTGGGTAAACGGTGGCAGCGAAGTAAAGAGTATCAGCAAAATTAGCTCACCAACTCACAACCGAAAACAGAGTATACTTGGGGGGGACAAAATACACTCTTTGACTGCTGAAAACACAACAGGTGTGTTTTTGCACACGAGGGCTATTTGTTGCTTTGGGCTCAGCAGCCAAAGTGTTCAGTCAAATAAGTTAGCCTACAACACCTGTAAACAATGTGTTTTGCGAGATTTGAACCCGGAACCTTCAGCACCGTAGGCGAGTGTTCGGTTATCGCGCCACAGAGGTCGTTGGGCCATCTTCGTGATGGTACCGGGTTATCTGTTATTAGAGTCTAAAAAGCAATGAAAAATTTTTTATGATAAAACACCTAAGTATATACCATTTTTTTTTTTTAAGTTAGAAAAGTTAGTTTTTTTATCAGTTGTAAATATTAAAATATATTCCTTGTCAGACACTGGTTGCGAAACAAAATGTTGTGTTTTGTCTTAGGAAAATCCCTAGAAAACTAGAAACTGAAACTCTTTAGAAACTGGTTTCATACGAAGAGGACTTTTTCCTCGTTAGTAACTGATTACGAACCTCCGGTTTCATATGCGGCGGGTACTAATGTAGGTAATTTTACCTTAAAATAATAATAAAAAACTAAAATAAAATGTAAGTTACAGTGTAAAATAAATATTAAAAAAATAATAAGAACTTAACAATGTAAGTGCTTGTGTTGGTAGTGGTTGTGCTAATTAAATATTTTGCCTGTACAACAATAAGTAGGTATGTTAAAGTAGGAAAGTGGACCCCGGGCTCTTGAGAGGGATGCAACCAGGAACATCACTCAGATGATGATTAACAATAAATAGGTATGTGTTGGTTAAAGGATTGAAAAATAAACAAATCTATTGTTTTCTTTTCTTTACGCATTGACTGAGCAATTATTAAATTACTAAACTTAACTCGCTACTTAACTTTTTGAAATGTGAATCAACCATTATGAAATAATCTGAGTTGCATACAGTATGGTCAGTGGCCAGTACAATTTTTAAACTTACACAATTTCCGTTCATCATCATTATTAGAACCACAGGTCTGCTTGCGACCACGGCCGGTATAACCCGTACCGAAACGTCGAGGTAATTTAAATCTAGAAGTATCTACAACGCAATCTAGACCAATGGTTGTAATAATAATGAATGACTGTACGGTCAGTGGTTACAAACAAGATATCAAGTTTTACATTTGAAAGGGACCTAATCCAGATACAGTAGATATTGATATCACAACCTAGTTTTAATCAAATGGAAATTTTTAATCTTATGAGCATTACTCCTACATTACTCTATGGGTGAGTCGAGGCGTTTTTCTCTATAATATAATGATGGTAAAAAACCTATTTTGCAACCCTCAACATTATCCAATTCTGGTGTAGGTATTATAGAGAATTATTGCTGCAAGATTTTTTAAGCATAATCTGCTGTATAGCTAAACCCATTTGAAGCTGAGCTGTGTCATCATTAGTTCTTAATAGAACCTTGTAATTTGCAATTACACAGTTTCTATTACATACCAACTGGTTCACAGTTAGTTTTTACCATTTAATTACTATTATTGCTTTATGTGTGTGTTTATTGCTAATAAATAGTTACTCTTTTTCAAATACATCAAATGGAAATGGAACTGTTCTATGAGAAAATAGTTTTTTTTTAAATGCTCTTATTTTCCCTACAATTGCTAAGATTTCTATGGTTTTTAGGGTTCTGTACCTCAAGGGGTATCTGTCTGTCTATCACTTATCATTTTTTTTAGGTTCAATGGCACAACACAGCTTGTAAAGAGTAACATCATTCCTTCAAAAAGACCACACTAAATTTGGTGGAACTAAAAACTAAACTTTTTTTTATACAACATATTTTATAATAGAGCTCCGAAAACTAACACTAAATTCAATCAATTATTTCTATGAATATGTTATCTACTGTTTCAGAATTGTCCCTGACTGATCAATCCAGAATGACCTAGTACATATCAAGTTAAATTTTTAATTTGTGACTCAAACACATAAAATATTCAGCAAGGTTATCCATTTCCAATGGTATTGAGTTGAGAGAAAACAAATTGTTTTGACAGATGTTTCTTGTGATTATTGATTGGGTAAATTATCATAAAAGAACAAAAGAGAATTATTTGTTTCACAATGCTGTTACATAACTTAACATTGTTATAGTAGTAATTAGTGATTCCTTGTTTTATTTGTACTTGAAATGTGTACTAGATCATATATAAGGAAATTAACTATAGGTATATATATTGTACAATCATTCGTGACTATCATTTTTCATCAGAAATCAAGTTGTTTTGATGCAGAGATATACAAGTACATAAAATGTTTCACTCACTTGTTTCAGTCACAATTCTAGAAATAATAGGTAATCTGTCTGGCACTTGATAAGTGAGTGAATCACTCCAGTAATGGCATTTAAAACGTATCTATAAGTAATATTTACAATATTCATGTACTTATACAAAATTATACTTCTACAAAATCACTGGGTGGTAATACAATTACCAAAACAAATAAACAAATTAAACATTTCTTTCTAAAACAAAAGTAACAAATCATTCATTAAAATGAACTTTACCTAAATTATAAACTTAGCTTAGAATATGTAATATAAACACACAACTCACTCGATTCTCGATCACTCGCAACAATCACTGGAAAATAATTACATGGACAATCAAAATTAAAGCTTTTATGTACGAGGAGGGATGGGGTGAAACTTAAAACTTGAGTTTAGGATTGAGTTCGTGGGCACGGCCACCCCAGTCGAGTCGGTAGCAGCGAGTCCGCCACGATATCTCGGGGTTGAGCAACGCCGCGGCCAGCAGGAAGGGCGCGCAACACTCGCTCCACACCCACCCCACCAGGAACTGCACCTTCGTGAACGGGGGCGAGCCGTTCTGCACCGAGCGGAGCATCACCCAGTCCGAGAGGAACCACAATAACACATGTACGAGGAAGAAGGCGAGGGGCTCCGCGCTTAGCAGCTGTCCCGAGGCCCACGCCGCACCCGCGCCCAGCGGCATGCATTCACTGAGTGGCTCTAGCAGTGCTGTCGTCGGCACCATCGCGATCCGTAGTCGCGCCCAGCGCGATAATCGCGCCTGCAGGGACCCAACTGACCGCGTACCGCAGTTCTGCAGCGCTGGAAGCGAGGCAACTCGCATTCTCCAGCCGCGCGCCAATAAAGCCTTCGCCATGAAGTAATCCTCTGCTAGGTAATCTGCGAAGGCGGCTAGCCCGCCCGTCTCTTCCAACGCAGACCGCCGCACCAACGAGGACATCCCCACATGACAGTTGATGCCCAGGAAGTCAGCACCGAGGTACATGCGCGCCTGCGCCGTCCCGAAGTGGACTTTCTCGTAAACGGCGGCGAATCCCTCCGCGTCAGATGTGAAAGGCATCTGGTGCACGATAGCGACGTCGTCTCGCAAATGCTGCACCATGTCCAACAGCGTGTCCTCACGCATGCGGATGCCGGAGTCGCTCACCAGTACGAACGGGTGTTTGCCTGCGAGGTACGCCGGCTGCATGTTGTTGATCTTCGGATTCACGCCCACTCGCTTCCCGCCGATGAACAGCCGCGCGTCCACGTTCGGATACTTTGCTAGGAGGCTGTTCACCAACATCACGGCGGGATCGTTCTCGTTTTCCACACAAAACAACACTTCGTACACTGGGTAGTCTAAAGTGAAAAACGTCTCCAGGTTCGAGAAGAGATTCGGGTCGACTCCGGTGAGGGGTTTTAATATAGAAACGCCGGGGTACGGCTGCTCTGGTGGAGACCGATCGACGACCCGGTGGAGCTTCCATTTCGAATAAGATAGAGCCATTAGATGAATTATCCAAAGACACACCCACGCAACCATAAAAAATATAGCAAAACCGTACACTGTATACACCATGGGCATCATAATTGCAGTTTTTTAAGTTTAGATCGTTGAAACCACATAATACCGACTGCAAAAGAGACTAAACCGTCCGAGCGCGATCATAACACTGAACTGAAGCCGAACGATAGCGACCGCAGCACCGACTCAAACTTCGCGAGTGCACGCTCCACGTAATAAGCCAGCATTTTATATCGGCATGATACGGTTGTATTCAGCTACGTTCGAACTGTCGCTAGATCTTTAATTGACTGAAATGTGGAGCGTCGTGATAATTATTTTTTAGCAAAATTTTATCGGGGCCCGCCTGATCCATACCTACCCCTACTCCGCAAAATTACTTGACTAGCAAACTAATGTTACCATACCAAGGCTCTGAAAGTCGATAGCTTTGTCTTTTAACAATAAGTTTTTTTAACTTTAATTCATTTTCCTTTTGTTTCGTTTACATATAACGTAACGATTACTTAAAACGTTCATGTTTTTACTTCTAAGCTAACATTTTTATGTTTTTTCTTGATCTAGGTATTTTTATAATAAATTTAGTTAAGGAATTATGAACTACACTTTTACTCACTGCGAGACAAAGTTACAAGAAACTGTAAAAAATATTTTTTGGTAATATTATATAGACTGCTACCAATCTAGTAAAACAAAAATTATTTGTCATTTTTAAATGTCAAAGGCCAATAGCGAAATATTGAAATCAAACGTAAATTATTTATTTTATTATATTTATTTTATTAGTGACAATCAATAACCATTATATTGTAAAAGATTATTATGATTTTTTACTAAAATTAAAACTACTGAAATTAAAAACAGTAATGGTGTATTCTATTGTACCTAACATTAATAAAGTCGTGGAAAGTGTGGAAACGCAAAACACGGAACGCATTTCGATTTTCCGGATGTGACAATGCCAGCTGTATTTTAGCGGAAGAAGCGTCACTTGTGAAAAAAAAAAGATTTGCCGCCATTGTTTGTTTGCTGTCCCGCGGGTTTGAAACGAAATTAACAACAATGGATTTTCTAAAACCTTTGAAGGACGTAGCTAATTTAGACGAATACATTTCAGTGACACAAAATGTAAACATAGAAACTAAAAATGTGAAAGTTCCAATAAACATCACGACCGTTCTTACACTCAAGGGAATGCGTTCTCTTGAAATCGAAGTAAGCTTTTTTCTAATTTCGTAGTTAAAATACTATGCAAATACCTAAACTGATTCAAAGTCGGCACCTATGATATTTATAACATTGTATATTTCTTTCAGTATCTGATCAAATGCGGTGAAAATGGAATCGCCTGCATAATTCTAGAGCGTCTTCTATCTTTACCTGCAACGAAGGCGTGGGGAAGCGCTAGCGGTCTAGGAAAGGAATTGATTTGCTTGATAAAGTACTGGCTGGAAGCAATAAGGAAACATTTATTGAACCACAGTCATCTGTGGTGGAAGTTTCTGAAAAAGTGTTTGATATTCATAAAAGTAAGTTACGAATGGTATAAAATACCCGTCCGGGGACATAATACATATAGCGTAGGTTTTTTTTATAGAGTGAACCATTTAAAACGGCCGCGCAAACTTCAGAGGGATATCCTAAACTGTAGGAGATCGCAAAAACTGCTGAAACTAGTTGTGTCCCCGATTTGGACTAAAACTACTACTTGTAGGCACTGTTTATGTATTCTGTGCTAAAACTAAAATGGCATATTTAGGTTACTAGAACATTAATAGTTCCTTGCCTGGAATCGAACCTTATCTTGCAAAAAATAAACACCTTACTTTTCTGTTATCAATTTTATCATAGTACCTGTAGAATATAGATAGCTAGGCTGTGCACTTGACCTCAATTCCCTAATCTAAGGGGAAGCGGTGATAAGTAGACGATGTAGCGTGCTCGGTTAGGAATAAGCTAAGGACTGCCATTACATATTTTTAATCTAACCTAACCCAACCAGTCTACATCAATTAGAAATGTACGGTGGGTATGTATGTATATTGACGGACCCGGCAGTCCCCGAGTTCCACACGTTTTTTTTATTAGTATATTTTTTATTACTCTAGTGATAAATAAATATAATATACCTACAGACACCTACTACAAACCTATGATGCCATTTCTTATCCGTCTCTAACATAACTTGGGAAACTTAACATATTCCGAATAGCCAATATTTGCAGTAAATATCTAGTTAACTAGGCACATGGTCGTAAATCGAGTTTTATTACTCATTCTTTTTACGACTAGGTACGAGTACCTATGTGTAATGTAGTGATAACAAATCCGTCGTATGTAAGTAGAAAATATGATCATGAGTTTTGGAGACGTATTTGTTACTAGCTGCGTTCCGCGGTTTCACCCGCGTATGTCCCGATCCCGTGGGAATATCGGAATAAAAAGTGGCCTATGTTACTCCTCGATAGTATAGCTTTCTGTTGGTGAAATTTTGAAATCGGTACAGTGGTTTCGGAGATTACCCTCAATATAATACATACTTACATATTACCAACGTTACCTCTTTATTATAATACTAGTATAGATTGTCACACGATGCAACCTTGATAGGGCTTAATGTTAAGTAAGCTCACAATATAGATAGAAAGATAAATACTTTATTTGATCAACATCAATGTGTAATACATTTTCTATATACTCATATATAGTTAGGCGCAGCTAGTTGCAAAATATAACACACATAAAATCAATTATATTTTAAAACTAAACAAATGTTGAACAAAAATGCGGCCTTATCGCTCAAAGCGATCTCTTCCAGGCAACCTTGGCTTGGAAAAGGGACTGTTTAGTTGTATGGCGACACACGATACATACTCGTAATAAATGATGATGACACGTATACTTACAACTTTACCTAAAACAGACGGTCTGTTTGTGCGAAAGTAACTCAGTCTGTCTGTCTGTTACATTTTCCGCCTAAACCACTAACCGATATTATTAAATTTTGGTATAGAGATGGATGGGACCTTGCAGAAGGACATACGCTTGTGATTCCGATATTCCCACGGAATCAAGATTTAGGCGGGTTAAACCGTGAGACGCAGCTAGTAGTTAATATAGACTTATTGTATCCTTGTAGAACATCCGATCCAAATCGGGTGACATACCGGACCTTCTAGTAGAACACTTGACCGAATGTCTACTAGACATAGCCACCTCGGAGTTACCTGACGTTTTCCAGAAATACAAGATACTGTACGTTTTGAACTTAAGCTGCGCGGAATCGACCAAGGAATTGAGATTCGTTCTGAGGAACATGTTTAACGATTATTTGTGAGTTGTTGTACTGTTGTATGTTTCTTACATTCAAAATACATTTTTGGTTATCCTTCTCAGCACAAATAGGTAATTATTGGCCTTATCATCTAATTAGGGTTCCGTACCTAAAGGTCAAAACGGGACCCTATTACTGAGACTTCGCTGTCTGTCTGTCCGTCTGTCCGTCTGTCCGTCTGTCTGTCACCAGGCTGTATCTCATGAACCGTAATAGCTAGAAGGTTGAAATTTTCACAGAAGATGTATTTCGGTTGCCGCTACAACAACAAATACTAAAAACAAAATAAAACAATTATTTAAAAGGGGCTCCCATACAACAAACGTGTTTCAAAATTAACAAGGAGTCAGGACAGGAACAAGGACAGGACTTGGTCAGGACAAATCGAGTTGGTCATGGAATTCAAAATGGCTGCCCTGTCTGTCAAATTACCAGTCTGCCTTACTTACCAAAGAGTTTCTCTTATGTTTCAGATTTTCTTTGTGCCAAGGTTTTTTTTTTTGAGTGATTCGGTCGTTTGATGGGAGTAAGAATCGAAGATAAATATATCATATTTTCCTATAAAATTTAAAAATTGGTTGTTGTAAACCATTTTAGGGTTCCGTATCCAATTGTGATAGTGGTACGGAACCCTTTATGCGCGAGTGTCGCACTTGCCCCGTTTTTTTTAGATTCGTGACTGAATCAACATGCTGTTCTTCTGCTTTTCGAATAGTAGTGTGTCTCACCTAGTGTTAGGGTTTTCAGGTCGCCCTAAGGCCTCTAACTTGACCTAACGACTGCTATCATAGATAACAATAAACCAACTAGCTCCTCCGTACCTTCCGAAGCACGGAGAAGCCCGAGAAAGTGTTTTTTTTTGTTACACAAATTATCGGTCACCCACCCAAGTATTGACTGCGCCAGGCATTGCTTTACCCGCACGAACATTCAAGATCGGCAGGTACAGCTAGGCCAATGAGCTTCTTAACAGGCTGTTAAGAGAAGCCCAATTAATATTTTCGAAAATAATCCATTAAACTATTCCAGTGTGAAACTGGCTGCCCAAATGGCCACATCAGGCTACCTGCCACATCAGTACAGCGTCTTAGAATGTCTGATCCGATGGCTGGTACCGCGCGATAAGGAATATTTGCGCGAAGCCACCGCGGAGAAATGGTTCCCGCCGGATTTGTACCCTACTAATGCTGTCACCATCTTCAAACATAGCAGTTGGGCTAATTTCGTCAAGGTTAGTATCACACATACCCATATTACAAGCCTTTTCATCATCCGAGAGATGTTCCCGGTTGCTTCCCTTTCGGGAGCCCAGTGTCCGCTTAAACACTGTGACTGTGAGGCAATTCTGAAAATCGATTTGGCAATGTTTTAAGGCCGCGCCTGCTTGACACTATCTCTCATTGGAACCAAGCAGTTTACCCGCCACCGCGCAGGATGAAAATTTCAACTGTCTAGCTATCACGGTTTATGAGATACAGCCAGACGCTTGGAGTCATAGTAAAAGTGTCTTGTTTTTACCCTTTGGGTACCGAACTTAAAAAACATTGTATCTTTTCATACAATGCTCTGTTAAATGGCTTAGTGGAATAACTAGGAAATTGGCACCGTGTAATAAGCTCAATACACTCGATGACACTTACACTGACACTTTACCTAAACAGTCCTAAACTAAACAGTCATGTGTGTTGTAGGTGTGGTCTGTTTTAGGTAAAGTGTAAGTGTCATCGTGTAGTTTTAGCTTTAGTACGTTTTTAGTCTTCATTTTAATTGTACCTATGTTTCTTAATCTCAGATCAAAAATGTAAACAAAAATCCAAAACATTTATTCAAAAGTGACAGCTCTTTGTTTACCTTTTCCTATAAAATTGTCAATTCTTTGTTTACATTTTTGATCTAAGTTTCTGAAATAGGGTAGTAAATAGGTATAGTACCTATTGTAATATGTTGCAGGATGCCCGTGATTTTCTTAACGCTTTAAACATAGGAAATGGATTGGTTACCTCAGTTTTATTGAGAAGGCTGTCCATTGGAAAAAACGTCATTATTTCTGTAAGTAACCACGAACTATTGAAACTTATAATTCCAAAAGTGATTATATTTAAGAAAGCCCCCGTAACTTCAAATCCATGTTATTCATAGCATTTTAGGTATGTTGGTCTCTAGTAGAATGCCATAGAATCAGATTAATTGTCAATTTTTGATGTCTATTTAAAGCTCAAACTACACAATGACACTTCCACTAACACTTAAAAAAAAGTATAATAATAATTATGTAGTATATCTGTTGTCTAGTACCCATTGTACAAGCCTTGTGCTTAGTTTGGGGTTAGATTGCGCTGTGTGCTGTTTATTTATTTTATTTACCTGACCTAAAACAGACCACACTACATCACACATGCACGAATTTCTTTATATGTATGTGTGGGCTGTTTTAGGTAAAGTGTCAGTGTCAGTGTCGCATAAAATTGTTGCCTATTACCATTGAGTTAAAATACCTATAGAACCACAATCTCAAAAAAAAAAAAAGGTTAATCAATTAGGAGGAACTAACTTTTTATCCCGGCAGAGGGCGCGAGTCGATTAATCTTAGGTTTGAATTAAGAACTGTCAAACATGTGTTTTTTACAA
The DNA here is from genome assembly GCA_958496205.1 of Idaea biselata. NCBI lineage: Eukaryota > Metazoa > Arthropoda > Insecta > Lepidoptera > Geometridae > Idaea > Idaea biselata. Next base: position 29,546,319 of record OY292395.1, on the reverse strand, counting down.
CTCTCGGCGCCAAATTGGCCATATCGGTCTGAGACCGAAAGAATAAAAAAAAACTCGGCGTTTCCATTGGTGGAGGACCATCATCGAAAAAAAAAGATCATCCGATGCCAGCGCCTCTGCAAACAGCTTTGCGCGTGGCACCCCATTTCTTTGTATTTTCTTTTATATTTTTTTGTTTTTTCTTCTCTTACAGGGAGGGGAGAAACGCGAATCGTGGTTAGATTTGAACACGTCCACACGTTGCGCTACTGTAATGCTCGACTCGACCGCGCTCGGACTGCGAGACGCCGCGCCCATAGAGCACTACCTCTTATATGTAGATGATGACAATACTATCGCTGCCACCTTAGACAGGTAGGAAAACATGACATTTTCCTCAAGGCTACTGCGGTTGTTCCGTCGGCATCGGAATCGGATTCATTTGACAGTTGACAGCCGAATTTCTAACCGCGAAAATTTCAAATCGACGCGTCGATTACTCATATCGATGCCGAAGCCAAATTGAATGAATGCAACACAGACAGAATTGAATTGAATTGAAGATTTTGACAGAAAATCTTCAAATCGATGGCTGACGGCCATGGATGCGCGGTTTTAAAATTGAAAACTCCGCTGTCAGAGATGTCAAACTACCGCGTCGACATCGAGTTGTTGTCAACGATACAACCGCGGTAGCCTCGCTGTATTGTCATAGTAAGAAATTTACTCACTTTTTAAACTAACACGATTGGAACTCATCCTACATCTACGCTAATATTATAAAGAGGAAAGATTTATATTTTTGTGTTTGTGTGTGTGTGTGTCTATATGTTTGTAATGAATAAACTCAAAAACTACAGGACCGATTTCAAAACTTATTTCACCACTAGAAAGCTACATTCACTCTGAGTAACAGGCTGAGGCTACTTTTATTTCTAATATTCTTACGGGATCGGAACTTACGCGGAAACCGCGAAACGCAGCTAGTCATTTTATATTTTCCCGGGTCCTAATCGCGTGATTTTTACGCGCGAATTCACGCGATTAAGACCTGCGAGGCTACCGCGGATGAATCGTCGCTTTCAACTGACAGTCGACTCGCTGTCAAAATGACCGTTGACAGCAAACAGCTGGTCAAAAGCGTTTCGTTTCACACTTAGTTTCGAGACACTTATTTACTGATATTTAATGAATAGAATGAAATAAATTCTAAATACTTTTAAATGGAAGTAATTTACATTTTTAAACAAGTTAAAATAACAATTGTCTTTTCTATACCTTTTATTATATAAATTTGTAATATATTATATTTAGAATATATTTCATTCTATTCATTAAATATCAGGTAAAAAGTGTCTCGAAACTAAGTGTGAAACGGAACGCTTTTGACGCTGTTTGCTGTCAACTGTCATTTTGACAGCGAGTCGACTGTCGAGTTGAAAGATCCGCGGTAGCCTCGCTGGGAAATATAAAATTAGGTAATTTATAGGTGAGAAACTCTGGTAAAGATAGCACAGTGTAGACTTTGCACTATCAAATCAACTTGTCTAGTCTAAACAAATATAGGTAGGTATATATTTTCTTTGTTTTTCGCGATATTGATATGAAATGAAACTCATTTCTCGGTTTTGGTCACGTTGATTTTATTATAGTACATTATGATATAAGTGCGGTAAGTTGAAAATTACAGCCGAGGCGATATTGCTAGCCCGAGCCGTAGGCGAGGGCTACAAGAAAGCAGAGGCTGTAATTATCAAAGCGCACGTATGTCATACGACGTTTTATAACACATTTGCGAGGAAATAAATAAAACTCGGACTTTCTTAAACGAATAAATCTTTAATCACTTGTTAAAGCAGTTAGAAAAATTTGAACAATTTGTGAAATTGATTATTACGTTGCCAGTTGACAAATTAGCGATGCGCGGGCATCAGTGCTTTTTTTTTTTTAAGGCAACGGTACAAAAACAGCCAGTATTACTAATAAAGTAAATTAATATTTTTTTGTTTCTGTTACAGATGTAATTTACTGTCAAAATGAATTAAATTAAAGAATTAAATGTTTATTTTTTATATTTTATCTCCCAAAGTTAATTTTATTCATAAAATATTGACCACTTTTCTGACATAAAAACTTTTTGATTTGCTTTCTTTGCTTTTTTTTTCTTAACCCTTAAATTGTTTCTGTCCGTTTTATGTGACAAAGTAAAAAACCGCACACAGGTAAAGGAATAGAGCTGTAAGATAGCGTGCGTGTGCGTTAATGTGTTGAGTAAGATATTATCTCTGTCTCGCTCGCGCATTTGGTTCGCATAAGTGACCTTGGTCAATCAGTATTACAAATTCAAAAAGTGCAACGGGCGGTTTTTGACTCTCCAGATTTGGAATATTGAAAATGTGAGTATTTCGCGTATTTTTTATTATTCTACATTTATAATTAGTTAAAATATGATTGCATGAATAAACAAACGTAATTTATTTCGAAAATTTCATTGTGTTATGTACTGAAATTGACTAAAATTCATAATGTCCTATAAAACGGACTTTGCCAATTAGAATGAAGTGTAGTGTAAGATTTGTTTGTCCCTTAGAACGGACGTTGCCAATAAGTACTAGCTATGACACGTACTTATGGATGTCACATGTAAAGGACATTGCCAAATACCATATTAAATATTTATAACAAACAATATGCAACTTTCTTTTGTTCTTGCAGAAAAATGGCCTGGAGATCAAAGAAAATCCTTGCGTTACTACCGCCCGGTGATTCGGAAGAGTCTGATGTTGAGTCGGATGATGACATTGAAGGAAAAATTGCAGCACGTGAGTTTTTGGACAGTCTCACACCTCATCTCCGATTAGAGAAATGTCTCCTGGATTGTACCACTTATTACAAGACCTTAGTGATCATGAAGATTCTTTGGGTGATGAACGCACTACAGTCGTATCAGAGCGACCACCACCAGTAGTGTTAGTTGAATCTTCACCATCCACATAAAAATGATAGTTATTACAAAATAAGTTCAATAATGGAGCATTTACGCAAGAAATGTCTTGAAATAGAAGAAGAAAGATCATTTGCTGTAGATGAGATGATAATTTTATTGCTTATAAAGGAAAAAAGGCTGGAAGCAGGAAGCAATATAACCCGAAAAAACCTCATAAGTGGGGATTTAAATTTTTGTGATGGTGTTTCCGGTATATAACAATGTGTCTGATTAATTGATTTAGATGTGGATGGTGAAGATTCAACTAACACTACTGGTGGTGGTCGCTCTGATACGACTGTAGTGCGTTCATCATCCAAAGAATCTTCATGATCACTAAGGTCTTGTAATAAGTGGTACAATCCAGGAGACATTTCTCTAATCGGAGATGAGGTGTTACTGTCCAAAAACTCACGTGCTGCAATTTTTCCTTCAATGTCATCATCCGACTCAACATCAGACTCTTCCGAATCACCGGGCGGTAGTAACGCAAGGATTTTCTTTGATCTCCAGGCCATTTTTCTGCAAGAACAAAAGAAAGTTGCATATTGTTTGTTATAAATATTTAATATGGTATTTGGCAATGTCCTTTACGTGTGACATCCATAAGTACGTGTTATAGCTAGTACTTATTGGCAACGTCCGTTTTATGTGACATCTGAAAACTCGTATGAAAATAAATATTTTATTATAAATTTCAAAATATTTTTCTTTTCTACCCCTATTAGTACCCAAAACCAAACCTCAATAGTAACTGAACTTAAGGAATCGATGGGTGACAATTTAAGGGTTAAGATTTAAAAAAGTACCGTTGGTTTTAGACGGAGCATGATAAACCGTACGTGTTACCTTATTAGAAAGAAACTCGTGCGTTTTACTTTACGATTACGCACAAGTACGTAATGACATACATTACGATATTGAAATTGGTGAAATAAGAGGCCCTTTACGAGCAAATGTGTTATAAAGTATATTACGCACTAGCGACCCGCGACTTCGACCTTATTAAATGGACTAGGAATCCAATACTAAAAGATTTTTTAAATCGGACGAGCGCGAGCGGTTTTTGAGATTAGCGCGTTCAAACAAACAAACTCTGTAGCTTTAAAATAATGTTAGATAGGAAGATGTTAGATAATAAAAGATAATAGATAGATTTATCAACGCCTAACAACGCGACGTGACGACGACGTTTTCAGGTCTAAGTATTAATAGGTTAGTTTAGTAGGTACCTTTTTTCACGAATTAAAGAAATTAAGTTCTTTTAAAAAAAATAGGTAGAGAGGCTTCGGAGGCTTTTTTGTAAGGGGAAGGGGGGGGGGGGGGAGAGAATAATACTTTCATTAGGGTAGTTGTAGATAGAGGTCAAATTCTGACCAATTGTATAAAAATACATTAAAATAATATAATTAGATCAACATTCGATACGCGACGTACCTACATACACACCAGACATCGTATGATCGTTCACACGATGTCTATGATTCATTCATGAAGCGATACGTACGTCGCGCGTCGGTTGTGCGTCACAAGACGATAATAAAGCGAGAATTAGTCAGGTACATGTGAGCTACTTATTTTTTTTTTTTTTACGTTTAATCTAATTAAGACCGTCAGGCCGCTCCCGGGGGAGAGCGGCCCGGTGTGTGGGGGTCCCCCCTGCCAAGATGGTGTACGGCCAGGGTATACCCACTAAACCCCTCGGTGTCCTTCGCGCCGCAGTTGCCAGAGCTTGCCGGAACCTTTCGGATAACTTCGGCAAGCTCTAGCGGCGGGTGGTCCGGGTGGACCCCGTCTCCGAGCCCAAATGGGCAAAACCCTCTCAAGAGGCGGCGCGGGCGCGGACACGCCGCCGCGCCGTCATCTCGTGGCTCAGTGTTTGGCGACGAACTCCCCCGAGTCCGCCGCCAAGAGCCATGCGAATGCGAATGCCGAACTCGTGCGAATGCCCGACTGCAATGCAGCAGGTTACGTCTTCGATTCCGGGGTGCAAGTATTTATATTTAAAAATAAATATTTGTTTCTAATCTAGGTGCGTACGTAACGTACGTAGATAATCCCTATTCGGAAAACTAATCTAATCAATATCCGAAGCGCTTGTGACCAATTTTTTTTATCTATACCTAATGGTTTCTGTACCTATAGAGTGGGTTCTTATCGTGCTGGTGTTCCCCTTAAAGATTGGAATTTTATCTACTTTTATACTACATTAATTTAAAAACAAAGTTGCATTATTTATTTTTAAAGTAGTTTTATGGTATTTTACTATAATAATGGTGGTAATAAATAAAGCTAAATGGGTTTCTGTGATTGAATAGGTATCTATATTTTTTATAGCTATCGACCGAACTGGAATAAGTAACGAATAGCAATTCGACGCTTTTTTTGTTCGAGAGACTCTTGAGGTGTTCAATTGTACATTGACTGAGTGACTGACTTTTACTTTATTTATTGACTAGCTGCGTCCCGTGGGAATGTCGGGATCAAAAGTAGCCTATGTGACTCAAGGTGAATGTAGCTTTCTAATGGTGAAAGAATTTTTGAAATCGGTCAAGTAGTTTTTGAGTTTATTCATTACACACACACACATACATACAAAAATACAAATCCTCTTTATAATATTAGTGTAGTTGTTCAAACCGAGCCTTAGTCGGTAAGCAAAAACAGGGAGAAAGCATAATAGTTAATTCACCAAGTCACCATGCCAATTCCTGCGTGGTGCAGTGGTTAGCAAGCGAAACACAGGGCACAGGTTCGAATCCTGACATGAGAGAATTTTTAATGATGCATTTCTCTAGTCTAGTCTAGTCTAAGGAAAGATTAGCATTCCCTAATCTTTCCTTAGACTAGATTTCACACGCTAATAAATAACCATAATTAATAAACGTAGAGTTGGGTAGTGAAAACATGCTTTGTCTTTTTCCTTGACAAGAACTTTCAAAGTTGACAGACAGAAACAAAAAGTGGTATAATTATTCCGACCTTACTCCGCGTTTATTAATCCTATCCTACTTCCTACTAATATTATAAACGCGAAAGTTTGTATGTATATGTATGTGTCTGTATGTGACTTTGTTACTCCTTCACGCAAATACTACTGAACCGATTGCGATGAAACTTGGAACATAGATAGCTGGAGACCTAGAATAACACATACTTTTTATCCCGGTACTCCCAAGGGATCGGGACAAACGCGGGTGAAACCGCGGGACGCAGTAAGGCTGTAAGGCTTTGTTTCGTAATAACCCCCCCAAGTTAGACAATCCGACATTTGTTCCAGCGAATCCGGCATAAAGCTGTCGATAACAGTCGACAATCCGTTGTCGTTAATTCGTCCGACGGACGTCAAATACGACCAGACGACCGTCAACGTCTCACTTAGCTCCAGGAACGATATACCGAAAGCGCATCAGGCGTTGAAGAGAGTTTTCGGTAATAAATACGAAGTAAGTTTACCTGTTTAAAGCTCACAAATACTCACAATACACCATGACACCTACATTGACACTCTACCTGAAACAGATTTTCAAAATACACGATGACACTTACACTAACACTCAACCTGAATCAGCTTCTCAAAATACACTATGACACTTACACTGACACTCAACCTGAATCAGCTTCTCAAAATACACGATGACACTTACACTAACACTCAACCTGAATCAGCTTCTCAAAATACACTATGACACTTACACTGACACTTTACCTGAATCAGATTCTCAAAATACACTATGACACTTACACTGAGACTTTACCTGAATCAGATTCTCAAAATACACTATGACACTTACACTGACACTTTACCTGAATCAGATTCTCAAAATACACTATGACACTTACACTGACACTTTACCTGAATCAGATTCTCAAAATACACGATGACACTTACACTTTACCTAAAACAGACCATAAGTTTTTGTTTCAACCAAAGAATTCACCTATATCAGGATGAATTCTTTGGCGACACGTGTCAATGTAACAACAGGGTGAAACAATAACTTATGCGGGTATTTCATCGTTTATCCAATAAAAAAATCCAATAAAATATTTGTTGTTATAGCGGCAACAGAAATACATCATCTGTGAAAACCACAACTGTCTATCTAAATTATTACTACATTAGTAGTAGGGTCCCGTTTATACCCTTTGGGTACGGAACCCTTAAAATCTACTAAATAACTATTTTGATTATATTTCAGGTGCTGTTAGATTTAAACAGTCTAGTGTCGCTATCGCCACCGAGGTCTATACCAAAGGGAAAAGCTCTGAACAGTTCTGTAAGTTGACCCATATTATTAGTAGGTATAGGTGCTCGCTATAGGCGGGTTCGAGTCCCGCCGAGTACTAAAGTTTTTGAAAGATTTTTTTCAAAAGAGCAGGTATAGTTACACAGTGTTTCGGGGAAGGTTATAGAAACTAAAGGTTCTAGACGTCTAGGCGAACAACTTTTGTTCTACTACTTTTGGAAATACTTATTTTTTTCTCTGAAAATGAGTTGCACGCTAGACTTGAATAAAGCTCAAAATACACAGGCGACACTGACACTGCAACTTTAGCCACAGAGCCCACACATACACCACACTTTAGCTTAATAGAAACGCACCTAAAGCGCGAGAGTTGCACTCTGGGTTCATAAATAGAACCTTTTTTTTTTTTTTATTTGAGGGTACTTGTAAAAAAAACGTTTGTATCTAGGATGATGATATGCGACTCTCACATCCAGTCGGCGAACTCAAGAGAAAAAGACGTTGCGGCGGTATGTTTTTTTTTTAATTTTTGTTCTTTTTTTTAAACTTACATTATTCATTAAAATACATACCAGAATCTTACTTTATCATGCTCTCGGCTTATCACAGATGTTACAGTAAACATAATATCTACTTACTTTAGAACCTGGGTGAATATAGGTGATGGGCAAGCCTTCTCCACTTAATAATGTCCCGGGCACTACAGCGCCATAAAAAAGCATGAATTAAAAATTGCTTGCGCTGCGATGTACCTAAGTTAAGTTTCGCTGAGCCTTTTTCCGCACTTAGCCTCACAATTTTGCCATTGTACGTGATTTCCTAGATGGGTTAAGCAGTAAGACGCCACAGGAGCCTACTCCGGATTGGCGAATGTCCCATGCCTTCGGACCGTGGTGAGTCCTAGGACATGTCGGTTTCATCAGGATGATTTCCTTCACCGTACGAGCGATGTTATAAGCGCACATAACTTTTTCTTAAAGAAAAATACATCGGTGTGCGGTCGGCCTGGATTCGAACCCACGACTTTCGGAATGAAAGTCGGGGAATCTACCACTAGACCAACATCGCTCTCGGTCAACATCGCGCTGCGATGTATAAATCATCTAAAATTAGATGAAAATGCCAATAATTATTATTATTAGAACCTGTCGAAAGAAAACCACTCTCCATCTATTTATACTGTTTGGTTTCTTAGGTGTAAAATCGAAAGCAATTCGTAGAGGATTGAATACACCTTCCTCGTCTGCATCTACTTCTTCGCTGGCTTATGTAAGTTACTAATAAATTGATCTTGATTAAGTTGCCACTTTGATTCCTGCCGACAAATGTTTCGGGAATTTGAAGTGTTTTCCGTGAAGGACCAACAAACTTACAGACACACAAATTCTCACTATTATAATATTAGTAGGATTTTTATTAACAATTTCTTAAAGTCCTTTTCTTAGTGAATGTACTTCTGTACTTATACTTAAGTACCTACATTTCTTAAAAAAAAACACACTTTCCAAAATTCATGTATCTATCATTGACCAGCGGCAGCGATAAGCTTTAAATCAGTCAGTCAAGATTTTGAATGTTAACTCGAAATCGGTCAAAATTAGTTTTGACCATCACATTAACTAACCAAAAATAATATAGAAACCTATGCCACATCAGTTTAACCTAACCTATCCCTGTCGGTTTTCTTGAAAACGTTTCTTTTTAACCGACTTTCAAAAAGGAGGAGGTTCTCAATTTGTCGGGATATTTTTGTTAAATTATTTTGACCAAGACAGTCAGCCTAAATCATCGGTAAAATCTAGTGCTAGCCGCTTTCGAGTTTGACTGTTACATATAGATTTACCAAAGTTGCATATCGGATTATTATTCCCACAGAAGTTATCTTAAGTAATTATATTTATTGCAGCTCAGCGAAAAGCTAAAAGCGCTACCTAGGCCCCAATTCGATAAAGAGCGGGTCAGCATTTGTGCTCAGCCAGCGCTATCCTGTGTGTCCGAACGCACAGAGGTCAGTGCAGCTGCGACAACCCTGCAATACCAAACACATGTAGGAGTCTGGAATAAAAGATTGAAATCCCAAAGCGATAATGAAGGCACACGATCTTTTAACGAGACAATAAAGTCACAAAGCGACACTGAAGCTACGAAACTTAAGAAGAGAAAGCGCCCCGTTAACACCCATAATGATGTCGGCCTCCTTCTAGCTCAAAGCATTGAATCTAATGATGAAAGTGTTATAAACGCAACTATTGAACGTTTATCTCAAAAGAAAGACTTCGATCGCCGTAACATCGTAGATTTGTTAGTCGAAGAACAAAGACGAGAACTAGAAAAAGGAATAGATAGCGGAATTAACACAGATGTTAATGAAAAAAGTCAGGATACAGAAGATAACAGTGAAACTATCGAAGGGACCCCTGTTTTAGTTAACGAAAAGTTTAAAAAGTCTGTAAAAACAGTTTGTACAGTTGTCAGTAAGTCTACGACAGATGATGAGTCTAACACAGAGGTTGTTAACGAAACTCCTAAGTTTGTTACTTTAAGAGATCAGAAAAAGAATAACGCTAAAACAGATTCTAATACTTTTGACATCAATGTTCAAGAAGATTTCTTCTCTCAACATTATACTGGAAATAAAGATGGCGGTATTGTTATAAGTCCATCCTTGGCTAGAAAAATAAATGAGTCTAGTTCAGAATCAAGTGACAATTTAGACAACTGTCTGATTATGGATAAACATTTTAATCCAGGTGAGGAAATATATGACTTCAATGATATTGAAATAATAGAATGTCTAAACGACATAGTGGATAAAGTTTGTCAAGAATTTAATAAATGTTCAGAATATTTGGGTCAAATTGTGCCGAATAAAATATGTGCTGATAACTTAATTATCACTCCGAAGAGGATAACTAAAAGCCCTGCCACTCGGAAGACTAAAATCACCAAAACCAAAGCGCAATCTAAGCCCAAAAGAGTAATCAAAATTAAATTGAAGACTCCTGAGAAAAAAAAACCAAAGAATGTGCTTGCAAACAAAGTTAAAAAAGCTAAGCAAATAATAAAATCTCCTAAAAAGATGTCTACTATCACTGAACAAACTGACGAAGAAGACTGTTTTACAGGAAAGAAAGTGCTTGAAGTTAGTAAAATCCAAACTCCAAAAATCACGCAGAAAGCTGCAAGTGAACAAGACAATACACCTTTAACGAGGCGAAAGCGCAAACTTTACTCACCTAAAGACAATGAAATTCAATTGGAAAAGTCCTCAAAACCTCCAACTACAGACACTGACGACGATGAGCTTCTTGCAGATTTAAAAGTAAAAGACACCACCCCAAAGACCAGTGTTTCGTGTTACAAAGAAATAGAAACCGAACGTAAAAAGCGTGTTCGTTCAAAACCTAAAATAATCAAAGGAAAAGTTCAGGAACCACCTTCTCCTAGAACCCTGAAATATAATGAAACTTTTGATAAACTCAAAGATACCGTGGAGTCTTCAGAAAAAATTGTTCTCATTGATAAAACAAACTTCAGCGACAAACAAGTTGATGTTTACAACTACACTAGTGAAAGCGAGGATGATGATTTTAAGAAGCGAAAAACTTATATTCCAAAGAAAATTAGTTCTACAACCATAAGTAGTGTTAATTCCAAAGTGTCAAGTCGACGAGGTACAAAAAAGACAGCCGTTAATTATTCGGAAACCAAGTCATCAATTGATGAAGCTATACTTCCTGTAAAACGTAAGCCCCCAGCCAAAAGTAAACGCACAACCAAACAGAAAGCTATTGCAGTAGAACCCGTCAATGATTTGGTTGACGAAAAAATGAGAGAGGCCACAGATACAATAAATACTTCTTTGATTATTGACAAGCCAAAAACTAAAGAATTACCAAATGTTGAGTTTATTGCAAAAAATCATCCTGAAATGGAACTTATATCGGATACTGAAGAGCCCAATAAAATCAAAACGTTCCCTAAAAAATCGAAGAAAAATAATGAAAAAGTATGTATTAAAAAAGAGAAACATAAGAAAGTTTACTCAAAGCCAGCGTCTGTCAAAGAAGACATTAGATCTATTGTCTCTACAAGTCCTTTGCCAGTTCTAGTAGTTGAACCTATTACTTCTTGTAAAAATGATGCTGACGATTCAATCACTGCACAAATGGCACAAAAATTTAAGAAGATTTATCAAGATGGTCCAGATCAAAACGAATCAAACATAACACAAAATATGTTGTCCGACATCGAACGTAACAACAGTCAACAAAACATAGGATTGAGTGTTACAGATGAAGTACAAGCAGAATACGATAATCTACAAGTGGTACAAACTAAGAAACCGGCTAAAACCAAAGTGAAAAATAAACTACGTAAACCTGATCCAATCCAAGAATTTGATGACGAAATAATTGAGATACCCGAACAAAGTTATAAATCTCGATGTATTCTGAGACAGGCTGGAACCAAAGTAAAGGATGAATTCAAGAAGACTAACCAACGCAAAGATTTTGTCGAAGTCATCGATATATCAGAAGACAAAATGACTCATAATAGTTCTATGTCAATAGCTTCGGATAGAATCAACGCCCACAATGACTCAGATGCGGCACCGCCCAGCCCCGACAAAATAAACGAAGATTTCCGACCGAGAGAGATAGAAGATCTAGATCAAACGGCGAGAGATTATTTTGAGAAACTGACTAAAGAAATAAATAAAAGCCATGATAATTCTAAAGAAACACGTACTTCGGAAACAAATAATAAGTCAGAAGGCAAATCTTCTATAATGATGGTAATGCGACGGCTTTCCATAGATGATATTGGCAAATACTTGCCTTCACCAAAATCGTCTACAAGCAGTTCTAAGAGAACTCCCATTGTAGTTCTACAAAGAATAGATGACATTGATACATATAAATCAGAAAAATCATTCCATTCCGTGATCGAGAAATCTCCAAAAGAAAAACAGTCACCACATGTTATAAGTAAATATTTGCCGTCGGCAAGATCATCAGAATCAGGCTCAATTAGATCCAAAGCTAAATCCAACGATATAAGCGAAAAGCCAATGTCCCCTGTAGTTAAAATTTCAAGAATAACGCTTGAAGAGTTTGACAAATGGCTACCACCAATGCCTAAATTAACCAACCCCATTTGCCGACTATCGCCAAAGACGAAAAATACCCCCGAACCTGATCCCAAACCGTCATCTTCGAAAAATAAAGCGAACTTGAGACTGATTTTCAAATCAAACAAAACGAAATCTAATAAAAGTTCAAATTCCAGTGCAAAATCAAGTAGGATTTTGAGAGAACGAAGTCACAATACTAATAAAGGAAACGAGCAGCCCTTAGAAAATAGAACGGCACTACATACCCGTAGTTATTTAAAAAAATTAGAATCATCAAACCGAAGCACATCAAATAAAACAAGAAAGAGTAATATAATATCGCCAGTTCGGTCATTCCAACAGTTTGTAAATAGTTTGCAGTCGAAAGCCGACAGCGATGAAGAAAGCTCGGCTAAAATACAAACAATTACTAAACAGGCTTCTAAGTTAACAGACCTTGTAGGAAACGACAATTTGCAATCGACTGATCTTTCTGAAGACGAAACATCAAAGATACGAAGATTTGTGAATCCTAACCATTCTGAAGATGAAATATCAAATATATCAAGATTCGTAAATCCTGACGATTCTAAAAACAAATCAATAAAGAAACCAACATTCACTTATCCTAAAACTCCTAAGTTGATAAACTCCGAGCCGATAGCCAGTAAATTTTCTGCGAAAAGAGCATCTTCGCCTATTCGAGTTAGCGATCGGAACGTTAAGAAACCTAGACATGAAGAAGTTGCAATAAGTAAAGATGTACCTTTACTTATTGCAGTAAAGGTACATAGTCATAAATCGCAGAATGACGATGCAGTGACGATAAACGAGAGTGGACCTAGCGGTTCCAGTGTTCGGGACTGGTTTAGGAAAACTGAAGCTACGACTAAAGGTAATTCAAAAACATTTCCTAAGTCTAAATATTTTTATTTTTGTACTTATATTTTTAGTTCAGATCTAATTCGCGTATTGTTATTTTTAAAAGACCCAGGAAATAAAATGTAAACATGACCGAACTTTAACAAAAAAAAGGTTTTTTACTACTCAGTTGTTGCAGGCAATGTCTCGGAGTCATCAGAAGATGCGATCAAATATATTTTGGAGAAATTGAATACGACACTAGATGAAATAAATCGCAATACAAATAAAAAGTAAGAAGCTTTATTATCCTAAAGTTTTGAATTTAAATGGTGCCTTTTGAACTCGTAAACTAGGTACAGATTCTTAACGAAAAAATTCGAGGACTATAAGTTCTTAACGACATACTCAACTTTTCAGATTTGTAAACCTATTCGTCGAAACTCAATCACAATTAGCGCAACAGAGAGATATGATACATAAAATGAACGAAGACGCCATGAGAGATCTAATGGAGTATATTAAAAATAAGTTTGTCGATTTGAACAAGAAGTAAGTAATTTGACTCAGTTTTATAGATTAGTGCTGCCACTAAAAAGAAGATTTGGATTTTGGACCAATGTAGTCACTCTTCTAATATTAGTATAGATAAGCATAAGCAACACGTTACCTCCCACTGTGCAAATTTCCACACTTAAGCGGTGGCCCAGGGAAGTACCGACCGAAGGCCTGTCTTATTTATGAGGTGGGTACTGACTACTGACTGACTTCTGTCTTTGTCTTATCCTCACAATGTTGGTAGTTGCATCCCTCTCAAAAGTCCGAGGTCCGCTCAAACATAGTAAGTAAGTGTTATTGACCAATCCTTGACACCGACCCTTCTTGGGATCAAGCACTTTACCCGCCACCGCGCAGGGAGAACTTCAAGTTCGCTAGTCTTATCTAGATCTCTTAGGGGCTTTTTAAACACCCACGGTAAGAGATAGGTAATCTATTAGCAGCAGGTATGGTCAATAAGACTTACCTACTGGTGTTTAGGCGGACCCTGGGCTCCCGAGAGGGATGCAACCGAGAACATCGTGAGGATAAGACAAAGACAGCAGCCAGTATCTCAGAGTTTCGACGCGCCTGACACGGTCCGGTCAGTACTTCCCTGGGCCACCGCTTAAGTGTGGAATTTTGCACAGTGGGAGATAGCGCACGCAGTGTTACGCGCGCTGCTTATCGATATCCTTCTCATCCGAGCGATGTTCCCGGTTGCATCCCTCTCGGGAGCCCGGGGTCCGCTAAACCCCAAATGGTTTTTTTTTTAATTTGGGGTCGGCGCAGTCGGTAAGTCATCATTGACCATACCTTCTGTAATTAGATTTGGCCATGTTTTTACGACCGGCCGCCTGCCTGACAACAAACCTCTTAGGGATCAAGCAGTTTATCCCCCACCGCGCAGGGAAAACTTAAAGTTTGCGAATCTCCCTCAGATCCCTTGGTCGCCTTTTACGACACCCACGGGCTGAGATGGGGTAACCCTATTCTATGCCGGGGCTACACGGCTACTGCTGCGCTGCTTATCGATACTAATATTATAAATTAGCAGATTCCCGCGGTTTCACCCGCGTAAGTCCCGATCCCGTGGGAATATCGGGATCAAAAGCCTATGTTACTCAGGGTGAATGTAGCTTTCTAATGGTGAAAGAATTGAAATCGGTCCAGTAGTTTCGGAGATTATCCCCAATATACATACATATATACATACATGTTACCAACGTTACCTCTTTATAATATTAGTATAGAAAGAGGTGAAAGCATTGGTCCGAAATTCAAAAGGAGTGAATTTGAAATCGGCACAAGAGTGGTCCATAAATTTGAACATGTTTTTGTATAGATCGCAAGAAACGGCCACTGCCTTCATGGATACCTTCAAGGAACAAGCCTTTAGCTTCATCAAGGACGACCGCAAACAGAAACAAGCTTTGATACTTCTACTGAAAGAAGATGTTCACTCTATTTTAGGGCACTTCGAACAAAAACTAGACCCAACTGTCTAGAATCTAGAAAAATCTAGACTAGATAATATCAATTTATTATATGACGTGTCTCGAGGACAGTACAGCTTAATACAAACTGAAAGGGGTTTTAAACTAACGTGGTTGTCTTCACTACGTATTTACCATGTTAAGCAAGTTAAAATATGGTAAATACCCCGTTGTTTAATAATATTTGTAGTGAAAGGACTTTGTTCGAAAGGGGGTATGTCCTAGACATCTAGGCGAACAAGTTTTGTTCTATAGATTTTGGAAATTCGTACTGTATTTCGTATTTTTTGAAGTTTTAATGTAAACTTGTAAATCAGCTGTTTTTCAGAGTAAGAGGTCTTTAACCTGTTTGCGTTTACGTTCTAAAACAGCTGATTTTTCAGTCAAACAAGGGGTCAAAGTACTTAAAAAATGAAATAATTTAATTATTAAAAGTAATTTAACACAACATTCACGTAGACGTCTAGAACCACCCATTTCGGCTGTATTTATTTATACACTATTTTTACTCGGAAATATAAGGTTATTTCTGAACAGTTTCAGTAAACCCTGTTATAGCGCAGTCGCTTTGCGGAAAGATTTTCGTACACTAACTTCTGTCTAACGGCCGAATACAGAAACGCATCTCAAAATTTGAGTTCTACTTAATCAACTAAGTACCTCTCAAATTCAAAAATTCTCATACTATTTTTTAATTTAGAAGCTGCTCAATTATTAAGTATGCCTCAAATTTTAAGTGGCGTTTCTGTATTCGGCTGTTAGTCTAACTATTATAACGACGATAGATGCTAAGCAGAAAATGTTTTATTTTGTTTCTAATATCATTATTAGAGTAGCTAGGTACATATTACCATTTTTACCGTTATCCGGTTATCATCAGACTATAGTACAATCTTTCTCTCGCTGCATACCGGTCATAAATCATAGTAAAGTTTGAACATGCAATATCGATACCGCTTATCGATAGCAAAAATGCGCAGCACTGCGTCTGCCCATAAGACTCATGAGGGTAAAGACGGCTAAAAGACATAAGACTATTAAGCTTTACGCTGTGTGCAGCTAGTGAAAAATTCTACTATAGTTAAATAATTTTGGGGCGCAATAGCGCTGTAACGTTCTACAATTTTGATTTATTATATTAGTGTATAGATGGCATATATTCTAAAACTAAAACGTCTCAACAATGCCTCAAATTGTAAGTTTTTTGTCGAAAATGTTTTTCAACAGTTTTTGCAAAGTTTCGATTAGGTAAATATATTTCAAAATTAATGTCTAGATCAGACAATGCTGAAGCATTGTTGAGGCATTTGAGTTATATAGAAAATGTGCCCAGATAATAATTATTGTTTTCTCATTAAAATTTTAATTTTGTTATGTTTAAGCGATGATTTGTTAATTTTTTTCAATTAAATAAATAAAAGATTTGAATTTTATTAATCATTTATTTTTTCTTTATTTACACATAAATAACACTTAATTTTCGATATTATAATTAGTTTAACCGTCTCATTCATAAACGCTGCTTAGAAGGTGATTAGGTAGTTTTCGTAGTATTTTTGCTAATTGAACAACGGGGATCATTCTTGTATTAGAATTGTCGACTCGATGTGATGATGTTGAAATAAAATGTTAATGGCATATTTTTCGTTCTTTAGAAAAACAAATACAAAAATTAATTAATCACTTGCTATGCAGCCTTTTAGAGTGACGCGGAGAGTTCCGAATATTTGCACAGGTGCCGGCAAACATCTTGAAAAATATTGACGTAGAAGGGGTAAAGTTCGCACAGTACATTTACGTACTTCAATGAAAAATCGACTTTACGCATCGCGCATTTTTTTCAAGACGTTTGCCGGTACCTGTAACCATACGAAACAAAGTTGTACTTACGTTAGCTAAGAATTCCAGTACAAAAATATACCTTAAATTCTATGTACATACAATTTGCGCGACATAAGTTGACCGGTCTGAAGATGACGCGCGCGGGCAGAATTACGGGAAATCCACGAAAAGATATCAGGAAGGCTATTCTGTAACTAAGCCGTGTAGATGCCGTGTAGATGCCGTGTAGCTTCTACACGGTTCGACAGTCATTTTAGGCCTTTATATAGACGCGATAAAAATATCACGTGAATATATCACGTGATTTTTTTATCGATTAAATAAGAATAAATAATAAAATAAATTAATTATACACGAATAAATAATAAACTAAATCGATTATCATATACGAATCATCTTGCAAAAAGCAAGATCTTAGCACAAAAAAGAAAATTCGGTAGTCGGGTACAAAATTAATTAAAAATTAAAGGGTCTCCCCTTCGATCATATATAAACTATAGATACATGGTCCCATACAAAATCGAAATCAAAAATCGGCACTACTTCAACGCTTACTTATACGGACATAGTACAGTTTAATGTAAACCTTAATCACTGGGCAATAAGGTTGTAAAACACTTATGCACGACTGGCAGCGATATGCCTTGTTTCGCTGTAACCGGCTGAAATATGCCTTGTTTTGACGGTTCCATTTCTAGAGCGGCGACCGTGCATCTATGTAGGTTATATATGATCGAAGGGTCTCCCTATACAAAACTGAAATTAATATAAGTAGGCCTCTGGTTTGAATAAGCGCCCATAAAATTGAAGGTCACCAATTACAGACCCGAGGCGCGCGAGTTCGACTCGCACTTGGTCGGTTTTTTACCTTTTTAACTAATTAACACAAATTCCGATCGGTCAACTTAAATCGCACGTCAATAAAGTCTTGGTCAGATATAAATTAGGAATCGTCTTGCGAGGTCGCGACTTGCGCTAGGTAGACTTGTTGTTGGGGTTGGTGCTGAGCTTGTGATGTCACCTGGAATGTAAGGAAATAGACTATAGTTATTTGTTATGCAAGGCTGCAAAGTTGGTTTTTGGTGAGAGTACTTGTATTGAAACCTGAGCAAGCGAAGTATTCTAGAATTGAACCACGAGCGCAGCAAGTGGTTCAAATATAGAATGCTGAGCGAGGGTTTCGAAGGTACAAGATACAAAGTAACTTTGCTGGAAAATGAAATATATAATTTTTCACCTCACTACAGCGAGGAAAACGCTAGGTGCATTTTTGCGGTAGAAAACTCAATTCGGCATTATGTACCGCTTGCATTAACTCTGCAGTTGTTAAATTAATATCTTCGTCGCAGCTGGCCTCGCTCATATTTAATGAAATTACGATTTTCAAACCAAGTTAAGGAAGGTGAATTGAATTGATACAGAAGATTTTTGTCTTGTTTATTGTTTTTCTGGTGTTATGGGAATCTGGTATATCCAGAACAGAAGATAATAAGTAATAACACAGTCCATCGTCTTCATTCATATATATGTCATAGGATGATTTGATAAACAGATTTTTTGCAAAAACGCGGGTAATTAGACACGGCTATGATATTTATCTTCTCCTTAACTCTGATTGGCTTGATTTTAGAGTACAGACCAACTCAAAGGCCCTGTAGCCTCAGCAATAATAGGGTTAACCCGTCTCTTTCCGTGGGCGTCGCAAAAGGCTACTAAGAGATCTGTTGGCCTACATACCTGTATAATCTGTGGGGACTGCTGCGGCTGTGTCTGTATGATGATAGGTTGTGTCGGGTTGTTCTGCACCTGTAGCCGTATGAGGTTGAGCTGCGCTTGGGTCAGTTGGATCTGAGACTGAAATATAAATGTTCTATCGTTCATAAAGGGTTACACTACGGAAAAAAGGGGATTTTTTAACAACTCATTTTGACTAAAAAAATATGTTAAACCTAGTTTTGATGCTATATTTATGGCGACCATAGATATTTGTTTCTGGTATGATTACTATTTGTATTTACAAAACATAATGTCAGATTAAGTAGGTGACTGGACCTCAGAAATCATCTGCTTATAGTAGATTACTGAATGCAGATTGGCACAGCAAAAAAAGAAAAACATTAAGTAGGTGTATTGGTTGTGGTCTGGTTGCTAAGTTTGGGACTGGATTGAGCTGTGTGCAACATCCAGCCAATATGGATCAGCTGTTTAAAGCGCCGCCATTAGTGAAACGGCAAAACTAATTCAGAAATGTAAGAGAATGTTGCATTACCGGAACATTCTGTACTTCTCCGTTGGGTGTGACAAGTTGTTGCAGCAACGTGACCGGTTGTTGCACGGCTTGTTGCGCGGTGGGCTGAGACAGCTGCGCGCAAGGTTGCACCACAATCTGGGGTTGTGAGTTCGTTGTCACAGAAGTGTGCTCCGTCTGGAAATTTATTAAATCAATTGTAATCATAATTTTTTGTAAAGCTTAAGTAACTAGGTAACGCTTTGGCCAATCAAAATATGGACGGAAGGATTTGTGCCAAGAAAAATAGACAGAAAGACATAGTGACTGATCTTATAAGGGTTCTATTTTTTACCTTCCCAGGTTAAAAAGGATGTTAACAGAACTGTTGCCACTAAAAGTTGGAATAGCAGGTATACTCACAGGCTCAGATTTGGGCCAGCTTGGGATCTTGACTGACTTCACTTCATGTCTCGGCACAATATCTATTAAGAAGTCGAACTGGTCTGATAGGGATATCGCCATTGCAATGTCGTTGCGCTAAAAAAAAATCAGAATATTAAGCTATTGCATAGCTTTTATCGCTGGCTTTAAGCTTTGAATGAGTTTTTTTTTAATCTTTATCTGGTGGGGGACAAGGCGGAGGCCCTCCCACCAAGAATTCCCTTGTGGTCGCCTTTTACGACGGGTGGAGGATACCGTATTGTATGCCGTATAGACCCGGCCAAATGGGGCAAATGGAACTTTATAGCATTTCACCAAGGAATTTAATTCTTGACAGGGGTTTAAACACTTGCATAAGTTTTTTCAAGATTACTGCTTACCTGTAAAGTTCGTCTTTTATTATCCTCAGTGTGTGACCATGCTCGCAAAGTCAATTCATGTATAAATATTTCAGCAGCCTTTGCGAAGAGGACGGGGGCTTCTGCTGATATCATTTTTACTTCTTCATCCAGTTTCATTATCTTTTTTATACGGGCCAGAGGCAGAGCTTGGGTTTTGAAATCTTCCTGGAAATATTGTATTATTTTTGTGAAAATACATATAAGTCAAGTATATTAAGTGGGTTAACTTATTAATTATATTCATATATTGTATCTTTGGGAGTACTATAGGCTAATTTTTTCCTGATATCTCTATGGAATCTGAAGATATGAAGGAAATCGCAGGGTCATGGTCATGCTAGTAATTTATAAAGAGGAAAGATTTGATTGTAAGGAATAGTCTTTGTAATTCCTGGAGCAATTTCATTGAAACTTAGTATGAAGATACATTAGTATCTTGAGAGTATTTTTGTATCCTTTTATATCACACTTTTATATAATTTACATGATGATGACATGATATAACAATCCAAGTTGACTCGTGCACAGAGGATTCTGTAGTATATTATGCTATCACTAAAAAATCATGTTTGTTGTATGGAAGCTGCACTTAAAAAAATATTTTATTCTATTTTGTTTTTAGTGTGGTGGGTACAGAAATACATCAGCTATCTAGCTATCACGGTTCCTGAGATACAGCCTGGTGACAGACAAACAGATGGAGGGATAGCAGAGCAGAGTCTTAGGAAAAGGGTCCTGTTTACCCTTTGGGTATAAAGCCTGAAAAGACACAATGTGCAGAGTAACATACCGAGTTGACATTCCTAACGTCATCCGTGACTTTACCCCAGAACTGCTCCAGGGTCTGTTGTTGAGATTCTGCATGAGACACCTCCTCGACACTACTGTTGTCTTTGTCATCTTCAGCGGTCGAGGGTCCTGCTTGATCTCTACAATTTAAAATAGCAACAAACTATAGTTCTTTAGTATGAGTTCATCATTTCGCTCCTCTGGGTTGTATGGACTATCCCAAATACAGATTGTCCTGACTGACTAACTGATCATCGCACAGTCTAAACTGCTGATGGTAGAAAACTGAAATTTGGAGTTTATTCTTTATTTACGATCTGGACATCGGATAAGAAAGGATTTTTGAAAATTCCTACGGGATTGGGACATATGCGGGTAACACCGAGGGACTCAACTACTTCTGTTACGAGATTCTTATTGGTAATTTTTGAAATGGTGACCTTCAGAAAAAATATAAGTAAACAACTATTTTCAAAGTAAGTCGCAGTTAGTCTTCATGTAACATCGTGAAGATTATAAATATACAAGCCGGGTGCTAAGTTGCTGCCATGTACACGTAAATAAATATTTCTATCGACAGGAACTTACGCAGGCACAAAGAAGCAAACGGACATCTTGAATTTCAATCACACTTCAGCGGCCTCGAGATTACAAGCTAATTTATTAGCTTTTTCACAATTCTTTATGTTTATAATATTTAGAAGCCGCGACAACAAGTTAGAATACACTGTAACCAATAATCAGGGTATAATTTGGAGATCTCCAATCACCAATTACTGAAAATGCGCCAGACACACGATTCGTCCACCGATGACCAGTCACGGCTTGACGTTTATAGTGTTACCAGCATGCAAGTTTTGTTTAGAAAAACTACCAACTTTTTACGAAACTGCGATTATTCGTATTCGAACTGACGCTACCTTAGAAGTAATTATCTTGGAATGTATGCTTGGGTAATTGTTGGTTAGGTTAGGTACTAAGGCTATTTATAATCAACAATAATCTCAAAATAAGTAAGGTACTATTAATTGAGAGTTGAGAGTTTGAGATTAATGAGACCGATTAAGTCAGGGAGTAGATTTTACCCCATAAAAACTAGCAATACAACCGGAAATGACGTGTACGGGAACATTGATTTTCTTCAAGCAGTGGAAATTTTAAATAGTGCTGCCATATCAGAACGTTAAAATCATTTCTTGGACTTTTTTAATTCTAATTCGAATCCTTTGTTGGTTTGGTATCGAAATTAATTTTATGCTTTCAAGTTGAAATTATTATTTATCAGCTGTAATAAGTTTTTTGATAAATCAAACAAAAATGAACATTTTTGTGATCGCCCACCCACCCAACTACAAAAAATTTAACTTTTGAGGAACCTTCGACTTGATTGTCTTGGCAACACTAGTAAATAAATATAGGCGTCGCTAGGAAAATGGCGTCGGCGGAGATCCAAATAGTAAATCCGTCTAATTTAGCCAAAATCGAAAGGTAACAATAGAATTTATGGCTAAACAGAATTGTAAATTCAATATACACGTCATAATAATCAAATTGGGACGTGAAGTGTAGTAAATAAGGTGATTGTCAAAGTGTCTACAGTGCAACTATTTTGTCTGTATAATTTGTTATTCTTGCAGTTTTCTCAATGATCCGAGCTACAAAGAGATTATCGAGAACTCGTCGACGTTTAATTCTAGACTATGCGCCGAAAGGAGAATGCGAATGCCATTTATCGACACCCAAACCGGTATGTGAAACTTATTGATTTTCTGAAGGTGAAGTTCCCATTCCCACACGTAATGTCTTCCATAATTCGGTGTAGGTTCCCTACTTGCAGTGGAATGTTTATGAAGTCCATTGCTCAAAAGTTGTATAGCGCAACATGAATTATCAAAAAGAAACATCCATGGCCAGTCTTAATAGCGATGACCACTTGCCTTTAATAGTATGGGATTTTTGTTTACATTTTTTTATTTAAGTTTCTGAAATAGGGTATAAGTACTAAGTACAGACCTTCCTTCCTTCCTACATACCTTCATAACTTCAGGTATCAATAGGTAGCTATTGATACCTGAAGTTATGAAAGCTACATATACTGTGATATAAACAAATATTATGTTTTATTATTATTTGTTGTAGGGGTCGCACAGAGTCACTGCAACCTATTCATGACAAAAAGACAGCGGATGCCGGGACAGAGAGAAGGGCAGGTCTATTCATATCCAGCACAGAGGTGAGCGTTTAATAATTGACAGAGCAAGCAAAGCATATCTATTATCTATTATTAATATAAAGCGGAAGAGTTTGTTTGTTTGTTTGTTTAAACGCGCTAATCTCAAGAACCACTGGTCCGATTTGAAAAATTCTTTCGGTGTTGGATAGTCCATTTATTGAGGAAGATTATAGGCTACTTTTATTCCCGATATTCCCACGGGATCGGGACTTATGCGGGTGAAACCGCGGGGAGCTGCTATCTTTTATAAGTATTTTTTGACTATTTGAGACCTTGACATTTTGCGACCATGACATTTTGCACCCGCATGATGTTATGCAACTTGGACATTGTGCACCTAAATGTCTACTTCAAGGGCAAAATTAGCTTGCATCTGTCAGTATGTCGATTATCCTCTATAGAATTTTTATGCAGATCTGTCTTAAGTTTAATCACTATCAGTTTAGTAGTTTCAATGCAATCATGTGAAGGAGTCTTCTTTTTGTGTAGTGGTGTGGCTCACCCAGTGTTAGAATTTTCAGGGCGCCCTCAGGCCTGTAATGTTGACCTACTTACATACTTCCAGCAGGGGACGCCGCGAGCCGGAGGGGTGATCTGCCCTTCCATGCGGGCCATTTCACCCAATTCCCCTATCCCTCCCTTGGGGAGGCCGAGGGACGCCCGGCAATCACGGCTTTCTGTCGAACCTACCTGTCTCTTTACAGAACCTTACAATCTGCTGCACCTTCAGATTTTCGATGTCCTGTTCTTCTAGTAAACCTGTTCCCATGTTTTCCCATCGTATTAGTGAGTACATGGGACATTCGGCGAGCAGGTGGAAGCTGGTTTCCTCTGTCTCCATGCATTCTGGGCAAGTGGGATCTGTTTCACGCCTATGAGTGTCAAATGTCTGTTCAGTCGGCAGTGTTCTGTTATTATTTCTATAACGAGTCTCATGTTATCTCTTGTGAGTTTTAACATTCGACTGGTTTTCTTTGAGTCTAGCCCTTTGATGAATATCTTCGACTGTCTCATGACAGGTGAGGATGTCCATCTCCTATTTGTTTCTACTGTTATGAATGTTGACCTAACAACTGCTATCAGAGATAACAACCGGGATCAACTGGGCTTGGAAAAGTGATTTTTTGAATTATCGGTCCTCCATCCAAGTAATGACCGTGGCAAGCTTTGCTTAAGCTGCACGAGCATTCAAGATCGGCAGGTACAGCTAGCTCCTCATTTCAAACATGAACATGTCAATATTATAGTAGGATTTCTTTACCAGTCCACTTCTGTCCTTCAACCACGGAGATACACACTTATTAAACTTACACAATATCCATCCATCATTATTATTAGACATAGATAATCATTGTTATTAACTACCTCGACGTTTCGGCAAACGGGTTACACTATCCGTGGTCCCGAAAAGACACGAATATAGTCAATAAGTTAACAAAACGGTTGTGTTGACAGATGGCGTAAAACCCGACGTCAGTACCTCACAATGTCGTCACACCGGTGGGGCTGGAGCGCGCTGGACGTGAGTGACAACGCCGGCGACGGTGAGAACAGCTCCGGAGTCCCGGGGGATGCACTCGGAGACGACAGCAGGGATGGAGAGCAGACTAATGCTAAAG